>JAXCLR010000063.1:27715116-27734765 GCA_035584095.1 Annona squamosa | reverse complement strand
TAAAATCATATTTTGGCATAAAATTTCATTTTAAAAATTTGTAGACATATTTTGCAAAATTTAATCCATTCATTATGAAGGGTATATTAAAATAGGCTTGCTCCAAAAGTTTCATCTCAAACAACCTTATATATATTAAAATATTAATTAACTAAATAATTATATATAAAAAAATTTAAAATTTTAAAATATGAATGTGTACGTGCATGGTGGTGGATGGCGGTAAAATTTATTACCTTTGGCATGCTTTTTAATACATTTAAGTTTGATAATTTAGTCAACTATTTTTCATAATCTGATCTGTCTAGATTAGAGAGTACATAATTTAGTACTTTCTATTAAATTTTTACGTGATTACGAGTTATGCATGTTTAGATCTAATTAAAACAGTAAGGATGAATATAGGCCCTTAATTAGAGCCCCTAATTAGCCAAAAAAATTTCATTTATTTTTATTTTTCCATAAGGTCCGTGAATTTAAACAGTTTCAATTTGTACAATTCAGAATTTTGAAATTCCTTCCCGAAATATTTGTAAAAATTCATTTTCATAACTGATTTTAGTAGGATCATAAATTACCCTCCATTTTCTTATAAATTCTAAATATAACCTTTGTAAATTTCTACTAAGTGCACTTCGTGCCTCCACTCTTGTCGAAATTACCAATCAATTATTTTTTCTAAATTTACAATTTAATCTCATTTTTGTAAAATTGTAATTTGGTCTTTTTATGATTAAGTTAATCTAAAGTGATTACTTATCACTTTATCTTAATCACATGACTACTATTCATGTTTACTATTTATTAAATTAATTATTCGGTCTTTCAACTCCATATATTACAAAATTATATATTTAAAAAAAATTAATAACCCAGGGTTCATGACCTTAGGGTTTCATAAATGATCATAAAATTTGAGGTACACACACTTACATTGATGATAAAATACATAGATGGAAAGGAGTAAATTCGGCCCGCAATGATGCAGTTTGCAACTCACTTTTTGGCAATTCAAAGTCTCTTGAAATATAAAGATAAATTAAGAGTCATGATTGTTAGTAAGGAATGTGATGATAGAAAGTGGCGTCGTAATCAAAAGGTGAAGACAATAACTGATCTAATACTTTGTTCTGTATTTTGGGAACGTTGTGAGATTATTGTATCGGCATTTGAGCCACTTGTTTGTGTACTATGATTAGTTGATAGTGATGAAAGACCTTCATTGGGATATATTTTTAAAAGCATGCGAAGGGCAAAGAAAGCAATAGAGAAAACTTTTTAAAAAATCAATATGGATTGTAGCTAAGTGCTCAACATCATTGATACCCGTTGAGAAAATCAACTTCGCCATCCTCTTCGTCTAGCAAGCTTTTATTTCAGTCCAATATTTTTCTATCATGCCGATCGAGAGACTAAGTTTCATACATGGTCTGGAGTACTTGAAGTAATTGAGAGATTAAATCATGAAGACATGGAAACACAAGTTAGTATCAGTGAAGATGCAAAATTATATCGAGATGCTGTAGGAGACTTTGGAAGGCCAGCGGCTATAGCAGCACGTTATACTTTAGATCCATGTATTCTAAATTTAGATTATAATATATTTTTTTAAATTCTAACTACATTACTTTTCTATATAATATTGCAGCTCTTAGGCGTGACTTCTATAGGTGCAGTGCTCCAAAACTACAAGCCATTGCTATTAAAGTCTTGAGCCAAACTTGTAGCTCATTTAGTTGTAAGCGAAATTGGTCTACATTTGAACGTATACACACCAAAAAGAGGAACAAATTGGAGCATAGAAGATTGAATGATCTTGTTTATGTTCAATATAATTTACGTTTGCTTGAGAGGTATGATTAAATTCAATGTGATTTGTGATTAATTTATTTTTTATATGTTCTCTTTAACTTTTATTCTTATTATGTAGGAAGAAAAAAAGGAAGGTTGGCTTTGATCCTATATCTCTAGATAACATAGATATTTTGAAAGATTGGACTATGGAGTCTAAAGATTCTGAAGATTTATTTACTAAAGAAGATGTTGAGACTTAGATGCAAATGGACCAACCACAAGCTGCAATTGCTACAGCAGGATTGGAGATTTTGGTAATATTTTATAAACTTCTTTTTAAATTATTTAGTTTTTTTTTACTTTCATGACAATTTATTTCAAAGACTAATATTTGATTGTAATATCCATTAATAGGGTGAATGCTAATCTAAGAAGATCAGGAACAAAATAGAGAAAGTTGAGGAAATTCATGAAGATGCAATTGTGGAGATGCTTCTTTTTAGATATTTTGAAGATATCAACTTTGAAGTTTTTTTTTAAATTAGATATCTCAAATATATTTTTATTCAGTTGTGTTTTGTACTCACTTTAAACTTAAATCGTAGTTAAGCTTTGCTCAAAATTGAACGATGATGAGGAATTTGAACATTTTCAATTACAGTACAAATTTAAATGCTTTTTCTTATTTTTAGGTGGTTAATGTTTTCAAGTAAAGTAAAATTAATTTTTTTCTAAATATCTTATATCCTTCCATTAATATTTGAAATTTCATTGCAGAAATTTTGATCAACCATATAGGAACAGAAAAAGATGAAAAAATTGCACCTATTTCAGGTCAGTGCACTCTTATTTTTTTCTTGATTTGCATGATAATTTTAATATGATGTACTTGAATGTATTGTTGATGCAAAGTGTAATTTTTATACTACATAGAATTTATATATTTAATTTAATTTTGAAATAATTAAAATGAATTAAATATAATTATTATATCAGAATTATGTCATGTTGACGTCACGGTTCAAAACGGTTTGAACCACAGTTGAACCGGTTGGACCTGAACCAGACATAAGAACGGTTCAACTCCCGGTTTGGTTTTTAAAACATTCGCAATAACTACTCTTAAACTCCATTTCTAGGGCCACATAACTAATGACTATTACTATAATAACCCGACTTAAATATGTTGACTTCACATGGCTTACTGATGTGGCACGTTGAATTTTTGACCATCTGATGTATCAATAAAAATAGCAGAGGTGGCTAGGTTGACTTGTTGACTTAGACTTGTTGACTAAGGTGGGTAATTATAATTTTAAAGAAAATGAGCTCTAAGATATATTTATTTAAATTAATTTGTAACTTATATTAATAAATTGTTGAAAAGCTAAGATGGTTAGAAATTGTGATAAGTCAATTGAGGTAATGGGTTTGGATTACATCTTAGTAGAATTGGAGAATATTTAGAGGTTGCAATTAAGTGAGAATTTGGGTAAGTGGAGACATGTATGGAGAAAGGTTTGAGAGAATTTTATGCATTTAGGATATGTGAGAAAAGAAGGGATGAGTGGAGAAAGCTAGGAAAAAGATGAACTTGTTGCGGATTGGGAGTGGGAAGAAAAGAAATTATTTTTATTCAGATAATCCCTCTGTGGGTTCTATAAAAGGTAAGAGAAGAAATAATTAGATCTCTTTTAGAGCTACGCATATTATATTAATTAAGTTATTTTTGAGATAACTAATGAAAATTATTTATTTAATAATTTTCAATGCAATGGCTAGCGATAAAAAAATAATTTAGCAAAGTGGTGATAGTGATGAAATAATATTTGTGAGTTCGTAAATTATATCTATGAGAAATTCTATGAAATTTGCAAAGCATAATCAAGCATTGTTAGATATTATATAAATTATGAATTGCATATTTTCTTAGTTGTTGATTTGATTTGGTTCGATACTGTTATGCCATGTATAAATTATAGATTGGTCAAGTGGGGATTACACGAAATATTTTATATATTTATGTTACAACCATCAAGGTGAAGTACTGTTTTTTTAATTAATTATTATACATTAGAATCTGTGAATTTCACATCATTGCATAACTTGAGCATAGTTAATATAATGCATTTTTTTTATTCATGAGAAGTTTGAAATTTTCAAAGGCTGGGGCCGGCACTTTAAGATACAATGTAATATATTACATTATTTTTGTTTTTTTTATGGAAGCCCAAACCTCCTGGACGGTCATCACTATATGCAAAATATATTTTATATATTATTGATGACATTTTAAACCTTCCAGCGTTGTTTTCATCGCTAATATTTGAATATATATTATATATATATATATATATTTATAGATGAAAATTTTCAGCATAATATATGTATATTCATCGCTAGTTATACATTACCCGGGGGGTGGGGTATATGTTTGTATGTCATTCATATGGAATATTATTACTTTAATTAAGATTCGATGATTTAAATTTGTGTACAAAGCATCATTTTATTTATCCAATTAATTTAATTATTGTTATATTTAGTGGTGAGAAATTACTAGAAAAGAGAGGCAAATCATATAATAATATATTTTTTGAATATGTAGTTAGCTTGGTTGGTATTTGTAGTGGGAGATACAAAAAATATTATATAAACAAGGTTATTAATCTTAAGAGAGTAACGAACATTTGTTTTGGTAAGGAATTGAAGTGGCTAAACATTATTTATCAATTATAGACGTTGTGTTGTTTATGTTTTGGATGATTTCTAAACACATTTAAATTCTTAGACATTTATCTATTCATGAGAGAGAATTTAGGTGGAATCTGCTAAGTTAAGAGAATGCCAAATGAAAAAAGCCAGAGGTGGAAAAGGAAAGTGTCTCTATTGATACTATTTCTGTAATAGGAGACGAATTTTTATGTTATAAAAATTTATCAGTAGGTTTGTTGACGTGAGAAGTTTTTTTTTTTTATGGTTTATATTTACATACATCTCAACACATATTACATTGTAGTTCTGAGACATTCTTACAAACAAGGAGATACATAGTTCCTTCAAAGAAATCTGGAGACACAGCTTCACTAAAGAATTAGGAAGAACAACTTCCATCCAGCTCAAGGAAGACAACAGCTCCTACTTTACCACAAAGGGAGACCACAGCTCCCACACTAATTTTCCGGGCCGAAATCCCAATGTGAGATTCAAACCCACGACCTGTGTTAAGGAGATCAACGCTCCTGCCACCTGCGCTAGCCGCAGGTGACGTTGACGTGAGAAGTTTGTGCCTTGTTCATTATAATTATTATATACATACATGTTTTAAAATTATGTGTATTGTCCATTATAATTATTTAAATACATATATATTGGTGTTTTTAATATATGTTTGGGAGTCCAAGGACCAACCATTGTATTTAATTAGTTATTTTAATATATATATCCACTTGAATCTAACTTACATGCAGGAGTCTTAATTAAATCTGGAGTATAAAGATTTAGATATGAGATATGGTCATTTATGGACAAACAAAATATATGAACTATTCTTTGTGTTAGCAATTATATAATTAATTTTATAATAATAAATAAATTAGCGACATTCTTTGTGTTGACAATTATAAATTATATAGATAGACAATTTGTTTAACAAATATTACATAGGGTATGATGGAAGATAAATTAAATTAAGATTTATCAATAGAGGATGGATTCAAGAGTTTATCATTAAATTTCGATAAATTATTTTATTCTCTAATAAAATTATTGGAATAAGAAAAGTGAAATTTGATATAGTATTTACAGATTAAACTAAAGAGCATATTCAGAATTATTTGAAAATAAATGGAAATAGCAAGTTATGTTATGCAGATTATCTGTGGTTGTTCATTTTGACATTTTGACTACTTGCTAGTAATGATGAAAGTTTTTCTTGAATTTATTTAATTAATTTAGTGAATTGGTTCACTCAATTAAATATAGATGACACATTATTTTAGTTGGTAAAATATTTAATTGGATTGAGATAGTTGTTATGTTATTAAATGTGAATTGTATGTGTAATATATCATGATTATTACCAAGTGGAATGAAATTATATATGTGGGACTCCGAGGATGTGTATTAGTTCTTATTTATTTCCTTAGTAGATCTTATGCTACTAGAAGACTACTTTGGAATGTTCCTTTTGTGGACAATGTGTTGTTACCTCGATGGGATATAGTATGTCCCTTTATGCACTTACTGTTGTGCCCAAAAAGGCCTTGAGTTTGTTCTACCGAGAGCAGTGTGGATGACTTTACATATTGTGTCAGTTGTTGGCGCGTTTCCTATGGTGCTTTCATAATGTTATACATCATTGTATACGTGATTCATTTCTTGCTTACTAAGTTATTTAATTCATTCCCAAGTAATTTAAATTGTAATTTAAATTTCAGGAAAAGCAGAACCAATAGCTTTGGTTAATGGGCTAAGATAGTGTGACAGAGGCATTTTATGTTATTTACTTATTTTTATTTGTTGGCTTATAATAAATTAATATGAATTATTCCTATTAACTTAGTGGATATTTGTGATTATTTTTGAATATTATTGAATAAAGTATTAATTATTAAATCTATTGAAGCATAACCGACTAAGTCTGTCGTCCAATTGGGGTGGTCAGCAACCCCACGATTGGGTCGTGACAACCGACAGTCAGGCACGACGAACGCATTTTTTGCATGTCCAGCAACAAGCGGTCACTCACCTCTCATCAACCAATCTCGACAGCAACGCCTTCATTAAAAACATCGCAAATGTTCGAGTTTTCGACGGCATAGGAAATACCTTGCGAGCCTAGAGCCAACTTCCCCTCTTTCAACTGCTCTCCCGCCGCCCAGGATATGGCGTTGTGGACTCCATGATGGACAATGCAGGAATTATGTTGCCTTCTTATGATTGCTTTTCCTCAATCCCAACAGTGATTATGTAATCAACGCCTAACCGAGCCACCACCTCCACCACCGAGTCTTCTTCCACCTTTCTATTCTTTGTTTCCGACGCCTCTTCTTCAACATTGAGTTGATCCTCGTCTTTCTCAAGCTCCTTTGATAAATTAAGCTAGCCAAGAATTTTTGATTCGCTGCTGCAGATAGTACAACCCGATCCTACATGTTGAAGATTGACGAACACACGCCTCTCTTTGTCAGCCACTCTGGTGCCGGCGGACTCAGCCGATCAATAACCATAGGGCCGAACTGATCTCGGTCTTTCCTTGCCTCACTCCCACTAGAATCGGATGGGGGCGCAACTACAACTCCTCGATTGTTGATGGTGAAGCTAGCCAATTTGTCATTGCTACCTACATAATTTGCATCGATCTCAGGGAAAAGAGATTGATGAACTCTCAAAACATCAGAACTCTCTAACCATCAGAACTTCATCTCCAGATATAACCTGGATCTCTTCCCAGAAGTTTCGCCATGCAGTCCGCTCTTCGTCAAAGTTTTTTTCTGCCAACATTTTTAACATTCCTGAAAATTCTTCCATAATTCCAGAAACTCCCAATCCGTTTCCGAAATTCCGACCTCGAATCTTTTCGCTAGTGAGTTTGATCAAAGGAGATAATTCCTAAATTTGCCATTGCAGGAAATTTACAGATGGATCAATCTTTCTCTAATACCAATGTTAGATTTCAATTCGAATCTATACAAGAGTAACTTAATTTTATTGAAATACACTCGAATGAATTAATTTTTACAAAAAAAACAGAAAACGTCAGCTAAAGTGCCAGCTTAGTAGATCCTAACACAAATCCTAAAACCGGGAATTTGCAATCCTAATAAAATCTGACCTCCTTCCTCATCCACGGTGAGTCCACTGCTTCCCAAGCTGCAAATAGAGGCGCCGCTACAATCTGCCATAGAGCCAGCTAGCGATTCTAATGACGGCGAATATGGATTTGGTGAAGAATTCGGATGGATGCTACTCTACTGCCATGATTGACTATATCCATATCAGCTGTAGCAATAGCGTCGACATCTCCAATCCTGCCAAGAAAGCCGCTAATCCAGTCGCACCCATCTGCCACAGATCCCCTGTCATCTTCTGCAGCCACCTTTGTTTCCGTTGTATTCGATTTCACACATCGCAGCAAGCCAGCAACCCTCTTCGACGAAGTCCGACATCTTGATTCCGTAACCGACGATTTACACAACAGACCCTGTAACAGATTTGGACGCAGAGTTCCGGTGTAGCATTGGGATTTGACTCGATTTCGTCAACAGATCGTTGTCGAAATTGGAGTTTCGACCTTCTATCGTACCAATTTGAGCATCCTCGCTGCAATTCCGTTGACCCTCTTTGGATTCGATCAGAGTCCGTTTTTGCTATTCCAACAACCAGATCTGATTCGAATCAGAACCTGCAGCGATGAAGATGACCATGGAGGTCGTCCCGTAGAAAATGGGTTTCTTCGCCATACATTGAGAGAAGAAGGCTGCGATTTCGGTCCTCGGAGGAGAAGCAGTTGGGAGACGAAGAGAGGTCATGAAGAACCGCAGAGGAGATTATCGGCGATTGGCTGTGCCATTTCGATGTGTGAGGCAATGAAGAGGTTGTGGTCTGGTGAGATCGATTTTTTACGACATCTACCCCGTTATCGAAGAAAATGGATGGCTGGCCGTGCAAGGTCCCGGTGCAACTCGTGCTGATGAAGTTCGGGATCACCCCAACCCTACATCTAACCATATTTATAAAATTTTAACTTTAACTCTAATCTCAAACCTAATTGTAAACCTCAACCCTAATCTTATTTTTAAAATTCGGGCTCGGGTTGAGTTTCGGGCTGACATTCTCCTATTAATGTGTCTTTGTTACTCATCTTATGTATAATTTTTTATCACAAGTCTATTGTATAAAAAAGTTAAAAAAATAATTTACTGCACGAAATTAAGAAAAATTCAAATACTGCTTAAGAGTAGAAAAAAAAACCCGTTTTGAGCATTCTCTTTGTATCAAGTAGAATACGTATCATGTGTAAACGTTGTCAATAAAAATGTATTATTAATCATTAATTGTATTTTTTTTACTCCTTTATTGTTTTAAGCTTATTTTACAACTATAATTTTAAAGTTCTTATAAATTTTTCCGTTGGAAAAAAAAATTCAAAAAAAATTTAATATTTAGTATTACAGGATTTCGTTGGTCAAAAGGCTTCAGTACAAAAGACGTGAAGAGTAATGTTTCTAAAAAAACTATTGGACCTGTATCGTAATGTAAATTAGGAATAATTATTTTGTTGAAATCACTTAAGATGTTAGATTGTCTCGGCGATGAGCCGTCCATGCCTGCGAAGTCATACTCTTGTTGTCCATCATCCATCTATCAATAATATGTTATTATTTTAATATAAATTATATATTTCATATAAATGCAAATTCGGGTTCGGGGTTACATGGTTCGGGCTTGCCTGAATCCAAAATCGAGACCTATTTGAATTCGGTCCGGGTTCGAGCTCAAAAATCGAGGTCGGGTTGAAAATTTCAGAGTTTCAACACTGCATTTTTTTGAGTTCGGTGGGCCGAACCCGGCCAAGTTGTACCCCTAGCAAGGTCTATGGAGAAGATGCGGCGACGCTGTACGATGAAGGGTATTTATTTTATTTTTACCTAAGATGAAAGGGGTATAATTTATATATAAAAAAAAAACTAAGGGGTATTTTGGTTGGCATCTATGTTTACAATAAAAAATTTTCAAATTAAAACCTCTTAATTTAAAATTTTTTACGCTTCATTATTATCTTTTTTAATTATTTTTCACATCAGCCAATCTAATTATCCTATTTTTCAATTATTTCTATACAACTACTTATAAAAGATACAACTAATTTATCAAATTTAACTTTATTATCTTTACTCCTCATCATTATTCATATCATATTGAAAACTTTTATAAAAAAAAAACTTTTTTTCAAAAGTTTTATTATTTCCTAAACACACCTTATAAAAAAAAATAAAAATTTAAAGATTTAAAGTCAGGATTTTTTGTTACACATAGAATTTTTTATTTTAAAACTTTTTATTCTTTATAATTACGTTATCTGTTAATCATTTCTTTATATTTTTTATATAAGTATTCTACTTTTCAATCATTTCTATAAACTATCTATACAACTAACTGATCTATTTTAATTTTATTTATTACTCTTTATCATTATTTATATTATATCACATCATTTTTTGTGTTTAAAAAAATTATATTAAACTATTTCTTCAGAAAGTTTTTTCTTACCAGATATTCTTTTAACAAATGAAGGTAACAACTTAGGTATGAAATGAACTAGATGGAAAATTTGTGAGTACTTAAGGAATTCTTAAAAAATTATAAGTTTATTAAGAATTATAATGAAAATTCATGAGCATATTTTGGAATTTTCTAATACTTTATATCTTTAAATTATAATATATTTCATAAAACTGTATAATAGCTTACTATATATTCACATTAGGAATTTTTGTAAATATATCTACAAAGTTTGACTAATATTGCATTTGTGTCATTGAGTTTGCCGAAATTGCTAATATATCTATAAGGTTTGTAAAAAATTGCAAAAGTATCCTTTCCATTAGGTTTCCTTAAAATATTCCATACAATGACAAAAATGTCTTTTATGCTTAGGGATATATTTGCAATTTTTACAAATGTTGCATTCATATTTGAAAAAAACTTAATAATAATAATAATAATAATAATAATAATAATAATAGTATATGTAAAATTTATGAAATCATGAATTACGATATTTATAATGTGTTGGGCCATGAAAAATTAAAACGCTTTCACTTTTTTTAAGACAAATATATTTTTGAAATTATCATGCATTTTCCATCGTATGGAAATATATGTATGAAACACAAGAAAAATGAAAAAGGTTATATCCATATAATACTTGTCAATTTTATCAACCAAACATTTATTTTTATCTTTTAATTATTTGATATAGATGATATCATTGTCATGAAAGAGGAGCATTAATGGCCTACCTTATTAGACCCTTGTGATTTGAGTAATGAATATTGTGCAATTGGTCCATAGGACAATGGCACTTAATGGAATGGTTAGTGACCGAAACCATTCACATAATATGATACAACAAGGCTACGAATATATGGTGAGTGTGGTAAGAAATTAGTTACATATTTAGTTTGGATAAAATTGTTTCTTGGTCCACTTGTATTGTGCTAGGTTAGCCATTCAGGCCAAGTAGAGTTGGTCATTCATGCTATGCAGCATTGTCCATCCAATAACACAATGGGCTAAATTTTAGAGAAAAATACCGAACTTCCACATTGGATTTAGAACCCTTGTTGGATTGTTTTATGAATTATCATGTGTATGACGCATTGACACATATTTGAGCATAAGCATGTGTTTCATATAAATTAAAGTCTAATTTGGATTTATGAAATAATTTTTGGTTTGTTAATTCATATGTATATTGTTTACTTACATTCTTTCAATTTATATTTATGTATTCTACTTGTTCGGTTTGTCTGAACTCGTATTATTTTTTTCTTATGTTAGATGATAACTTCGTAGGCATTAACCACCAAGGGAATGGTGGTTCATTTGAGACGAGCAAATAAATGCAAAGAACTTATCACTTTGGCATTTTAACTCATTTTGGGTTAAATACTCATGTAAATTAATTGTGAATTTGGTTATGAATGTATATTAATCATCTCACTTGTATACATATAAGACGTTTGTTTTAGTGCCTGTGATTGTTCTTCCTTCCCATCACTATTGTTCTAGGTACTTGCTACTAGAAATCTTGGTAGCCTATGATGACCGGTGCACTAACGTGTTGACTTAGCCTGCGGAGCATTACACCCATAGCCTAATGCATCATCAAAAGCCTCATGAAAAATCTATGTAAAACCCCATACTTGTTTGTCAAAGCTCTTTTCTCCGTACTAGCTGGGCTTGGATTCTCATTCGAACCCTTGAATAGAGTTTTTCCCTCTCTTTATCCACTCAGACAAGCCTCTCTCACGTGTCATCTCTTAAAATCCCTCTTGCTCATCGTATGGGGATTTTTCAAAACTGCGATATTCTCTCTTCTCTTGGCTCAATGAATGTGTCATTTCACATCACTTATAACTTTTTTGTACTACTACATTAAATGATCATCCAATGGCTCTTCTCATCTCAACATTTTCAGCGACATCAACTTAATTCTCACAGTTTAAGTAAGCGGCCAACTATCAAATAAAATCAGGCTTATTTTTAGTACTATGGCTTATGCGTATTTTTAATTTGGATAAAACTTAGTTCGCTATTTAATCCTTGCGTAGCTACATACGTATTACGCTATAAAAGTTGACCAAGTACATGCTTATGTATTCATTAAGGTCGCATATCATGCATGATAAGATTTGGATTAAAGATTTACTAATAGGCTAAACAGCAAGTAAATAGATGGAGTCATAAATTTTTTATTGAATTCACAAAGTAATACAAATGTGAACATGAGTTGATTCAATACCCATGTGTCCTTTGCCAAATGTTTCTTTAAGATTATTTGACGAAGTTAAAATATATCTGTTTCTTAGTAGTATAATGATACCGTAATAGTTTAGATTTACTATCAAGAGAGTATTGAGGATTCATATCATCCAGGCAACAATGATATTAAAAACAATGTTGCCGAAAATAAATGCTAAATGACGACCTAGAAGATCTATCATAAGAATTCTATGATACAATTAATACACAAGACCATAAGAGGTTAGTATAGGTTGTCAACTACTTATGATTTGGTTATTGCAAGAATACAAATGTAAAGTATATCCTAATTGTAGAAATTTACATTATTAAGTTTTTTACTAAGGGAGTATTTGTTCATAAAAAATATTTCAAATTAAAAACTTTTTAATATAAAATTTTTTACTCTCTATAACTACTTTATTTTTATTTTTTTACTTCTTCATATATAACTATTTTACTTTTTAATCATTTCTACAAAAATACTCGTATATCTAATATATCTTTTTTAACTTTATTCTATTTATTCTTTATCATTATTCCTATTATATATATCATTTTTTCTTATTTCAAAAACTTTTACCCAAAAAAAAAATCATCAAAAGTTTTATTACTTTCAAAAGATAATCTAAAAAATTGCCTTTTAAAGTACCGGATGGGTGAATTGTCTAATTTTTCAGTAAATTCTTAGGATCATTGCATGATGTACCACTAAAGGAAAATACAATTCCTACAACCTTTTATGAAGAAAATAAAATCTTAGAAGAATTGATTTTAGTTTTATGTGAATATTCATGCATGTGTTGATGATTGAAATCTCTTTCGAAAGGAGAAATATAAGAAAGATCAGTATTGTATTTGTCACAAATCATGATAGAAAATAAACTTTGGCGAAAAGAAAATCTCTCAAAAGATATTTTCCAGTAACCCTAGGTTATAAAGATTGTTTATGACAAAAAAGATAACAATGCTCATGACTTGGCATAATAGTAGACAAGTTAGATGATGATATCATGAGTCATTCATTTGATTCACTTGCTTGAAAGGAATGTAATGCAATACATCCTAAATTTGCACAAGATTCTTGTAATGTAAGAATTAGATTAGCAGCAGATGAATTCAATCTCTTTGTGGATAAAAATAATCTATATAGTATCTGACATATTATACTCACTCCTTATAATTCCTTATAATTCGTCACCATGGTTACATATGAAACAATTATACTTTATATTATAATTGATAATTCTATGTCAAAATAAGGAGCGCATGGATATTGATGTTTATTTACGACCTCAGGAACTAAAGGATTTTTAGGAGCATAGAATACAAGCCTATGATGGATCTTCCTTTTAGATATTTCAAATAAAATTAGTATTATTACGGACCATAAATGATTTTCAACTTATATAAATGTTTTTAGGTGGAGTACAAAAAGATGTTTAGCTTATTCATATTGTAAGAAAAATATTAAACTATAAGTTAAGACGTCACATTTGAGTCGGAACCAGATCTAAAATTAGTAACAGGTTATATTCTTCTATCTTAGAATGAAAATGACTTCTATGAATTTCTAAGAATGATTAAATATCCTGATAGATATGTTTCAAGCCTATCTAAATGTGCGAGAATGCATGGCAAAGCAATAGGATTAAAAATCTATGATTGTTACATTCTATTGCTATATATTCTAGTTGTCGGAATAAGAGGATTCTTGTGCAATGATATAATGTTGATTTCAGCACCACACATTCGCATCAACAGTAGCAAACAAGCGCAAACGCGCCCCTGCAAACATCTTCACATCGATCCAATTGCCAATGCTAATAGTCACGCGGAAGAAATGACAAGGAAGCACACTACATAGATGCCAATATGATGCAGCATGTCTACAGGAAAATGACAATCCCCTAACCACGTCACGCCTTCTGTGAATTTGCTGGTAAAAACTCCTGAGGTTAGTTTCAAATTAAAACTTTTTACTTTTAACAATTATCTTATTTTTACTGATTTTTTCGCTTCTCTTTATACAATTATTTTACTTTTCAATTATTTTTACCCAACCCTCAATTTATCTATTTTAATTTTATTCTCTTTACTCCGATTATATTGCATTAATTTTTTTTATTTTAAAAATTTTTATACAAAATTTTTCATCAAAAGTTTTATCATTATTCAAACATATCCTGATTTATTTTATTTTCATACAGATGTAAGGGATTTTTTGATATATGCATTAGTTGATGATATTTTTAACATCATTAAGGATGGATGATGATTTAAAATGCAAAAAAAAAAAAAAAAACTTTAAAGGTTCTTGTATGCTAATATACAAATTTCAAGGATTAAAATGTAAATATGCACAAGTAGAGGATTTAAAATGCAAATTCCTCAATTCCCTCTCGCGCGACTCTTCAAAACGACCGACCATCCCGGATCGCACTGACCAGTTCCCTTGCCATCGCGTCGCCGGAGAGGAGAAGAAGAAGAGAGAATGTCGAGCGACAGCGACGACGGCGAGCTATTGGATAGAGCTCTTCGACAGCAGGGGCAGCGGGACAAGGGCAGCTCATCGACGCGCCACCGACACGTTATCAGGCCGCCGCCGCCTCTTTCATTTTTCTCTGATAATAGCAAGAAGTCCTCCCGAGTCGGGGCTGATGACGATGATGATTCGGAGTTGGAGATCCTCAGCATATCCTCTGGCGACGACGATGCTAGCTCGAGGGATTATGCTGCCAAGAACAGTCGCGGTCAGGCGCCCACTGGTAGGAGAAGTTCGGGAGGGAAGGACGACGATCAGGTACCTGATGGCGGCGAGCCCAATTGCTGGAAGAACGTCGATGAGGGGGCGGTACGCTTTGCATTTGAATGACGATTTCTTTAAGCAGCTTTTTTTTTTTTTTTGTCGCTCATGCGTTTGGTGAGGAGGAAACTGTTTCTTTTGTTTCCGCCTTTTCCCTCCCTCTCTCCTTCCCTGTTCACAGCTTGCTCGCAGAGTACGTGAGATGCGAGAGACGAGGGCAGCACCGGCAGCACTGATATCTGAGCGTAAGGGAGTGCAGGGGAAGAAAGGTCTTTCTAACTTGCAATCTTTGCCTCGAGGCATGGAATTTGTCGATCCTCTAGGATTGGGGTAAATTGCAGCGTCATTACTCATTACTTGCCTTTGCATGCGATAGATTTGGCTTTTTTTTTTTTTGGTTCTTAAAAGCAGAGGAAAATAATAATTTTCTCTTCTTTTTCTTCTCTGCTGTTTGTTGTTCTTTCAAGCAGATGCTAGGCAGTAGACAAGAAGCATCGTGGAGATATAGATTCCAGGCAATTCGAATATAAAATTTGATATTTGGAATGAGCAAATGCAAATTCCTCAGTAACTTTCAAATTGACATGTATGTTCAGAATTGTATGATTTTGAAGGGACATATATTTGACTTGCATGTTTAGATGGGTGGTTTGTCAAGCTCTAAAACTTTTTTACTTGGGAATTCATGCAATTGTTTACTGCTTGCAAACTTCTATATTTAGAACTTGTCGGTAGATCTTCTAGAGGTATTTGCAAACATCCCATATGAACCAATTCCGCTTCACTTGAAGGGGAAAAAGGGTTCTGAAACTGTGATTTCAAGGAGTGTTGAATTTTTCATTGTCTCACAGCTACTGTAGCTATCATCTCAAACGCTTCTACTTTTGTGAGTGTGGTCTGCTGAGCTGTTGATCTGACAGCTTTTTGCGCTTCATGTCACCACTAAAGTTATTGAGCATTCTGCAGGAGGTAACTAATTGTTATATCTGTGTTCAGCATGTTATATAGGGTACTTTGCATATATACCCACATAGTTTGTCGCTAATTGCGGATATACCCACGTAGTTTCACGAAATGCATATTACCCCCCTATAGTTTTATCAAAATTGCATATTACCCCTCCGCCGTTACCTGCCGTTAATATCTGGCGTTATAGTTTGAAAAATGATGAAAATGCCCTCATCATAGTTTCACGAATTGCATATCACCCCCACGTAGTTTCACCAAAATTGCATATTACTCCTATGAAACTATGTATACCAATGAATGCATTTTCGTCATTTTTCAAAATATAATGTCAAATAGTAACGACAGGTAACGGCGTGGGGGTAATATGCAATTTTGGTGAAACTACGTGGGGGTAATATGCATGTCGTGAAACTACGTAGCTATATCTGCAATTAGCGTCAAACTATATGAGTATATATGCAATTTACCTTGTCATATGTATCATATACAAAGGATGTGTAGCAGAAATGAGAGTGTTAAGGTGGATTAGTGGTAAGACAATAACAGATACAATTATAAATGAAGTAGTCTGAGATAATCTAAAGGTGAAGTCAATAGATAATAAAATGAGAGAAAATAGAACAAGAAAGTTTGGACACGTTAAATGAAGGCTTGAAATGGCATTGGCTAGGAGAGTTGAGTTCATTCAAATGGAAGTGGTCAAAGAACGAGAGGAAGACTTAGAAAAACATGGATGGAAGTAATTAAACAAGATACGAGAATGTTAAAGATTATTGAAAACTTAGTTTATGATCGTTAACAATGTTGCAACAGAATACATGTAGCTGATCCCGTATAGGTCGGAAAGGGCTTATAATGATGATCCGTAGTCTGTACTCATTGATATGGAGTTTTCTAGTCCAGGTTTTTCTAAGCAATAGACGATTGTAGTGGGTAACTATGCGATCGCCTAATTTCTTGTTCCTCGTCATGGTAATGTGGAAGGAATTTCCACCTTCATTCTACTTTTCTGCAATGAGTCTTGCTTAAAGAAGAATGTCAAGATAGCCATTGAATATTTAAATTAGCAGCAATCATGTTCACAGCTCCCACGGTCTGCTTAGGCCCACTTTGGTTGGCGTTGCTTAATGCAGTTGGGAAGCTTCTCCATGTTTTGATGAAGCACCTTCTATACGTCTTCTAATCACTATTGGTGGTTTGTCTGGATATTGAATGCCAGAAGTAGATATTGAATGCCAGAAGTAGCTTGATTGCATTATTGTACAGAAGCTATATACTGCAGTGCATAAATCTTATTTCCTCTAAAATTTTCCCTTTTTTAGTTTTTAAGGCAAAATCATCAGAAAGAATGAGGGTGTGTTTGAGAAGTGATAAAATTTTTTATGAATAGTTTTTGGTATAAAAGTTTTTGAAACGAGAGACAATGATGTAATGTGATAGGGGTAATGATGAGGAGGGAATAGAATAAAGTTAAAATAGATGGGTTAGATGTATGAATAGTTGTGTAGAAATGATTGAAAAGTAGGGTAGTTGTATAAGAAGAAGTGAAAAAATAATTAAAAAATAGGATAGTTGTGGAGAGTGAAAAACTTTAGATTGAAAAGTTTTAGTTTGATAAGTTTTTTGTGTTATCAAACACCTCCTAAGTCTATATCAGGATTTTTTTTTTTTTTTTAACTGCTACTGATATTCATTTGGATTAAGCAGCACTGAGGAAGTTCTTTTCAAGAAGTTATTTCCTAAGATGCCATTCCTCATGTGCTATGACAATCTGGACACTAATTTGAATAAAACTTGCCGTTGTTGAAACTAAGGGAAGAATATTTAATTGGACTTGGTGGAGAGAGGTTGTCAGAAGTGCCAGGCTTCATTTGTTCCAAGTGGTGTACAGATTGGCATTAGTAAGTCCTATCTTCTCAAAAAGATATACGAACGAGATCAAGTTTCCACATGGTAGATGTCAGATAGGATTGGACATTTTTCTTTGGTTTCTACCATATTTTTTTTGGATGTGTAGAAGTGATTCCTGCATGATAGTTACACAAGTCCATTACATCTTCAATCTTAAGTGCTAATTAATTATAATCCACTTGGGCACATCATCTGGTGGACTTTATGGTTGAACACCCATATCAGGAATGTATCTGGACCTTGAGCGTACCTTTATGTATTGCTGAATATATCTGTAAGGATCTTTTATGAAATGGAGTGGGTGCACTCTTTTTTCCATCTTATTTCCCTTCTCAGGAAGGTAAGATGGTTTTTTAATGAGGCACCAGCTTTTTCTATCCCCAAAAAAAAAAAAAAAAAATTATAATCCACTTGATAAAGTAAAAGCATCACTCTTTCAATCTTTATGGCATGCGTGCAGTCAGTAACCTACTGCTACACATATGCAGGATCATAAGTAGCAGGTCACTGATGCTGATTACTGATGCTCCAGACAGTCACTTTGGTGATAATCCTGACAAAGATACTCTGGATGCAAGCACTCGAGGTATTTTAGTTGGTTTCCTTTCTATCCTTTGCTGCCTCCTATAGGTCTGCTGCTATTCTGGAATCTGGACTCAACAATGGTGAGCATCAGCTGCTTCTGATACAGTTAGCATCTGGTGATATGTGAAAGTCTGATTACTATACTTTTTGGTAGCCTTGGTTCAGTGAACAAGAAATTTTTTTTCCCCCCTTCTAATTCTATGCTTCCTTGTTCCACTGCGTATCCACCATGACATCCTTATTTCTGTTATGTTTTGTTACACAGTGTTCCTTATCTGTTCATTCATCATATCATCCTTATTTCTGCTATGCTGTGCATAACCACTGTTCCCTAACTTCCCAAAGTAAGGGATGGATAGGTTTATGGCTTATCGTGTTTTCACCTTCATGGCTATTTCCATCATCATCATCATCATCATCAAAGTCTCAGTCAACTATTTCCATCCCAAAGCGGAGTAGGTTTCATTTGAGGAAACCCAAGCTCACTCAACAGTCCTCGAAGCCAAACAATCTCAGAACATGTAGAGGACATAGCACGATACTCAGACTCAGTGGAGGATTTTGACACCCGATTTTGCTTCTTGCTTTTCCAAGAGATAAGAGAGTTGCCAAGGAACATGCACCAGCCAGTAATGGAACGTCGAGTATCAAAACAACCAACCCAGTCAGCATCACTATATGCAACCAAGTGAATAGGAGAATCTACAGGAAAGAAAAGACCGCGAGTAGAAGTGCCTTGCAAATAGCGAATAATGCGACGAACAGCAGCCAAGTGAAGGTGCCGAGGGGCCTGCATAAATTGACTAACTTGTTGGACAACAAAAGAAATGTCAGGCCAAGTAATAGTTAGATAATTCAAGCTCCCCACTAAACGTCTATATAATGAGGGATCAAACAAAAAATCACCCTTATCATGACGATATTTAACATTCACTTCTAAGGGAGTATCAACTGATCGACCATCTTGAAGACCAGCCAATGTAATTATCTCCTGAATGTATTTATGCTGATTTAAGAAAAGACCAGCCGCTGTAGAGTTCACTTCAAGGCCTAA
>JAXCLR010000063.1:27688253-27715016 GCA_035584095.1 Annona squamosa | reverse complement strand
CTTGCATAGCTTTCTCCCAACATACATGTTTAGTGGCCTGAGAATAAGAGGTAGGAATTGTAATATCAGCTAAAATAACATAAAAACCATACCTATCAGGAGGACGACTATTACGATTAGATCGTCGAAGAGCCACTGAAGTGGGCACTGGATCAGGGTCGGGAAGAATTTGCAATGATGGGGGCTGTCGTCGCTGATAGACAAAACCAAGTTTAAAACGCTCAAAGGAGGGAGATATATCATCAAAGCTAGGAAGAATAACATCATGTGAATGGAGATCCTGCTGCTGAAAATAGTACTCATGTTCAAAGAAAACCACATTTCTAGAAACACGCAGTCGATTAGTGGCAGCATCGTAATACTGAAATCCTTTGTGAGTAGTGTTGTATCCCATAAATGCACACCTTACGGATGGAGCTGTAAGCTTGTGATGTTCATGTGAAGGCAAGTGAACAAAGCAAACACATCCAAAAGTGTGTAGTATATGATAATCAGGCTGCATACCAAAAAGACGAAAGTAAGGAGAATCAAAATTCAATTGTTGAGAAGGTAGCCGATTAATTAGATAAACTGCAGTTGACAGAGCTTCTACCCAAAATCTAGGCGGAACTGAGGCCTCTAAGAGTAAAGTGCGAACCATATCTAGCAAGTGACGGTTTTTCCGTTCAGCCACCTCATTCTGTTGAGGGGTATAAGGGCATGATCGTTGAGATATAATGCCTTTTTGTTGTAAGAAAGCTTGGAAATCATGTGACATATACTCACCTCCATTATCAGACTGTAAAACCTTAATGGATGTGGAAAATTGAGTCTCAATATAAGCCACAAAATTTCTTAAAACAGTTAACACTTCAGCTTTAGTACGCAAAAAATATATCCATGTGAAACGACTATAGTCATCAATGAATGTTACAAAATATTTATGCTGCGCATGGAAATGATAGGAGTAACACGCCAAACGTCACTATGTATAATCTCAAAACATGTATTAGCACGAGTACCATAAGTAGGAAAAGGTAACACTTTACTCTTTCCTAGTTTACAAACAGAGCAATCAAGAGATAAACTATTAGAAGAACATTGATTGCCAAGAAAACCTTGCTTCATTAAATGAGACAATATCACATTATTTGGATGGCCCAATCGTTATGCCAAACTTCAGCCTTATTTTCAATAATAATAGAAGTCAAAGACAAAGTTCTAGGAATAATAAATTGCAATGGAAATAATCTGCCCACTTTGGGCCCCCTCGCGATCACCTTCCCCGACCTATGATCCTGCACAAGACAACCACGACGAGAGAAATTTACATTACAGTTATTATCCATCAACTGCCCAACTGAAATTAAACTAGTAGACAATCGAGGAGAGACAAATACATGACAAAAGGAAGGTCCAATATCACCAATGGCTGTAATTGGAAGATTACTTCCACTAGCAATCTGAATATTTTGTTTACCAGTATACTTTCGAAGATTATGCAGCCAATTAGATGATCCAGTCATATGATTCGATGCCCCAGAATCAACAAACCAAGGAGAAGAAACAATCTTACTTTGACCATGAAGTCCAAGAGTAGAGAATGCTATGATAATCATCTGTTGGACCATTTCTGGAGTAACAAAAGACTGATTTGTGCCAGCAATTGTGGCCGTAGATCTGATATTGGTAGGTTCTGAGATAGCAGCTTGAAAAGCTTGGCCTTGTCGGTTTTCTGGACGTGTAGGACATTGCTTGATAATGTGCCCATTCTGTTTACAATAATTGCAGAATTTCTTACCACAATTGCGGGCAATATGCCCGAACTCCTTGCAACTATAGCACTGCATTTGTTCCTTTCCTCGGTTCTTCCCTTGAGCAGCATAAGCAACATTAACAACCTCAGATGTCACTTTGGACGAACCAAGAATGGCTTATGTAGCCATTCTTTGTTCTTTACGTAACAATTCACCAAGACATATATCCAAGGAAGGGACAAGATTTCTATTCAGTAATCCAGCCCGTGCGACTTCAAATTCTAGCCCCAGTTTCATCAAAAACTAATCACGCCTACTATCTTCATGAACCGCTTGAAGACTGGCTAAGGCCTCATTAGCTACCTTTGAATAAATAATGCCAGAATATTCGCTCCATAGATTAATAAATCTAGAATAATACTGCTCAATAGAGAGATTACCTTGACTGAAGTTACTAATCTCAAGTTCTAGTTGAAATCGTCTTGCAGTGTTAGCTTGATGATATATGCTTTGCAGATAATCCCACATCTCCTTAGCTGTACTAAAGGAATGTAAATTGTTCACCATATGAGCTTCAATAGAACCTAAAATCCAAGAGATGATTCGAGCATCCTTTGCCTCCCATTGACTAAGTTCTGTACCTTCTTTAGGAGTAGGAGCAGACCCGTCAACGTGATTCCAAAGCTCCTTCCCTTTCAGAAACATTCTAAACTAAAATTCCCATGCTGCATATTTCTTTTCTGTAAATTTGATAGCCAAAGTCTCTGTAGATATTCTTCCAAGAAAATTCTTAGCAGACATTCTTCCAAAAAAATGAAATCTCAAAGCCAGAGTTGTTGATCAGAAATTAATCAACCCAAAAAAATGAAAGCAAATTAGAAACCTTTGGAAGACAGAAGCAAAAATGAAATATCAAAGCCAGAGTTGTTGATCAGAAATTAATCAACCTAAAAAAATGAAAGCAAACCAGAAACCTTTGGAAGACAGAAGCAAAAAGAAACTCATAGATTCGAAGATTCAGCTATGAATTTCAAAGGCAGGTTCTGATACCAAACAAAGTTTGAGAAAATGGTTTTTTTGAGAAAAATGGTTGTCCCTTTCTTTGATGATCTTTCCTTTAAATAAGAATTGTTGTACAATCTATTTTAGGCAAGAAAATATTTACAACAATTACACTAATTACTGCTAATCTATTTTAGGTAAGACTATATACACAAATTATGATAAATTAGATCTTCAAATCTCAGCCATGATTTCCGCCATAATCTTAGCAATTGATAGCTCACAACACAGCTCACAACCTCTGCCATCGATACTTTAGCTCATTATGGCTGATAAGCAGCCGAAGTTGACAAGTAACTGAAGTTAAATAAGTAGAGAAGGTTTGGTATAACTTAAATAAGTTAACTTCGGCTTAAGCTGAAATATTGAAATAATGTGTAAAAGATTAAAACACTCTGCAATATTTTGTGGTTTAATACACGAAGGGTCCTTTTATGATTTATGGGCGATAAAAAAAAACTACATTTCAGAAAATTTCATTTTTTAGAAATGCATTGGTCCCACTTAGGTTGCACAGTTTACGAAGTTTGACAATTTTAATTTTTTCATATTTTTTATTGTTTAAAAATAAAATACCAAGAATTCAAAAGATTGAAAAATTTCATGGGATGCGGTTCAGTTGGGGCCCTACACGTCTGCAAAAAACAAAGAAGAAATAAAAAATAGTTTTTTTGCCCCACTAAATTTGAGAAAATTTCATTTTTATGAAAGTATGGGCCCCACTTACACTTAGGTTGCACAGTTTGTGAAATTTGGCAATTTTTAATTTTTAAAGAATAAAATACCAAAAATTCTAAAGATTGACAAATTTCATGGGGTGTGATTCAAGTGGGGCCTGCACTTTTGTAAAAAAATGAAGCAGAAATAAAAATTAGTTTTTTGTCGCTCGTACCTTTGGCTGATTTTCTAGTTGTCGTATATGATCAATGCCCACATATAAAATGTTAATTAAGATAAAATAATTAAAACTTTTATGTTTGATATTTTTTTATGCTGAGATTGTTAAAAGCATAAAAAAGTGTATAATATCAATCATAAATAATAGTTATTGCATCGTACTTTCATTAGAGATATTATACTCATGTTTTAGTGTGAACATGCAACAAATCATGCCTTATAGTTATTATACACCTGCTTTAGTGTGAACGTATAACTAAATGTGCCTTATAGTTATTTTGTTATTCTAGTCTCCCCTGCCTATGTTTAAAGTGTACTATTGTATGTATATAATGTTATCATAGACTATCTCCTAGTCTTGAATCCCAATTTTCATCTGACGGTGGAAGTTGCTTTTTTTAAAAGGTTAATGTGTATTTAAATGGAAACATTAACTCAATAAAATTTAGGTAAATTCCACATATACTCATGAACTTTAAAAAATTTTCAAATATATACCCACGTATTTATCTAAAATTCTGTTTATATTCTTAGCATTAGGGATCCATTAAAGATGATTGTTAACCTTTTGTGAAATAAGGAATATGCCCAAGCCTTAATATAACTTAGGGTTAGTTTACTCAAAATCTAAAAATTCACATGCAAATAATATATGTTTCTATGGTTGTAAAAGTATTAAAAATTCATTAAAATGCTAATTTTTGGTTGTAGATTCATAATTAGGGCTTGAGCATATCCATCATTTCACAGGGGGCTAATGGCCTCTTTAATGGATTATTAATGGTATAGGTATAAGTGGAATTTTTTGTAAAATACGTAGGTATATTTGGAATTTTTAGAAAGGGAGTGAGCATAAATGAAATTAGGGTAAAATTTATAAGTATATATGGAAATTTCCCTAAAATTTATCATGAATGTTTACTACATTGAAAAGATCTATAGTCAAAATTGGTACCTCTAGAAACTTAATTTTTTAGGCAAAAGTTGTTGCAAATTTATTCAAATCATATAAAAAATAAAACAACGTAAACAACTACATAAAAAAAATTTAGAATACTTACAATATTAATTTTTTTTGTCTTTCTTCTTTAATTTTTTTTTTTTAAATAAAAACTCATAGGATGACTCATATAAAATATGAGCCTTCCAAATATATAAATATTTGAAGTAATTGTTCATGGAATGAATGGACAGAATGGCTTCAGTGATAGTAGAAACAGTAGGAACATTCTAGATGATATAGGAATTTTATGGTGTTTATAAGGCTATTTTTGGAATACGAGAGTACAATATGCCCAAAAGCACCCCAAGAGGTGCTTATGGCTTTTGGGCTTACGTAACAAAGGGTGTGTTTGAAAAGTGATAAAACTTTTGGGAGAAAAGTTTTAGGGTGTTAAAGTTTTTGAAATGAGAGAAAATGATGTGATATGATAAAGGTAATGATTGAAAATAGGGTAGTTGTTTGTAAAATTGTAAAGGAATGATTGAAAAGTAGGATAGTTGATAGGGTAGCTGTATGTAAAATTGTAAATGAATGATTGAAAAGTAGGTTAGTTGATAGAAAATGTGATAGAATGATTGAAAAGTAGAAAAGTTATAATGACAGAAAAGTTTTAGTTCGAAAAATTTTAGTTTTAAAAGTTTTTGGTGTAAAAAAATTCATCCAACATTGATCATTTTCTCAAAATAAGCATTATAATGTAAGCCCTCTCTAACATAGCTTATATTCAGGAAGGCCTTAGAATAAGAAAAAAAAGCAATAAGTCATTAAATAAGCTGAATCAGACTGCAAATATAATCTTTGAACTCTCTTGTTGATGGGGTTTTTTATTTTCAGAATTACAGGCACATAGGCATCCTACTATAAAGAGAGTGCCACCAATAATTTTTCTATATGATGGTAGATAAGAAAATCTTATACTTCATTAACCTGAGTTAAACCAACTGAATTATGAGACCAGCTATATCGATCGTGATCTAGTATTTTGGCATCTCAATTCCTCATCCATGTAGGTTAGCTATAGCTATGGAGGGTGGAAGTAGTTAAAAAAGGGTTTAGATATGTTATTGGTTAAGGAAATGCGCTTCCAATATACCATCCAAACACAAGCTTGGTGTTTGTTGTATTGGATGAAACCATTTGAGCCAATTGTCCTCATCTTCTTACCTGCACTCTTTACTTGTAAATCTATGCCAGACCCATTAATTCCTAATTTTGTCCTTTTCCTATCATTTCTGCTCAAAATCTTGACTTGTACTAGCTTTATTTCATGAAGGTGTTGTTCCTTGGCCAAATTCTTCACCTATGACATTGTAGGTCTCATTCTTGTCATCTAAATTTCCTGTTCAATTTAATTGGTATGCAATACTTGCATTCGGATGCGTGCTGTTTTCATCCTTATGTTTAATGACTTATTATTATTATTTGTTTGGGAATTGAAAAAATTTTGGAAAAGAGGAGAAAGAAGTAGAATACAGAGAGGTCAAGGAATATTCAGGGAAACGATGCGATGAAAGAAAAACCAGATAATTTTTAGAAAAAATATATGATTATAAAAAATAAATGTAAAAATAACAGAAAAGGTTTTGGGATAGTTAAATGATGGAAATTCCACATTTAGTAAGATGAGAAAAAAGAAAATAAGAGATCTCTGCCTTTTCTTTTCCTTATTGCTAACTGGAAGCCTTCATTTTATTTTTCTCTTTTTCTGTAGGAATCTTCATAGGGATTGCAGTTGCTTGCTGATGAGATATTCTCCTGAAAGTTTTTGTTTTTGTTTCTCACTGTCTATCTTCTGAATTTCATGGAGGAAAAATTTATGGAGCCTGATCTGTATTTAATGTTTAAATGCTTCCTTGTTTTAATAATTTGACATGTTTTTCACTTGTTGCAGAAAAATTGATGTACTTCTCTGACAATTTTGATGCGAAGTTATTCTTGTCCCGGGTGCATCAATACACCTGTGCGGCAGATTTAGAATCTGGTGCCCTTTCTTTAAAGATGGATTTTGAAGGAAGGACAAAACAGAGAAAGCAACTAGTAAAGGAGAATTTTGATTGTTTTGTCTCTTGCAAAACTACAATTGACGGTTTGCTACATGACATTCTGAATCTTTTTCTTTTTTTTTGGATGCAATCTGCATTTGACCCATGAATATGTTGTGTTACTAGATGGGCTGTGGTTTTGCCTATTGTAACTGTTTTTCTTATGGGCCTCATTCTAGCAAGCACCAATAATTTCCTATCTTGGAATTTCCGAAATCTCCGTGTGCATTGAGTCTAGAGTGCTGCTTTGTTAGTTCTGTTACTGACCACCGCACAAAGGGTTTCTGGTTTCTCTGCCGGAAGTTAATAACACATATAGCTACGATTCACACTGGGTCATCGCTGGATGGATGAGTGGTTGAAATTGAATCAATGTTTTGGCTCACTACTAGAGCAGATTTTACAAATGTTGGGTTAATCAATCTTGTCATAAAACTTGATCTTGTTTCACTTGTGTGTTTTTCAGTTTGCACCATGCAAATCTCTTGTCAGGACTTCCTTTTTGACCATTATGTTCAGTTCATTACTGATATCTTATGCTATACACATTGTCTTTTTAAGTCAACTGTGTGAAGGTTTTTCTGTACCTTTCAACTCTATGCAAGCAAGCTTCTAATCTTTTGCAGATATCGAGTCAAAACTAAAGAGAATAGAAGACGATCCTGAGGGGGCTGGGACGGCTTACTTGCACAGTTCTATAAACAATATCAGTTCAGTAGCAAATCGTGCTTTTCAGCCTCTTTTTGAAAGACAGGTTGGTAAATTAATTTCTTAATCTTATTGTGGGCTTTTACATTGTAATTTAGGTTGCATAATTGCCTACAGCATTCATGCAGGTGCAAACTGAAAAGATCAGGTCTGTGCAAGGGATGCTTCAGAGGTTCCGAATGCTTTTTAACTTGCCAAGTGCTATTCGAGGGAGCATTAGTAAAGGTGAATTTGATTTGGCTGTCAGGGAATACAAGAAAGCAAAGTCTATTGTTCTGCCTTCTCATGTATGTAAGATTCCTTTTGCAAGTCGTAAAAATCAATGCCTACTTGTCCTTGAGATGCTTGTGAGATTACTATTTCTTGTTCATGATATTTATAAGGATAAGGCAGATCAGCCTGGGCATGCATGCCTTTCATTTAATTGTGATCTTGACAAAATCAGCCATCTTCTATGGATTAGCCATCAAATTTCATAGTTCTCACTCCTGGCCTAGTGTCACTCTGACCTTGATTTCAGAGAAGTTATTTTTCACCCTCTGGCTATGTTGTCAAAGAAATTACAGTATCCTTTTGTTCATTGTTAGGTGGGAATATTAAAACGTGTACTTGAGGAGGCAGAAAAATTGGTTCAGGAGTTCAAGTTATCACTGTACAAGTCAATGGAAGATCCACAGATGAACCTTGCAGAGGTACTGAATCCATTTCTTACCTTAATCCGTTAAAAATATGCAACAGTCAGGGATTGACGAATAATATATATTGTTGAACAGTTGTTTTCTTCATTCATACCCTTTTCTATCCACTTTTCTCCAAAATGGCTGTCTGGATGGCTCTAATGCCTTCAGTAAGAGTGAAATTATTTTCATAATTTATTGGCAGTTGTTTTCTTCATTCATACCCTCTTCTGTACACTTTTCTCAAAGTGGCTGTCTGAATGGATGACTTAAGTAAGAGTGAATTATTTTCACATTTTGTTGGCAAATTTGAATTTTTTTTTTCAGATGTTGAAAATTATAATTATTAAACATTGGGGAAACAGTAGAAATAGCCCTTTTAAAAATAAAGTCAATGATGTACGTCCTTTGGTGTAGAAATACCTTGTTTTGATCATTTTTTGAAATATTAAACTTTTGAAGTTAATCTTATCATAATATCACCAATCAAAGAAAAAAGTTCTTATCATGCTATCAATCTCTGTCTCTGTCTGTGTCTCTGTCTCTCTGTCTCTCTCTCTCTCTCTAAATTTTAGATCTACATTTAAATTGAATAAGAGAGTAACTAAATAATACATATAATATATGTTGAAGTATTTTGAAATGTTAAATAAAGTAATTATCTAAAATTTTCTAAAAATTAATGATTTCTTAATTGCTATTATATTTCTCATACATAACAGGTCATTATTATTTGAGAATTATCTTGCAAACTATAGTATTAGAAAACTTATTACACTTAACAATTAGCCACCAATAAAATCTCTAACACCATCCCAAAATAGCATCCTATAGACATTGATTGATGCAGGATGGGTAGAGAAGAAGATAGAAGAAAGAGGAAGGATCTTCTCAAGGGGAAAATGAGGGAAGAAAGAGAAAGAAACTAGAGGAATTAGGGTTGAAGAAGAGAAGAGAATTTTAGGGAAAGTGGAATCTCAGATCGATTGTCAAAATAAGCTGTTTTACATAAAGCCTCTCTACCTCTATTTGTGGAAAAGGTAACTTAAGGACTAAGAAGGTGAAACTCTATGCAATTTGCAATCTTACCCTATAACTAAACTTGTGTATTAGAATAACTTATACAACAAGTAACTTGTGCCCTAAAAATAATTACAAAAAATAAAAACCCCATACTCTGAATTGTTCATAAGATAAACCCTAATTTCTATGATTGCGCTTTGAACGGGTACGGAGTGGGCACATGTCAGCATGATCTCCCTCACTGATCCTGGACTCAAGTGTTACGTCTTCCATATTATAGGGCTAGTCATTCAAAATCAATTGCTATTTATGACAGAGTTTAACAAGGGTCTATTGATTAATTGAATATTATCCAAACATTATGCATGACAATATTTTTATATCATCCACATAATTTTAGAAATTATTCTTTGTGCCTTCCCCATTTACTTATTTTAATACATAAAGTGTATGTTAAACCAATTAATTGTCCTTCATAACAATTTTTCAAAATTTTTTGTTATCTTTTCTATAGCTAGGTGTCAAAACGCAGTTGTCTTTTGATTTGTAAAATTAAGTTCAGGAGTTTTGATCACTGTAAAGAGTCATTGTAACTTCTTTTTTTTTTTTTGGGTGGGGGGGGGGGGGGGGGGGGGGGGGGATCATTGGAAAGAGTCAAGGTAACTTTAAGTGCAAAATTATACAACTTCTGATGGAAAACAATCTCAGGGATTGAGAAAATTTTGCTTCAATCACTTCAAACAAGAAGATTGGGTTTTGTTTAAAGAACTTTTATGAATTACAGTTCTTTTGTAAAAAAAAGACGAGATAGATTTTTTAGAATAAATAGATGAAGAAACCTTAGGAATCACTCCTATGTTTAGGCATTGCACACCAAAGGAGTACTACTTGCAATCCATCTTTGGAAAGAAAACTAATTTTTCACTAAAAATTTATTTGACGATCTATCTTTGATTCTTTAAAATAAAAAATAGAAGTGGAAGAAGAAACCCCAGGAATCACCTCCTAGGTTTAGGCATCAAACCAAAGGAGTCACTCCCCGCAATCCCATCTTTTCACTTAAAGTCTATTTGATGATCTATCTTTATAGCTGTATATTACAATCCACTTATAAGGGAAAAAAATGATAATGGCAAAAAAAATTCTAAAATCCACAATTCTCTTGCAGACTAGATTTACACACACAATCCATGTTGCAACCAGTATTTATTGTGTAATCAGAACCCCTTTTTGTATACGAACCCAATATGCAATCCAATTGCACTATCTAACACTTATTTTGATTTCATAATTCAACAGTGGCTCATGAAAAGAATAACAAATTTACTAAGCAAACTGAAACTATTGATAGGAAAGCTAAAAAAAATAAAATAAATCCACCTAATAAATCTACAAATTAATACCACCTAATAAATTATGAATTAATAAAACTGTCTATGCTAACTCCCACATGGGAGCCAGATCGCCATGATGCCAAATTATCAATGGACTAGATTTTCCCTTCTTGTGATGCTACATGTGGTGTTTGATCCGTATCAACTTTGTTTCAATAAAAACACTACTGTTAAGGGAAAAGAATTTTAGTCTATGAATCTTATGGCCATTAGTTTAGTTTGCATGTGAGGAACTCAACATCATTATTTTTTACAATTTTTTAAAATATGTTTATAATTATATGATGTGAATATAACATTTCAACCCTGTTTAAATATGCAGTTAAATTAATTTAGACATAACAAGAGAATCAAATCTTTTAAAAATTTTCTGCTGTATTATTATTTAGTGTTAATTTTGAACCTGTTCAAATATATATTCAAATAAACTGACACCCAAGAAAACACTTAAGAGGTTTAAATTAATGATTTCTTTGTGGTGTTAGATTTTAGATGGCAATTTACACCTTTTCTTCCAATTTTCGATATAGTTACAGTTTTGCCTAAACCAAACACAAGAATTAAAAGGTTCAAATCAATGACTCCATCTGGTATTAGATTTTAAGAAAGGTGATTGCATGTTTACTCCTAATTTTTAATAATAATACTTATAGTTTTTCCAATTTCTAAAAAAATAATTTTGAAAAATGCCAACTGTAGACACCCCATGTTTCCTATGATGTTTTTTAGGTGTGTTTAGTAATTTGCAAAAGTTGTCAGGTTAAAACTTTTCAATCTAAAACTTTTCACGCTCTACAACTACTCTATTTTTAAATTATTTTTTACACGTCTTCCTATCAATAACTCTACTTTTCAATCATTTATACACAACTACCAATACAACTAAACTATCTATTTTAATTTTATTCTTTTTACTCCTCATCATTGCCCCTACAATATCACATTATTTTCTACCAATTTAACAACTTTTACTCAAAAGTTCTACAACTTCTCAAACACACCCTTAAAATATTTGTCAAGCTACCCTGACTTTGGTTCTAGAGTATGGCCACCTGTTTTTGTACTCAACGAATGTGTATTGCTGTTTTCCAGAGTGAGCACAGCCACTAAGGTATGACTACTTGTTTCTGCTCTCAATGAATTATTTGTGCTGTTGTCCAAAGTGGGCAAGGCTTTACGCTAAAGTGGCCTGCTTATTTTTGCTCATAGATGAGTCTTACTTTTTCCTAGAGTGAACAAAGCTTGACGCCAAAGTATTTTGGCATTCTCGAATAATATAAAACGCCCTATTTGAACAGGAGTGGCGGCTTCTTCCTCAAGAATCCTAAGTATGTAATAGAATTTTCTAGAAGCGGGAGCCCTAACAGCCATAGGACTCAAAATGCCCCTTGATTTCATCCTTTTTTCAATCCATGCCATTGGATTGGGATATAAATTAGGCATTTCTTCATCATTTTGGGGTTAGCTTTGAAATCTTTGGGATGGTTTTCGGAAACTCAGAGAGTTGCTTTTGAGAGAGAGTTCTAGGTTTTGAGGCTCTGTCCTGCTTGTTTTAAGTTCAAATCCATCGTTGCTACTGGTTTTCTTTGAATCCTTTTTGAGTTTAGAAGAAAAGTAACAGAGAGGAAGAGTTTTTAAGCACTAGGCAATGAGTACAGCTCTGTTCCTTAAGGAATTGCAAGCTACGGCTTCATGTATGAGCTTAAGATGTTCTTTCAATTTGGTTACCAGTTTGAGTGCATTCTTATTGATGGAATTTAAGCTATAGTGCAGGTATCGTTGCTTCCTGTATTTGTTTTTTTTTTTTAAAAAAAAAAAATTATTTTTTGAGATGAATAAATGATTTGCAGCTGTTTTGCTGAATTATATGAGTTCTTTCATGCTTTGATAGTTGGCCACATGGAATTGAAAGATATATATTATATTGATTGAGTGTGAATAAAAGTGGATAAAAGCTCTAATGTCTCAGATAAAAGCGAAATTTATTTTGTAAGTTGTCTTTTTTGAAACTGCTTGTTGAATGGTGGAAAATTTGTAATTGTCGATATATATTGGAGTAAAAATCTAATCTCCCTATTTGAAATTGTGTTTTGTTTATTTATACCATCTTGGCCGCATTCCTTGAGATTTGAATTCTTTGTACACTCAAATTGGAGGTTGTAGAAAAATCCTAGTGGATTTTATGTGCTTCACTTTTCATAGGACACTCTTATGGGTTAGATTTTTAGTTTTGATGGCATAATGGTTTCCAGGAAGAAGCCGAACAAGATGAAGGTCCTCTGTAGGTAATAACTTTCTGAAGTGCGGAACTATTAAGACTACTTGTTGAGAGTTTTCTGAAGAAAAGTAGAAGAACTGTTTGGTCATTCACAAGATCAGGAAGGTGGTGGCGCCAAATGCAGACTAATCAGTAATATTCCGGGTTTTTGCTGTGGTGAAGTCGGAATGTTATGATATTAAAGTGGAGGGGAAAGGATCATAATAAATGCATAATTTGGCGGTTCCTGATTGGCTAAGGCAAATGTGGCTAGAGAATAGTTCACAATAGGAAATCATCTTATCTGCTTGCTTTTCCATTTGGATTTAACTCTTTTATTACTTGTCCCTGAAACCTAAATCATTTTTAACACCATAGACTAATTTTATGACTGGTACGCCCTTGCAAAATTTGAACTTGTTGATTTTCTCTTTTAAAAGTGCTGTTTCATTGCTTCTGTTGGTTAAAATGTTGTTTCATTTGAATTTGTTTATGCAATTTTTGTTCTACTAAACTTTATTTCTTATACAGCTTGAAAATACTGCAAGGCTGTTGTTGGACTTGGATCCTGAGTCAGACCCTTTATGGCACTATATAAATTTACAGGTGAGCTGAATTATTTTATAGTACCATCCAATTGAGATGAAAAAAGATGTTCACTCTGGGCTAATTTAACTGTTTATTCCCATTGTTTATTTTTCATTTATTTATTTGAACTGTAATATTCTTTTTGATCTGTTTGGCAGAACTGTAGGATTCAAAATTTGCTAGAGAATTGCACTTTGGATCATGAAATACGATTGAAAGCTTTACATAATGAGATAGAGGAGAGAGTGCAGTCAGATGCAAGATGGAGGCAAATTCAGCAAGATTTAAACAAATCTGTAGGTTCTCACCTTGAAGACATCTAAATGCTTTCTTTTTTAACTCTCTCATGAGTTGTATCCTGCGCTGATTGACATGTGCCTGTTTGCTGATCTATTGTGAGTTATGACTATGATCAGAAAGAACTTCGATAGATTTCTGGATGCTTGCTGCTGCTCTTCCTTCTCCTGTTACTACTTTTCGTATTTATTATTTCTAGAATGTACAATTGGCACTTCTTCTATTCTGTTACAGCCTGCATTAGTCCTATTCCTGATTCTTCTGCAGATGTCACTGTTACAATTACAACTTGCATAATGGTTGTTACCATGTGCCTACCATCCAAAAATGTGGTTAAAAAAAAAAAAAATCTCCTTTTCCTTGTTCAGCTTATCCTTTAGTAATAGGGTCTCCTTTCTTTTCATTCTTCTCATCCTGTAGTAATGTGTTTCCCCAGTTGAAGTTCCAAAGAGAAAGTGGGCGAACTCCAAAACACCAAACAATATTTTATATTAAAAATAATGTGATCTCTTACATTTTAAAATATTACAAAAGGACAAATTCCATGTACGCCCACGAATTTTATTCCTAATTCCGCTTATACCCACATATTTTGCCTAAAGTTCCACTTATACCAACGTCATTAGGAATCCATTCAAGGGGCCATTAGCAGTCATGTAAAATGACAAATATGGCTTAGACCTGATATAATTTGAGATTATTTTACTCAAAATTAAAAATTTACATTCAAATAATATGTGATTTTGTAGCTGTAAAAATTTTAGAAATTCATTTGAATATAAATTTTTAGCAATAAAATCATAATTAGGGATGACATTTTTGTCATTTTACATAGGTGCTAATGGTCCCTTTAATGAATCCTTAATGGCATGGGTATAAGTGGAATTAGGGAAAAAATTTCATGGGCATATATGAGATTTGCCCTTACATAAATTATGAATACATAGGAGATTTTACCGACAATATCTTACGATTTTATTAGTAAATTGGGGAAACACAACAGATGTCATTTTTTAAAAACAATCTTACATCGAAGATGGGCTAAAATGATACTTTTAATTATAATATCTTTGGTAATATTTATTTGATTATTGTTGGTGCTAGCGTGTGCTTGCTTTATCATGTGGAAGAGAGAGCAAATACACCCTGCGCTCAAATGTTTATTGAAGGAATTGTCTGAATTCTCATTAGCTGGATCCGTAGCTTTCCAATAAATGTAATTTTTAACTTCATGATTTTGATAATTTTTTCTATTTGAAACAGTCAGGGGTCGACTATTCCTTTCTCCTTGGGGACAGTGATCTTCCAGTTGATTCACAACTGACGGAGATGAGTGAGGAAGTGGATGAACTTAGAGAAAGGTATATTTACAGGTTAACGGTGGTGATTATTAATCATTTGCCAGCATTCTGGAGATTCGCTCTTTCTGTATTCAGTGGCAAGTTTGCAAAGGTATTTCATAGTTGCTTTGAATTTACTCTCTTCTCATATCTTAAATGAAAATGCATAAAAAAATATTTTTGTAATATGTTTTGTTGCCTGACCTGATGAATTGTTCCGGTTAAATGGGACTTTCATTTTGAGCTCATTGAAGAGATTAATTCTGGATGCATTGTTGATGCTGACTATGATGACTTTGATGATATTTTCTTGCTTAAATCTTTATTTGAGTAACATGACTGTCAGTTTGTAAAAGTTACTGACATTTTACCATTTCTTCCCGCAGATGTACCTTTTCTGTGATTGAACATTTAGTACAGTTATTAGGTTCAAATTGTGATCTATGTTGCATGTCCAGTCCTGTTAGGATTTGGCTTGGAATTTAGATAATGATAGGTCGATGACATTTATAAAATGGTGCACATATGGGAGCATGTGTACGCCATGATGGATTATTATATGCCTATTGGATGCAGCTCTAATTTTCCACTCACCCAATCACATTGCAACTATGAAGTCTCTGCTAGGGCATGTAATTGTGATTCTTCCAATTTCTCATTCATTTTTGCAGACAGATTTGATTCCCATGCATGTCTAGGGCTTTGTATGTTCTGAAAGTTTGTCGAGATGACTTGCTAATGAACTATTCTGTTTTCTGAAAGCATTCTTGAAACGTTGATAGGTCAATTTCATTCGACACTGGGAATATAAACTGGGATGAATTAAACATTCTCATATCTCTTAAATCATGTTCATTTCTTAACCTCTGTTCCCACTGTTCTTCTTAGCAGTTGCTGACACTTCTTTTGACATGGTTTTACTTCTTCATTTACTTTGTTCAATCTTTCTTTAGTATTCACGTTCTTCTGCTACTTTAAGGAAAACTACCATATCTTCTCTAGTTGTGCTATCTTATTTTAAATCATTTTCCATTAACATATATTTTCCATTTCTCAATGTGTGAATTCTCTGGCACTAGCATTTGTTGTGTTGTCAATAACTCTCCTAGGATGCTTTACTATCTTTCGTGTCTTTATTTAGGGTGTGCTTGGCTTAAGATAAAACTTTTCACTTTCTACGATTACCCTATTTTTAATTATTTCTTCACATTTTCCTATATAAGCTACCCTACTTATCAATCGTTTCTATACTACTACCTATACAACTAACCTATTTATTTTAACTTTATTTTTTTTCTTCTTCTTCATACTCCTATCACATCACATCATTCTCTCTCTTTTTATAAACTTTTATATCAAAAACTTTTCATCCAAAGTTTTTTCTCTTCCCAAACACACCTTAAGAGTAAATATTTCACCTACGGGCCCAGTTCTATGACCATAAGCCCTAGACCAATCATATCTTATACATATGTATGGTCTTATGCCCTCTCTAGGGGTCTGACTCTATGACCATTACGCCCAAGAGCAATTATATCGCAAATCTCATACATCATGCCATGCCAAAAAGCAACATATCGACAATCTCTACACAAGGGACAAAATTCCCAAATCTTGCATCTCTACCAGATCTTATATAAAGGACATGAATCTCATAAAAAAATCTCCTGCATGGCATTAAACAAGGAAGTCCTGTAAAATCATCTAAATCCCTCTGAAATCATCACATGGGTCAAAACCCCAAAATCATAAAAATCTACAAATCATGAAATCAAGCTTTTTCCCGCAAGATAGACAATCATAGCAATAAATCCAACACGAAATCAAGTAAATCCACACGAAAGAAACATCCTACTTACTCAAAATCAGTTAAAATCAATTAGAGTCTAAAAAAATTGGGTCACTTCCAAAATCCTTATTCCAACAAGTTAGTCACACCCCTAAAACTTCAAATCTTCAAGAAGAGATAAAAATCCAAGTAACATATTAGCAAAACCGTCTAATCATGAACTTATATTTAAATTCCCAAAATCTAAGTTAAAAAATTCTCCTGTGGGCCTACAGCCATGCTGTGTCTAGCAAATCAAAACAAAAACTTGAATTTACAACAAATGCCTATAAGAAATTCAAAATAAATGTGATGAATTTTAAGGAAACCATGTAAAACATGAAAGCATATCCTACTTACCTTAATTTGAACGTCAACTCATCAAATCACAAATACTTGCTTGCCACCAGCTCCTTTTACTCTCAATCCTGAAATTTTCAAGAAATTCAAGGAAATCTTCATTCCTAAGCTTAATTTGGCAAAATCCCTTTCCCATCTCTATTCTTTCCTTTTCTCTCTCACCCGTGAATGGTTAACAATGTACGTTAGGATATTTTGGGGAGGAAACATGTGTATGAGTAATTTCTCAAAATTAAAATGCCACGGTAGACACTTGGATGAGTCGATATGTCTTTGCTATTTTGATAATAATTTTGTCCCATGAGCTTGAATTGACTTATTTTATTTATCAATTTTTTGGATTGGATTGCTGACTCTGAAATCTCTCTTTACAAAATTTCAGCTCAAAAATTCAACAGCAGGACATTTGGTTGGCATTTAAAGCCACATTTTCTGCTTAAAAACAACTTTCTAACAACTTGACATACTTTTAGTATTTTAGCAACTTCTTTCTGGAAAAGTCAGATTTATAAGTTCGTTTGCTAAGTTGGATTCTAGACTTTGGGATGAATCCAAAGTGTATAATATGTCTTATAACTCTAAATATAAAAACTCTGGGACTTTGTCAAAGTCAGGTCATGTGTGTTGCTGACTCAAGTTCTCTTTCTATTAATTTCCAACCACCCATTCCACAATTTCTAAACTTGGTCTCCATTCCACAATTATTCAAGAAAGTTTACTTTGTTTCCATTAACATGTTGTAAATGCCAAATCTCATCAAAGATTCAAATTTCTCATTTTTACCTTTCAGGCTGTTAGTTAGGTTAAGCAACTCATTAAGTTGGCCAAATCATGTGAAATTTATCTATTTCATCATACCACATCATGCTGATCATAACACACACACACACACACACCCTGTACCGTATTAACGGTACATTTGGCTAAAAATGGGCCTCACATGTACTTAAATGTATTGATACTTTATACAAGCATTTATCCTTATATAAATTTTATAGAAAATGATTTATATGTTGGAAAAACCACTTTAAAATTGTTAATTACATTAAACTATTTTATTACATTGAATTTGTTCCATTTTCAAATTGGGTCCATACACATATCCCGTTCGGATGAAAATTGATATGATAATAGAATATATTATTCTAAATATAAGGGGGTGGAGTAGATTATAATTTTATGAGCATGTAGAGCTTATTTTGAGGCAACTGCACCATAACTATGGTGCAGGTGCACTGCACTTGAATATTACTATATATATATATATAAAACATATTGGGCAAATCACATAAACTAAAACACACACCTTTGATCAAAATCACTAATTGTACACTTTCTTCTCAAAAGTCACAAATATGGTTGAAACTTCAAACTCATGCATTCAACTAAAACCAATGCATCTCACTAACTTATTCATGTGTGCAAAACATGCAGAAATCATTATTAAACACATAGATAGTCAATCCTATCAATCATCCATGTGTTAAATAAAAACCCTCCAAGGCTAGTCTGAACTATATGTCAAACTACGTAACGTGAAAACTTTTGGGTCTTATGAGATAAAGCTGAATGGAAGACGAAGGAACAATCTAGTACATAGAGCTCCCATGCATCACAAGGTCTAGTGAGCGTTGTTTATGTGCCTTATCCTTATTTTACAAACCTCCTGTAGTGAAGTCAGCGACTCTTACATTGGTCCATGCTCACACTCTATGATAAAGTGAATGACAGCTGTAAAATTCATGTAGCTCACTTGAATTTCTTGTGATAAGAATCTAGTGATGATGGAAATGATTACCTTAGCATGAATTGTATACTTCAGAGAGAGGTATTGTGATTGCATGTGCCAATTAGAAACTGCAAATAATGAATATTTGTATCTTCTGAGTAAGGTATCCAATACATGGTGGCAGACTTGAAATAGAAACAAGCCAACTGAAATGAATTTTGTACTTATGCAGGCTTCTCCTACCTTTTAATGAATTAAGATGTCTTAGACTTCCAACTGATATGCCCTAGTAAGAGAGCCTAGAACTGCATATGCATTTAGCAAAGTACAGCAACATGTAATCTAGGATTTGATGCTAATGGCCGTTTTGGCCATGCATTCCAGAGGTGGAAAACACCGACACCATCTTCTCTTAGCAGTGTCTGGCCTTGATCTTGGTTTTCCTTATTATTATTATTATTATTTGCCATGAAAGCTGTATGAGGTGCCATTGCAAGAAGCTTAAAACTGGTGCTTGCTTCCCACTGAACGTGCAAGCCCACTTTTCTTCTTCTTCTTGCTGCAGGGCCAAAAAGGCCCTAAGATGCTTGGATTACCATTTTCTTCATTTTTACCTTCATTCTATAGTATGGCAGTTTTGATCTCTATTACATCAGCAAAAATCATGGTTTTTTTGAACATTTCGCAGGCTTCTTGTTTGATGCTTTCATTTTGTTAGTCAGTTGCCCTATGGCTATCAACTGAAATTACTGTTCTCCTTCCATTAGTAGTCCTAGAGTCTGTAATCTATTCTTAAAAATTATAACAAAAAATTTTGCTCTAATTCATAAGAAGGATTGTGATTGTGTAATTCTAAAATATTTTTGTTGCAGTCCTCCCAAGTTTCCACTGGTACTATCCTACCAGATACAGAATTGAATGTCAAACCTGCAACTGGTAAGATTGATGACAAAAATAGTGATGTGAAGTACTCAAGCCATTCTCTTGATGAAGTTGCAGAAATGGTGCATGGTACTGTATCTACATATGGGTCCAAGGTACAGACTCACTCCCTCCCTCCCTCCCTCTCTCTCTCTCCAATAAAATAAATGTGTTCTTATTAGTGACATTGATAATATATCCTTATTGAACTGGTCAGTTGGATAAAAAATCTCCAACTTACTCTCTCCTATGCACTAGTATCCAAGAAGGCTACCTTGAAATTTGGGATTGTTTTGACTCAAAGTTCTCTGGTTTGTAGAACATTGTTGCTTAAAATGATGAGGATAGATTGGAATCTGTTAACATGATTCCTATAATTCATCCCACCTACTTTGATAACAGTCATGGGCCTTTGATGATTTATGATGATTGTTGAGCATGAATGTTGTTTTTTTTTTTTTTTAAAGGTGTTTAACAAAACCTCTTCCAATGTGTTTCTTGTATTTCTGAGGAATGTTTTTACATAGTATAAAGATTGATATAAGATTGTAACAGTACCTTGCTGTTGTGGAGCTCAATTGATTTGTGAGTTTACTTAATCCTTCCAAAAAATATTGCTCCTATGCAGCTCTGGGCTTGATAAATGTTACTCTTTAGAAATTTGACAGAATAGAAACCATTCTGAGCGGAGTTCTATTTCCACTAAAATCTTGTTGGAAGGGACATACACTTGATTCATACCAGGCTGTTACCTTTGAAAGATGGACTAATGTTAAAAGCCCCACCTCAAGTGTTGTATTCATTAGTCCCTTTACCAAAAAGCCCCACCTCAAAGGAAATCCCTTATATTTGTTTCAAGTGATCACAAAGTTATCTGATGAGAGACAAAAATTTCCTATCTTCCAGAAGAATGTGAAAAAAATATGTTGATACTAGTAATTGTTACTAAGACAGGTTCATAGCACATTTTGTGAACTTGAGGAATCAAATATTCTTTGCCCATACATGGCTGATGCTGTAAAAGAAATATCCAAAGCATGTCAGGCAATTGAAGGGAAGGAGTCTGCTCCTCCTAGAGCTGGTAACCAATAACTTTTTAAATGAGCAGTTTCTCATCTGAAGTCGACACTAGTCTTAATGCTGTTTTGTTAATTGCAGTAAAAACATTGCGTGGACTTCACTCTGAAGTCACAAAGATTTATATATTGAGGCTTTGTTCATGGATGCGGGCAGCAACCAAGGAGATAGCTGGGGATGAAAGTTGGTTTCCAGTACCCATTCTTGAAAGAAATAAATCCCTTTACACAATATCTTTCTTACCTCTGGCTTTTCATGCAATGATAGTATCAACGATGGACCAGATCAATGTGTAAGGATTGAATGCTACCTAAAGTATAACATGAACACACATTTATTGGTTTCTGTATCATCCAGTTGTAAAGCGTTCTTCGTTCTTCTTCTTGAATAATTCTGTACTTATTTCATAATAAACCTGGCATGTGATCTTTGAAAAGAAAATACTGAAAGTTGTTTCTGCAGGACATTTGGACATTAATCATTGTGATTTTTTAAAATTACCTGACCATACGAGTTTAATTATTTTTCCTGACATTCTTAACAAACAAAAATAAACCACTCACTTGTACATAATAATCAACATTTGTGTGCACATTTCTGCTCTTGAAGGGAATTTGTAATTTGTTTTCCCAGCCAGGTTTGGTGGAGGATTGAGATATTTTTAGTTGGCCCTTTACAGCATGGGATAGTTGAAGAAATCCACTTCAATAAGGAGACAAAAAGCTTTCAGGACGCAATTAACTAGGCTGCTTACTGCATATTGTGATCACCTTGTGGGTGGCTTTGTTGGAATTGAGAGGAGACTTATGAATGTCTATGTTATGCCTAGGAATTGCCTTATCAGCACTTTTTATGAGCTGAAACAAACAAAGTGGCTTATAGAAAGTAAACTATAATCTTCAAAAATAACCAGATCAGAATAGCATTTTTAGCTGTTTCCTGTGATTCGAACCCATTATCTTTGGTTTGAACATGTGTCAATATCAAAATGCATAAATATTTACAGAAGTCCAAGCATTTTGCTGCTCTGTTATAAACTATGCTGCTAAGTCTGACTTAGCCATTTCAAAAAAAAAAAAAAAAAAAAAGAAAAAAGAAAAAAAAAGTCTGACTTAGAACCCCTGCAGAACTGATGTGGTTTCACTATCGACTTAAAATCTATGAGAGTCAGATTGCTAAAATGTGCATTATGGCCATTCTTTGCTTATTTGACTGGATATGTTGTTATACAAAATGTTTGCAATAATTGGCGTCTGCTGTGGATTCAATAAGGAGCACTGGTTACACTAGAAATAACTACATAATCACTATAAATCCATGTAAACTGCATGTCTCTCCCACATTCCTTATAGATATTCTTAATCTTCTCTTCATCCACTTTGTCTCCTTTCAAGTTGCAAACTTCTTCAGGCTTGTAAGATGTTTCATCGCCAATAACATTTATAACTTGCTAAAGATATCTAACATACTCAGTGTACCCAAGGGCTAACTTTCTTTTTGAAGTCCTCTTTTGGTCCTTTCTTCAGTCATAAACTGGATCACTGTTCAAGGTGTTGGGCTGTTTTGTGGTGTTGATATAACTGTCAAGGCCCATAATCAGACTAGAAAGATATTTTTTCTATGTTAGGCCTCCATTCTCAGTTTTGTTCCTTCTCTTTCCAAAAGAAGTAGATCTCAAATGACAGGTTTTTTTTTTTTTCTGATTATCTGCTAGTAAATTCTTTCTGCTGTTAATTTTGAACCTATTATTTGTAAATATGTTGCCAGCCTTCCATCTAAATCTATTTTCCATATTTCTAGGTTGATTCAGAATGCACGAAGTGAGGCCACAAGATCAGGTGATATGTTTATGCATGTCCATGAACTTCAAGAATCTGCGAGGATCGCATTTTTGAATTGTTGCCTGGATTTTGCAGGTAAGCTTTTTTTTTTTTTTTTTAATGTTGTTTGGTCTTTACTTATATCATAAGATTTTAATTTGGGCATTATACACAGGTAATCTAGAGCGGATTGGAAGTGAGCTCTCTGAAAGTAGGACAAACAAAGAAACTGCATTTCTTGAAAATGGATATGTTCAAGAGATAGAAGAGAATAGTTTTCAATCTCCAGGCACAGTCGTAGATTCACACCAAAAGCTGTTAATGGTGTTAAGCAACATTGGTTATTGCAAAGACCAACTATCACATGAGTTGTACAACAAGTACAAAACCATCTGGCTGCAGGCCGGGTATTTTTAAAACCTTTAATCTTTCTTCTGTCTTCTGATGAATGATCTACTGAAATTTTCAAGTAGTTTGAATAATGTTTACCTGTCAAGAATCATTTTGCTTGCACCTGTCGGCTGGCCTTGCTTATGTATTTTGTTGTAACCTTGTCTCTCATTAATGATCTGCTGAAAATTCTGACTAGTTAGTAGTTACAGCTTTTAGATAATAAATCCGCTTGTCAAAAATCATTTGTTTTCTACATGTAGGCTCATCTCCTTTTTTTAATTCATTGAAACCTTTAGGGGCTGTTTTGCTTGGTGGTCAAATTACCGTACAGTCATGTGTTAAGTGATAACTGTCAATTTGGAATTTATCCGTACAGCGTTTTGGCAGCTTTTGCTGCACAAAATTTGAGTGAAGGAATAAGACAAGCCAAACATCCACAAAAAGACGAAAAATTTCAGCACTTCCCCCTTGCAAAAAGCAGGGCCAAACAGACCTAAGTCCTACATAACTATTGCTACAATGGTCCGTGCCATTTGATGTTTCGGTTTATTTCTTTATTTTTTTTATTCTCTTGTTTCTGTTTATTTGTTTATCTTTTTTTATCAATAGTGATTCACTATCCTTACATTTAGGGAAAGTGCTGAAGCAGATTCCGATATACAAGATCTGGTTTCAGCCTTTTCTGCACTTGAAGAAAAGGTTCTTGAACAGTATACTTATGCAAAGGTAATTTTTAACCCTGCTTATTTTTAGTTAAGTGAATGAAAAAATATCAGTTTTGACAATGATACCAATGTGTCTTCATTAGCTTAGTTGCTTCTAGTTATGGTGATGTCTTCATCCATCAAGTATCACCAAAACAAAACCTTGCCTCAGAAATTGTGTACCAAGAAGGTTCTTGAAGGTTTCTTCCAGAACCTATCTTTCACAATTGTTATCTGAACTCTAAGAAGAGAATATGCTTATCATGTCATGTTTTATGCTATATTTGGACGAGTTTTATGGTTTGTCTCAATGCATTTTGATTGTAGCCTTAGTTGTTATTCCAAAAGCATATTTAATGCTAGCACTTTTAGCTGTTATTATGCAATAAAATCAATGCTGTCAGAATCGAATCAGTGATTGAAGCGGTAAAGGAATTGGACTGATTTGTGACCCAGTTCGACCGGTTAAGCAAACTGGTTTGAACTGGTGACATCAACATGACATATTTATGACATCATAAATGTTTAATTATTTTTAATTAATTATATATTGGTAAAATTATATGTTTATAACTCTTAAATCTATATGTTAGATCTCTAATCATCACAACAAATCATGTAGGAAAAATTAATAAAATTTTTTTTTTTAAAATTAAGTAGGAATACAATCAAATTAAAGGAAATACAATACAACCAGTTAATCAACAATTCAGTTGCATAATATTTAGTTTAAAATTTTTAAAAATATTAAAACAGAAATAGGTGCACTTATTTCTTACGGTGAATTACCGCTTCAATTTGTAGCGTGCCGGAGTATTTGCCAAACTGCACGCCTGTAACAGGTAAATAATGAAAATAGGTAGTTAATTAGCTGCTTCAATTTGTATTTTGTAGGGCTTTTTTTTCTATTTCAAAAGAAAAATGTTGCTTTAAGAATCTACATATGAAAAATTTACTTAAGAATGTATATATGAAAAAGAATGTACATATGAAAAATTGACTTAGAGTAAAATAAAAATATCAAGAAACACAAAATCTGCAACCTGTTTCATGGGAGAATTGTCCACAACATAAAATAATTCAACTTTGTTTCGTATGACCTCATACAAATTACAATACAAACATAAGTGAAAGATAGACAAAACATAAATCAAAAAGAGAAGCAGAAATATAAGAGGCAATAATGAAAGAGGGAAAGGATGTGTTTTCTAATTACCACAGAAATTTATATGCATAGAAAAAAAAATACACTTTGCAGCATTAAGCCATCAACGAGGCCTTTTGTTTTGCTCCTTTGAGGCCGATGATGTGCTTAGTTTAAAATTTTGAAAGCAGAAACCAGAAATAGGCAAATGGTGGACAAAAAGGGAATGGGGCTGGTGGAGCAAGGAGACTGGAGAGGAGACACTGGCAGGCAGACGAATAGCAATTGTTGGCTAGTCGGAAGTCAGAATAGAGGGAGAAATGAAGAAAGGGTAAAGCAGGGAGAATGGAGAGGAAAAGGGGTTGGAACTCAGAACAGGGGGAGAATGGTGGTGGTCGCGTAGTCGGATCGAACTAGAGGCGAAGGGGATGGTGGTGTCTCGATAGTCGACTGACGTGGGTGAGTGCCGAGCGGCGGAGGTTGGAGGTGGAGAGGAACTAAGCCAGCTAGTGTTCTTGTTCAGCTGAAATTGATTTGTGGCAAAAATGAAATGAAAATGTAAAATGAAATCGAGTGTGCGACTGTGAGGGCAGGTGCATGCGGCAGCTTGGAAACTGGTTGAACTAGGTTCAACCAGGAATTCCGGTTTGACCACGATTCAAGTGGTTTGAAGAGTTTGCTGCAAAAAAATTGGACTGGCTAACAATGAACTGGACTTTGGACTGGTTCCTGGTCAGGCTGGCTGGTCCAGTCCGGTTTTTACAACACTGAATAAAACTTCTAGCAGCTATTATACTCTCTTGATATTTTTCCAGATCTTTTCCTTGTTTTTCAATATAGGGTCCGCTTAGAAACAGGAAAAGGAGGCAGCAGAAAAAACAAAGAAAAAAGAATGTTTAAAGTAGAGGAAAAGAGGGAATGAAGTGATGTGAAAGGGGATACCAATTTGAAATAGAGTGAATAAAGATAAAATAAGTAGTCATGTTCTTTGAAAAGATGGGGGACAAAATTGTTGGATAAAGGTAAACTCTTAAATCAAAATGAGAAGGCTGTTTTCAAACTTTCAAATTCATTTTACTAATGTCTTGGAAAATCTAGTCAACTACATTCATGTATTTTCAAATTGCAAATCAAAAGTTCTTCAAAGGTCTCAACCTACTTTTTTCATTTATAATACACTTTTCCCATTCCCATTATACAACAACACTTTTTCCATCCCACATTCTCATCTCCTAAGTTGTGAACAAATCCTTTATTGTCTGTGGTTGGAGTATCAAGTTACACCACTCTTACCATGACAACTAAAATATCAGATATTAGAGCCTTTTCTCATGTAGTATTACTTGTAGCTCAGGTCTGATTTTTGAATGGGAATACTGTTTTTCCTAAACATAACAAGGGGAAAAATGTAAAAATTGATCCAACTGTTTAGAATGTCTCAAGTTCTAAGGCTAATGATAAATGTTCTTCACATTATTCAGGTTTGAGTCCAATAGTTATCCATTGCTTGTATTAGCTAAGATGAGAATCGGCTTTCTGTACCAAGGGCTGATTTTGTGCAATTAATCGCATGCATCCCTCTATACAATATTTATTTATTGTTATTTTTTTCTTCATAAACATGTTTTTCCGTGTATTTAACTCATATACCGAGATTTACCGTTTTACAATATTTTTACAATTTTTTTTTATTTTTAAAAATCATCAATTTCTGGTGTATTTATTGAATTTCACCTTTAAAAAAACTTAGATTTAAAATATAT
>JAXCLR010000063.1:27604312-27678940 GCA_035584095.1 Annona squamosa | reverse complement strand
AGATTTTTGAAAAGGAGGGTCAGGGTTGGGCACACCCTGACCCGCCCCGACCCGCCCCTAGTTTTAATATTGTGGATAGCCAGCGCCATGCAGCAGCTAGTATTTATGTTTGCATGTTTGGTTGGTTGTGATAACAGCCAGCGTTGTCGTTGCTGCTTCTAGCTTCTTTCCCTTCTTCCTCAAGAATAGAAATATGAGCAGCTTCTCCTAAGCCTCATCGGTCCTGATGGCCGTGATTGTCCCTCCAAAAGAGCTTTTCTCACTACCCATTTCGCCCCTATGCCACGTGGCGCTTTCTGCACCACCCAAGACCAAGATGATCAGAAATCCAACGGCCAGAAACATTCCTTTTGGGATTTGGCGCTTTAAGCAACCGGGCTATGTAGCACTGGCGAGACAAGAGACAGCTTCTGGTGCAGGAGATAGGACGGAAGTTGAAGACATCAAGAAGGCCCTCTATCAATCACTAGAAGGTAATACCATCCACTCCATCCATTGAGGCTAAAGCCGCCCGTTAGCTGTTGTGGGCCACTGTCGAGCAGGGATAGCCATGGCACAGGTTCTGTGCATTGGGACCTGATGATATGAACGGCTCAGATCTCCGAATTTTAACGAAGGGGGACCTGTTTTGAAGGTATTAACAGAGGCATATTCGGAGTTCCATCTGCGAAGAAGAATGAAATAGAAAGGCTGGTTAAGCTGCTGGAGTCCCAAAATCCAACTCCTTATCCTACTGAAGATCTAAGAAAGGTAAGGAAGGTCTAAGAAAAGATTTGGTACTCTGACGGACCATGATTTTGCCACGCTCTAAGGCTCTAAGCAAATTTCTAGCATTGCAAAGGCCAATCCCTTGAACTTGTTAGTTACCCAATCGCTGGAAATTTGCTGAATAAATGGAACTGAAACTAAATCCAGATGTTCGACTCGCTCATTTTATGCAAAGTAGCTAAAACCATCCGAAAATTTAAAATACCCAACAGTGGATATTTTCTAATTGAATTTCTGATTCTGAGATAAATAATCATGACTACGTAAAACTTGAAGGGTAATGATTCAATACCTGCTTGCCCTTGGTTTTTAATTTTAAAATATATTTAAAAAAATTTAAACAATTTATCATAATTTTCTGGAGTTATTTATTTATGATTTCAAAAAATTACATTTATTACGAACTTTTACGTACTATATTTACATCCTACATTTTTTTCAAAAATTTTAATAGCGATATATTCACTATCAAAAGATGCTATTTTTTTTTAATAAGATATAAGTTTTTAATGAAAATTAATTTTAGTAGCATGATAAAACAAGATTTGTTGAACATGGTAAATGGTATCGATGCTTAAAAAATTATTTTAAATTAAAAAAACCAAAGATCGTATTGTGTTTTTGGAAGGTAAGAAATCAATTCCTTTCTTTTCTTTATCTCCTTCCGAGGATGTCATATTAATTATCTTACGTATCACCTTTAATCTATGTATTTTCATTAAGGGATGCCCATTTATTATTTTATTATTTTAATTTTTTTTTATAAAACTATTATCGTAAATCTATTTAATTCATATGTCGAATTTTATCATTTTTTTATCGGTTCTGCTATATTTTACATTTCATCTCAACTTATATTGCAATCAAGCTCAAAAGTTTTTACATCTTATCTCGCAAATCAACTCCTTCGGTATCCCCTCCATTAAAAAAAAAAAAGAACTCCTTTTGTATCCTATACAAAGGAGGAGACTAGATGATCCCCATCACGGATGATCACAACTTCCAAAATGGGAGACTAACTGCTATCACACTGGAATAAAATTCCAATTGTGAGATTCGAACCCTGACCATGCTCCCATCAGCTAACAATATGATAAATTGAGCAATGCTTGGTCGACAGTTTATCATAGAGAGAAATTTTCTATTGTAGTTGACTACACCATAACCTACCTTGCAGTTAGCTAAAAATAGGCTTCATATAATTATAAAATTATAATTTATTCTACTCATTGTATTTAAAATTATTTTATTAGTATACCGATATTAATCCAAATTGGATATGTTTGTGAACTCCCTCCGAAAATGGTACAAATTCAACATAATAAAATAGTTTGATATAAATAATAATTTTAAAATTATTTTTGCAGCATGGAAACTATCAAAGATATAATTTACGGTTAATTTCGAATATACCCATTACCTTTGCTTTTAATTACAAATATACCCACTAAGTTTGAAAACTTTCACATATACTCACTACGTCATTCATTAATTTCAAATATACTTAATGTAACAGTTAGGAACATTTAATAATTTTAAAATCCCAAAATACCTCTAATTGATTTAGCATACATTGTCATTGATGTCTTATCCAGACTGGTAGAACTCATTCTACTTAGTTTTTCTCTCAAGTTAGATGAGTTTTATCATATCGTTTAATTTCTGTTATAACTGAATGACTATTATTATTAAATAATAAGGGTCATTTTGGACCCTATGATAAATAGCGGTGATTTTTAATTATGCCTAATGGAATGAGTATGAATAAAATTTCACTCATACTTAGTGGGTATATATGAAAGCTTTTAAACTTAGCGGGTATATTTGTAATTATGGACAAAAGTAATAGGTATATTTAAAATTAACCCTATAATTTATATATGGATAAATAATTGTATAAAGTATTAATATATTAAAGTGTATGTAGGGCTCCTTTTGAGTCAACTACAACTGTAGCTTAGGGTGTAGTTGGCTACACTAGATCATATCTTCTACGTATATAAGAAAATTATTCCAGTGCATGCAATTGCACCATGCAATTTATGTAGTGTGGGCCTCACATAATCGTAAATAAGAAATCTACCTTGTCCATTGTATTTAGAATTATTCATTTTATTATTATACTAATTTCAATCAAAATCCAGCATGTGTATGGGCCCCATTTTAAAATGGTACAAAATTAATGAAATACAATTATTTAACGAACATATCAAGTTTAAAATGGTATTTTCAATATTTAAACTATCTAAAGTATGATTTTATATGGATAAATGATTTTATAAAGTATCATAATATTTTAATCTATGTGGGGTCTTATTTTGTAGCGGACTACACCATAATTTACAATTTTTTTTATTAAATTGCAACTTATAAAATTACATATATAGAGAAATGATCACGTTCGCCTCAAAAAATCCATTTTAAAACTTTTTTTGCTTTTTTTATATGTATTTGTTTATTTAAGTATATTTAATATATAAACCAACTTTTACAATTTTGAATATGTTTATATATATTTTTTAATATTTTTAATACAGGAGTAGTTTATCTATTTCAATGGTTGAAAATGGCTAAAATATTTCTATATTTAAAAATCTAAAAAATAAACGAAAATAGCAAAACTTGGCTTATTTTTTAAATACATTTATATTAACAATTTTGTGAGAAAAAATTAAAAAAAATTCTTAAATGGATTTTTGTAGGTGTAGTCATGCTAACAAGATCACTTCTTATATACAACGCAACCCAACTCTACCGTAGGTTTGGTGTAGTTGGCTCAAAATGGAACCCACATGTATTTAAATGTACTAATATTTTATACAATCATTTATTTATATATAAATTATATTTGAGATATTTTACATGTTGAAGCAACAATTTTAAAATTGTTATTCACATCAAACAATTTTTTATGTCGATTTTGCACTATTTTAGTTGGGGCCCATAAACACATCCAATTTAAAATGAAAATTGGTATGTTAATAAAGTAAATAATTTTAAATACAATAAGTAGAGCAAATTACAATTTTATAATCATGTGGAGCCCATTTTGAGCCAATTGACTGCATTGTAAAATTTTCCTATATGCTTATATACGAAATTCAAATATTAGGGGTATTTTAGTCACTACAAACATTAGGAGTATTTTAGTCCTTAGCCATTTTCAACCTCAAAAATGACTAATTTACCTCTAATGTCTGAAAATTTAAAAAAAAAAAAAAATATATACATCAAAGGGTAAATTTTGGTATATGAATTAAATAAACTTAGGATGACAGTTTTATTTTTTTAAAAAAATTAAAAAGCATATGTAAATCGGCTAGCCGCATGGGATGCAGCTGGGCGTATGGAATCATTACTCATTTTCATCATGGACTATATCTAATCACTTACACCCTTCTTTTCCCCACCTCAAAAGCATCAAAATTGTCTTTGCTAACATATATTTGATGCCTTTTGTTTCCATTTCTGTCATCCAATCTCCTTTTCCAGATTCTAGTTAGCTTAGCATAGCCTACTTGAGCTTGGTTTTGGAAACAAGTGCTAGCTCAAGCTTGGTTCAAATCTTAGATTAGTGACCTTCAGCTGGAGTTTAAACAAACTGACTCAAATTTGATCGGTTGCTTAATTCGGAGGTGAAGTAAGGCAGATTTATTTCAGTTTTACTCATTTAATAAGTGAGTCCAAACTTTGAACTTGTTCTTCTTTTATGAGTCTCAATTTTATGCTTGAGCTCTACTTATGTCAAACTAAGGAACTAACTAGGCATCAATTTGGAAGTTGGAATGCTTTTTATTTAGCTCACCTTGAAGCCTTCATGAATGTATTGATTTGTGAATCGTAACATATATGCACCATTCGAGGCTTGAGCTGAGCGAACTGTAGGCTTGAATGTTTTTGACCTCAATAAACACTGAATTGAGTCATATCTGGATTATGGTTGCTATAATTGCTGTGTGGATATTTTGAAGGTCGAAGGGTGCTGGAAGCTTGTTTACAGCACAATATCAATCCTTGGAGTAAAGAGAACAAAGCTGGGATTACGAGATTTTATCAGTCTTGGAGATTTCTTACAGATCATTGACATTGCTGAGGTGAGTAGTATCATATTATGCAGGGAGCTATTTGTAAGAGAACGGCACGAATTTCAATAAAAGCATAGAATGAATTAACCAAATTGGTTTCAGGTTTCTCATCCTTCAATTTTGTGTTGAGGAGACTGGTTGTCCTTGGTCTGCAGAAATCTCATAAAACATTAGAGCTCTGTATAGCTTCTAGGAAGGTGGTAAATTCCTAAAGAATTAATCTCCTGCAGATGAAATCCTGCTAAGGAATTTGGTTGTTGCAAATGGATTATGGGAGCACAACTCTATGGAAACCAAAAACTAAGCTTTTGTTTGCTCCTTCAGGAAGTTTGAGGATCTCTCTTTTATTGAAATTCATTCCGGCAGCAAGTTTTTAATGTGCTAGACCAAAATTTGCATGTCAAGAGATCTGTTTTACAGAAACTCCTATATAGCCAGCTAGTAGTTTGCATTGATTTTTCTTATAATTCAAAATAATATGTTACTTCCTTAATATGGCTTCTCCAAAGTTTCTTTGCACTTTTGACTTGTATTAAATCGTATTTTTTATTTTTTCAAGCTCTTTCATGGAAAAACCAGGGAAAAGCAGTAAACGTGATCAAATTCAATGTGAGGGGATTGAAGATGTTGACTGGACAGTTGACAGTCGTGGCTTCTTTCAAGATTGCTTCTAAAACGGTGGAGCATCTCTTGTTTGATATCCATCAGGCTCTTTTAGTTTTCTGTTAGTAAATCACAAGCATTCAGTTGTATCAAGAAAAACTGACTTATCAAGCACGTTTGGCTGCATTTAAGATTAGTCTCCATTTAGATCTTGTGGCCAGCGACCATATGATTTTATATTAATTGAATGGCATGAAATTAATACACCATTTCTTTCTCCTAAGCTAGCAAACAAAATGGAAGCCAGTTGCATTTTGTGACTGGCCAAATCTTCCATCTGAAGGAGTCTAAAACAGACCACTAGTGATGTTTCCTATTCCTCATATTGCTATCGCATCTCTTTCCATTGTAATTTGGAAGTAATGCAATCCCAAATGCAGCGCTTAATAAAAAGGAAATTGCAATTTGCTTTTAACAACATTTTATGACCAAAAACTAAAATTTCACTGCATATTGCATGCAACAATAAAAGATCAATTTCAATCATCAACAAGTAGAGACCAAGTCTTTGAAAACTATGAACTTGAGTGTTTTACATCCTTATTGCAAAATTCTTGCAGAGAGTTGATATTCAATATCAGAATTCAACCATTGCTCCTGATGAGGTGAGTCCAGTGAGATTTCGTAGTGCATTTACAGAAAGTGCTTCTCTCTTTCTCATTAGAGACATCTAATCTTTATCTTATACTGATTATGCGACATTTTGTGTGCAGCTGATGAATATATTCAGGAAGAACTATGACATTCTGTTGGACATTTTTAATCCAGAGGGGTGGCTTGAACTAGCGTATCTTCTTCTTACTTCAGAAAACACCCTAAAAAAATTTCATTTTTTGCATTGACAGCAAGTCATTTTTATGAGGCAAACCAGAACATCCAAACTGTTGGCCTTCTGCAGATAGTCTGAACTGATTCACCTTTTTATCTTGACAGACACAGATAAGCAACAACTAAAATGATCGCGCTCGGTTGCTATCAAAAAAAAAAATAAGAAAATGATCATGCTCAGGCATCATGCTGTATGTTGAAGTGTTGCCCCATCTGCAATAGGGCTAATAAATTTGAACGTCTGGATTATCTTGTGCATGTCATGTTCTCAGAAGATAAGCAAATAACCAATTTGAAAATGGTGATGAACTGTCATCATACTCTATCAATGCCTCTCCTCTGTTTGCTCCTCTGCATCTATTTGTAGCAATTGAATAGAATAGTACTGATCTTACATACAGATGAGCAACAAAAAATGAGAGCCCAACACGACTGGATGAATAAATTTTTAATACGTAGGTGGACTGTTCAGAAGAGCTTGTTATTCTTTTGGTTGTATGGCTTTCAGGTATGTTGATGAAACACTGAGAATTGGGAGGGATGATAAAGGCAGCATATTCGTCTTGGAAAGATCATGACTGACAAGCCTGAGATTTATTATTATTATTTTTTTGGGTTCCCTACGGAAGATTATTTGTTGGAGAAGTGTCGAATGAATAGTTTGTGGTGCTCCTTTTTTCTTGATCAAATTGATATCTGTATACAATAAAAAAGGCAGCTCCGTGCATTAAGTTCCCACAATGCTTGAGTTGGGTTTGGGTCTATAGTATGCAACCATTCCTTATGAAGCAAGATGTGGTTTAACACGGCGATAACTTTTAGCATTTCGCAGAGGCTCCCCTTCAAAATCTGTATACAATCGGAAGGAAAGAGGAAAGCATTCAATTGAAAACTATTGCCATGGTTTGTTGCTTAACTTTACATTAAAATGTGCTAGAAATTTTATAATATACTATATAATTAGATGTTAAGTAATAATAACAATAACAATAACATTATCTAAATGATAATCCATTTGCGAAATGATTCCATACTGACCTTGCTAATCAAATAATGAGGAAGTCAATTTGTTCATGACTATCCAATTTAAAGATAGTTTTTGGTATTTTCTCAATTTCATTTTATACTTCACAAATATGAAATTATCCCCTCACTTGATGAGTTTACTTTTATTTGAACCCCCACGACTAACAGAAACAGACGCCTGGACGTCCATTAGTCCAAAGGGTAAAATGAAAATAAAGTTACTAAGGGTTGCATAGTTACTGGTCATAAAATGGTAAATCCAGAAAATATTTTATTCCAAGCATAAAAAAAACATTATCTTAATTTAAAATTATGGGAAAAAAAATTAAGAAGAGAAGTGATCTTGTTAGCTCGGACTAAGTAAATGTCCTACTTAGCCCACCTTAAAAAACCTATCTACAACAACTTTTTTTTATTTTTTTCTTCGTGCACTCGTTTATCTAATTGTATTTAACATATAGGCAAAGTTTTACCATTTTTGAAAATTTTAAACATCTATGTATGTGTATATATATTTAAAATACCCTTATTTTTAAAAATCTAAAAAAATATATATACACATATTTAAAAATGGTACAACTTAATTTATATATTAAATACATTTATATAAACAAGTGTACGAAGAAAAAAACAAAAAAATTTATTTTAAACAGGATTTTTGAGGTCGGTTAAGTAAGATATTTACTTAGCTTAGGCTAACAGGATCATTCCTCAATTAAGAATAGACTTACGTTGTTTTTTATTAATTTTATATGTTTATTTTGAATACTATTTAGATATTAGTATATTAATTAAAATGATTAAAATACCCCTGCATTTAAAATTTCAAATATATATATACTCATTTTAAAAAATGGTAAAACTTAGCATATTAATTAATCGGTATACTTCTACGTAAACTGTTAAGTAGAAGTGAATTCATTTGTAACCTGGTGCTTTTTAAATATTTGTTACTGACATAAAATTCAATAACAAATATTTAGATGATTTAGATATTAAAAACACTACTTAAAAATAGATATTTAGTAGTAAATTATTTTATTAGTTGATTTTGCATATTTATAGATAGAACCCATGTATAATGATACTCAATAAATAAATAAATTTTCATGATAATATTAATAATATTAAATATAATAAACGGAATGAATTTTTCATCTACTATCAATAAATAAATAAATGAATGGAATTATATAGAAAAGAAGTTTTATAGAAGCGAGAGACTAACTAATTCAATAACTTTTATAAAAGAAGTACGATCCTATTAGCCTCGGCTTAGTCCATTATAAAAAAAACCTATTTTAAAAATTTTATTTTTTTTTTCTTTTTGCATAAACTTATTGATCTAGATATAGTTAATATATAAATCAAGTTCTACTATTTTGAATATATATATATATATGAGAGTTGTTCCGATACAACGTCATTGCACCAGAACAATGGTGCAGTTGCCCAAAAAATGAGTTCCACACATATTAAAATACAATAAAACTTTATATAATTATTTATCCATATATAAATCATACCTTAAATAGTTTATTTGTTGAAAAAATCATTTTAAAGTTGTTATTTACATCAAACTATTTTATTACATTGAATTCGTACTATCTTTAGATGAAGCACATGTACATATCTAATTGGAATGAAAATTGGTATTGTAATAGAATACATTATTCAAAATACAATGGGTGGATTATGATTTGATGATCTTGTAGGGCCCATTTCAGCGATGCTGCACCTGAATATATTCTAATATATATTTTTAGATTTTTAAACATAGGGCTATTTTGGTTATTTCAACCATTAAAAACTGCTTAACTACCCCTATATTTAAAAATAAAAAAATATATATATATACACACACATTTTTCAAAAATGGTAAAGCTTAATTTATATTACATACCTAGATTAACAAATTTATAGAAGAAAAAACACTAAAAATAATTAACAAAGAAGTTCATTAGCGTAGGGTAGGTAAGCCATGACTTAACCTGAACTAACAAATAACATATATGTTTTACGGCTTGGGCTAATAAACAAAATGGTTAGCCCAAGCTATCAGGATCATGATAATAACACAATCAGAGTGCTTGGCCCGGCTCATTTTGGGTAAAAAGCCTGGAAATCCTCCGCCGCTTTTTGGAGACATTTGGCAGAACAAATTTATTAAGCCCACAAATGTGCGTTAAAAATTTCTAGTAAGTACAGAATTCTTAAGCTAGGCATCGGCCCTTTTATTTTATTCTTTTTTAAAACAAAAAAAATAAAAATTTCTTTGATTCTTGGCATCGGCCCTTTTTAGATAAAACGCAATTTACGGTACTTGTACCTTAGGGCCAAACAGCCAATTCCCAATGAGTTGTTGAATCAGTCAAAAACAGACCTTTAGAATTTTACTATGAACAACGCATCCAAAATCCAAGTCTCCATCCAAGATTAGTGCAATGGTTAACATTCCAGCAGCTTCTCCCGGCTCAGAAAACAAGCTGTGAAGCCGGTGACTAACCCACACTTGAAAAGCAGTAGCATACATGTGAAAAGCCATCGATAGAAATACAGCATAGCCATGGAGTGGCCACATATCATAGCAGCAACAGCATGTAATACAAAGATGTCATTTTTATGTTAGTTGGTAAGTCTTAGAACATCATGCAAAGAGAAATATGCTTCATCCAAAATAATATATGGTCTACAGTTCGAAATTTTAGGCCATATGCTCCCACCAAACAAAAGTACCTATGGGGTTTACTGAGCTGCACCTTTGTTTAACTCAGCTTGGGCTTGCCACTGAGCAGGCGTCACGGCTTTCTTAATTGAGAGTGCGTGGATATGTTTCATCTGCTCTTCTAGTGCAGAATTGACCAATCGATGCCTCTCGAGTAGCCTCTTCCCCTCGAATTGCTCTGACACTATCTCAATGGCAAAGCTAGCACCACACCTGATTCACAAGCAATTTGTGGTAGCACAGAAACAAATATTAAATAGGTAACTATAAGGAACATGAGATAGTGGAAGAACCCAACAGAAGCAAGATTCGAAATGGGCCTTACCCTCCAGATGTATCAATTACTTCCTGCAACAAGGTTTGCAAAATGAAGCAGTCAGGAAATCATATGAAGAGAAATGAAACAAACATTTTAGCATTTAGCATGCTTTTTAGAAGGAAGAAATTTCATTTTTTGAAAAATTAATGATAGAAAAGAAGAAAACAAAATTGTGCAGGTGTTTTCGTAATCAGTAAATTGGGGGAGGGGAGAGTCAAGAGTGATGTGATGCAATAGGAGCAATAATTATGAGTAAAGAAAAAAAATATAAAACAAATAAGGTAATTGTGAGGAAAAATGTGAAATGATTATTGGAAATACAGGTAATTGAAAAAAGTAAAGTTGTCACTTAATGAAGACATCACATCACATCACATCACATCAAAAGAGCTGAAGAAAGTGAAAATAGGAAGTGACAATATATTCAATTAAAGCAAATTTTTAGTTCGTTGCTTGTACTCCCTTACTGATACTCATACGCTTGAATTTTTTTCGTTCACTGCAATTTGTACAAACTGAGAAAGTCCATCACCTCAGCAATGGTAAAGGAAAAGGAAATAGAAAATTATACAACATCCAAGTATCCAACGCAAGGACACGTTAAAAAAAAAAAAAAAAATTTGAAGATGAGGTTAACAATATTGAAATCTTCTGTTCCTTTAGAAAAGAAAGCAACAAATAGCCATATAAATTGATAAGAAAAGCCATTTGGATGTGAATGAAAAATTATATGAAAAGATCAGAACCTAAATAACTGCATTGCTTCCAACATGACTGATAATTGAGAAGTCCAAATGATGACAAGAAACATTCTGGACCATCTACTACACTTGTCTCTGTTTACCTCAAGCAGATACCATGGAACCACAATTGCCAAGGAAGGATATGTTTCTCATGGGGAAGAATTCAAATACTGAAAATTGGCATGGAAAAGAAAATCAATCATGTTGAACCAAATGGCCTCTTTGCCTAAGCTAAAATTAGAAATGCATGCTTGATGGCCATCTTAGTTTGTGATCCTAAGTTTGCCATCATAATTGTCTCTTAAGTTTTCCCCCACCAGTGAGTTAATAAGAATCTTCCAACTTCAGCACGACCAAACAATCAGACAGATTATTGCACAGGTCGCTGATGCTTGAGTGGGTCTTATTAATCATTTGCATTTTTAAAGGATCATTCTACTTGATTATTTGCATTCTTAAAGGATGATATTTGAATGATGAGTTATGTTTCTTTTACAAGGAGTAAATAATGCAGCAGGTTACAAGTGCAACAAGAAACAGTATTTAAAAAATAGGAACACGTGAGATCAAATTTGTGGAGAATATACCAAAAGATCCAAATCTGATGAAACCTGTGAGATCAAGTTTTATATTCTACCATACCAATGTAGTTCACTCCATGTCTCATATGGATAGCTTGGCCACAAAAACCATATCACATAGACTGTCATTTCTTATAGTCCTACACTTTATCCATTAATGGCTTCACTGAACAATTTTTATCAACCTCCAACCTTCCGGCAATTGAGCAGCTGACAACCAAGTTGAATGCAGTTAAACATGGATCCACTACAGCACACAGTATCCTAATAACAAAGATCAGGTTTTACCAAATGCATGGCATGCCATGCACTTATGGGTATATCCCTGTGAGCATGAAATATATTATTAACCACAATCATCAAGGATGAGGATTATCAATGATGGTCGCCTTCAACATAGCTTTGCCCACTATCCACTTGATTTTGCACTATACCACTCATTATTAGAACTACCTAATCAAATTTGTTTCTTTTTTTTTTTTTTGATAGAAAATCAGATTTGATTCTTAGATCTTCGGATTTGATGTTCATTGCTGAAAACATTTTCAGCACTTTCCTCCTCAGATTCTCTTGCCCATTGCTCAAATTCTTGAATCTTGAATTGTTTTTCCAATTGAACTTGTAGGTTTCAATCAATATTCCAAAAACCAAACTTTGATGAAATATGAGGTTAAATTCCATATTGAATGGTCATTTGTTACTCCCCTCGTTGCCCGCCACCTCACCAGATCCAGCCATTCGAAACAAAAAACAGACTTGGTTATGTCCCCCACTGATGCTGTACTTCTATAGCTCTGTTCATCACTGACCAACAATGATGCTGTAATGACGCTGGCCAGTGCTGCAACTATTCTTCTACACTCCTTCAAGCCATCTGAAGTTTGAAGGTTTCCAAAAATACATGTGTTTACATATAGTTCAAGGGGTAAGAAAGGCAAGAAGGCAAAAGCGAAAAGATGCCTTAAATTTTGAGTTTGTCAGGCAAGCACTTCCTTCCAAGGCATTCTTAGGGCATACTTGTTTATAACAAAAACATTTTAAACTAAAACTTTTCATTCTCCATAACTATCATATTTAAAATTATTTCTTCACATCTTCCTATACGACTAACCTATTTTTTAATTATTTCTACACGATTACCATACAACTAACCTATCTATTTTAACTTTATTCTCTTTATATCTCATCATTATCCCTATTATATTGCATCATTTTTCAACCAATTCAAAAATTTTTACACAAAAATTTTTTCATCCAAAAGTTTTATCACTTCCCAAATACACCCTTGGCATTTATAAAAAAAAAAATCAACTATAAAAAACTTATCATCAACTGTTTAGATGGCACATAATGTTGTCAGTAGAAAGCCAAATTTTCTTTGATAAATTGTTCGTAATTTTTACCAAAAAGCCCCCCAAAAAAATGAAAAGCATAAGTAAACATCAGGGATGAAACTTAAGATGTGGCTAGAAGAAAATTTGCCGTTAGGTCTTTCTCAAAAAGTTTCCTCCAAGCAGCAAACGAGAGGCAAAACCTGTGACCAAGAAATTAAATAAATGTATCTTAGATTTATACATGAATCCTCCCATCCAAAAAACAATCCAACCAGACCAATTGTGTTGGATACGAAGCTGAAACTAAAATCCTGTTATTTAAGCATGACCTAACCGCACTGCACTCTCAAAGTTCTTTTGGTTAACCAAAGACACAAAATTATAGATACTTAATGGGTAGCACACCCAAGGAACTGAGGTTCCCACAAACTTTACAAGAACCTCATAGATGGGTCATTGTTTAAAATCACTTGTTTCATAATAATACCAAAACTCTCAGACATGTAACTTAAGGCATTGGTTAGTCAACATGACATCACCAAAAACCAATTCATAATGCTCATATCTTGTCCAAAAAGCAATGTTTGGTATATCTCCTTATCTAACCTTCAGCTAATAACATCCAAATTGTAGGAAGGGTATAACCTGGCTTGGTCTAAGTTTTGGTTGAACCATTGGGGACATTGAATCATCTCTAACCTAGATCCTACCCAAATTTTGTCTTAAAAGTTTTTTATTTGACTTTTTTTTTTTAATAGATTTGCCGCTTATTAGCTTAAAGTAAATAAGCATCATTAAAGTTCACATGCCCATTTTGAGCAATCACTTGGTGGACCAAATGGTGGGATTAAATCATGAAAATTGGCCTACTGAAGTTTAATGTATGGGCAAAAGATAAAGCCTTAGGTTTTAATTATAGCATGTAGATAAATAGAAAATCTAATAGCTGCCAAGCAGGACAATTGGAAAAGAATGCTGTCTATGTGATAACAGTTTTTCTTGCTCAATTTGAGCCACTGATTTGGTGGGCCAAATAAAAATATTAATACTTGAAATTTAGCAGGTGTACCTTGGTAAGCAGGATTAAATAATTGAGAAGAACATACAAATTAAATCCAAAGGGGCACTACCTAGAGTCTGGAATTCACCTTTAAGAGAATGGCATGGGCAGAAATGACTGGATTGGAAAACCCAGTTACAAGAACTAGTGGACAAGGGATTTATCAGACCAAGTATTTTACCACGGGATGCACCAATTCTATTTGCTAAAAAGAAAGACGGCACTTTGAGATTGTGTTGATTCTAAGGAGTTAAATAGACTATTAGTGTTGCAATAATAATAATAATAATAATAAAAAGAATCCTTTCCCGAGAATTGACAACCTGCTTGATCAGTTAATGTGGGCGTGCATCTTTTTGAGAATAGACCTACAATTCATCCCAGCCAATGCTCCATTGAGAACATATATGGCCACAGGCCCTGGAGTACGAGAAGTGAAGCGACACCTTTCTTCTTGACAAGTTACAAAACATTGAAATAAGACCAGCATTTCTAAGGGACAGCACCCTTCTGGGGAACTTCATCCCCAATCAAATCCCAGGGACTTCCATTTCTCTTCGGAAAACAATATCCAAGTTATCCACTCATATATTTTCCTGGCGGCCAACATGACCTAATCGATCTTTCCACTCACCGAGGCTGAAATTGCAACTCGGTCTAATAAAGGAAGCCTGCCTACCGTCTGCTTCCACCTACAAGCTCCAAACTCGAGATAATGTGATTCGTTAGAAATCAGATCCCAACTGATCAAGCATCCAGAGGAAGCAGCAGTCTTTCGATTGAATGACATAGTCCCCAAATACACAATAGGGATATATATAATCTCCGAAACAGAAACTAAAAAAAAAAAGAAAAAAAACTTACGAGATGAGAAGGTTTCAACTTCTCAGTCAAAACGGTTTCAACTTCCTCCTTCGTCACTCCCATCTCTGTCGCCCGCTCGCTCGCTCGCTCGGCAACGTCTGAGAGACTTTTTTCTCTGGAGGAATATATTTGGTAGGATTGTCTACGGAATTTTTTGCAAATTAATTATGCATAATTTATATATTATATCTACGAAGTTGGACGCCAATTGCAGATAGCTTCGTAAATTACATATTACTCCCTATAATTCCACCAAAATTGCATATTACCTCCACGATGTTATCTGATGTTAATATTTGACGTGATATTTTGAAAAATGGCGAAAATATCCTCATTAGTAGTTTCTCGGATTGCATATTTCTCCCACATAATTTCGCCAAAATTGTATATTATCCCCATAAAAATATGTATATCAATAAGGACATTTTTGTCATTTTCAAAATATCACGTCAGATATTAATGGCATGTAATAATTTGGGGGGGGGGGGGGAATAATACATAATTTTGGTGAAATTATGTGGGGGTAATATACAATTCGTGAAATTATATGAATATATCTACAATTAATATCAAACTATTTAGGTATATATGTAAATTATCCTTAATTTATTTACGAAAAATGATATTCATTTGATCTCTAATAGGAGTGGGAATTACGATGGGTCCACTCGTGACCCGGCTTTGACCCAACCCGTTTTTAACCGGGTAAAATCAATATATTTTTGACCCGGTATAGGGATGAGTCAGAAATTTTGACCCGAATATAAAAATAGGGTCGAGGTGAGTCGACCATGTCCTAACTCGAATAATCCGACCCAACCCCCTATATACTAATTTATTAAAAATGATAAGCTTATGTTTAAATATTATTATTATTTTCTTTCAAAATTCTTACTTTTTATATTCAACTCTATTTACAATAAAAGAATCAATTTATTCAGAAAACAATATAAGGATCAATAAAAAGAATTTGTACATAAATAACCCGTATTTGCAATTATATATTAACCTATTTTAATAAACTTATACTATATTTTCAAATGTTTTGTTTTCTTAATTAAGTGTCTTTAATAATTAGTGAAATATTGAAGTATATAAATTTTAAATTTAGTATAGATGTATACTTATGTTTAATAGATATATAAATTCTTAATTTTATCTTATTTGACCCGTATTTTTGTCCCGACCTATTAAAGAAGGTCAAACTCAATTTTTAAAAAGTAGGGTCAGGGTTAGGCAAACTGTGGTGCCCCAGTCAGAGCATCACAACCTTACTCTAAGATCTATTGATTGGTAAACGTGATCAGGATTGTTGCCCTGTCACATGACGTGCTTTATTGAATATTTATCTATTTATTCCCGACTCCTTAGGAGTTTATATCGTTCAACTTGTTTCATTGTCCATCAAATGTCTTTTTAGGTCATTATACCCATTTTCAATACACATATGATATCATAAAATCTATACCTAGACATATCCCACTAATTCATATCTTAACATTTGACCATAATTTTTTTTTCCAATTTATAGTCATAATCACCAAATGAATTCTTCTGCAACATTTTAATCAAAAAAAATTCTTCTACAACATTAAATCACAATTTAATGTCATCATACATGCAACCACGCAATTCATAAATTCATACATAGGTAACTTATAGAAATTCATATTTTCTCGAATCTCTAGTGCTTCTTTTCACATGTCTTTAAGATTTAGAAAACAAAATTGTAAGTCAAAACTCAATAAGCAAGCTATAAGGTTTTCAGGCAATTCATTTTCATTTAAAATAACTTGGAAAGTCATATTATACCCACTCGACTGTATATTCTTAAAAACATGCTTCTTATACCTGTCTAGGGTATGTCATAAACAATGCTATACATTATTTGAAATCATGACATTCCTTAGATAGAAGCTAGTTAGGTAACCATCCACTGTCATCCTCTCTTCCATTTCAGGGAGGTGCCACCGGCCTAAGGCCTATCTTAGTGACTTGGCCGCACCAAAAGGGGACATTTGGTCTGCTTACACCTTTAAGGTGGACCTCATGCTTTGTGCACATATATCTTTCATAAACATTCCTTGATATGCTAGTATAATTTTTCATTCATAAATCCATGATTCACCATTTGTCATAATAATTGTAAAACAGTAAGAAAATTATTTATCATATTGGAATATCGTTTCAATACACATTTATATACAGGAATGGTCATCCTTAAACAACTTAGAAAGAATTTAAATCAATCATTTGCTAAATCATTCAAACATTTAGAACATCATTTATAAGCATTTAATCATATTTTGATAAATCAAAAGCATTTGGAAATTTGCTTGTTTACCTTGTTCGTTTAGCTTTCTGTGCCAACCTTTTCTTTTCCTTTGCCTATACATAAAAATATAGTGTTGCATTCATAACCATTCATTTGCTTTCATTCACTTAGTTTTTCAATCCCATAATCCATTTCATACATAGCTAACTTGAATTTCAAGTCGGACATACATACACAACATTCATTTGTGCATCACATCATCCATTCCATATTTCATTTTAAACCTATATTTAGGGTAAACACATAATAATTATTCATAATTCAACATATGAGGATTCATATATCTCATTTATTATTTTTCATCCATTTTTCATTTTTTCTACGTCAATGTTTATTTTAAGCATTAAGTGACGTTTTAAGCTTCATAATTTAATCTCAAAATTTGAGATAATTCAATAATCATCCATACAGCAACATTAGTATGCATTTAATCACATATTCATGCATTTTTGCATTTTAGCAATTCCACATAAGTCATATATCATCTATTCATACATACGTTCTACATATATTCAACTTTCAACACATATATTATGTGTTTCTTAAAATTTCTTAACGCAACAACTTGCATCCAATTTTAATATGATTAAACCCCTTAATTAACATATAATTTAGGGTCCAATTTTGGAATTTTAATTCATTTATCATTGGGTTCCAAAACAACCATGTTAGGACCCTTTTTCATCCTTTCAACGCATCTTTCAAGACTTAAATCTTAATAGATTTTTAAGACATAATTTACATCAAATAAATATTCTTTTTTTAACCCAAATTTAGGGTATTATCACATATTTAAAAGTCATAATTTAGTTTCTTCCAAAACAGCAACATTTCAAGCATGTAGGGTACTCTCTTTGACCCGTTTTGATGTGTCTATACACATGTCTTTAAAAATCAGATTTAGAGCAAATCTTTCCAAGTCCTTTTGGACATTCAAAGGACCCTAATTCTAGGTTAATTTACCCTCTATAACATCTATAAATCATTTATTTACAAACAGCAACAAAATTCATATGTAAGGTATTCGTTTTGGCCCCCGTTTGGACATTCTGTACATATACCCTAAAAATCAGATTTAGGAAAAACTCATCCAACCCAATTAGGACATCCAAAGGGTCATTAATTTAGGGTACTTTATCCTACAATTCATCCATAATTCATTTAATCTTCTCTTTGCATCATATTTAACTCAAAAATGGAAAAAATCGGGTATTTCTTGAAACCCTAAGTTCCATATTTGCTAAAATATTAACAAATGATCAAATCAACATATGTAATCCAAAAGAACATGAATTACATCCTAATCATCATGCTTAAATCCAATAGCAACTTGGTCTAGGATTTTGAGAATTTTCAAGTTAGATTTCTTCTCAAAATTCAACCCTAACATCCCTTTTAACTCTCTTGAATTCTTGATTTCATTTATACATTTCAAAAATTATTCAATACTTTCATCAAGGCATCATAACTCATCCTTTAAGAGTTCATTATGAATCATATTCATGACTCATAATTTGAGAGAGGAAACCTTGATTTAAATGATTCAAAACTTAGGTTTTACTTACTTGAATTGAATCCAACTTCCTTAGTTTGGTTCTTCTTCTCTTTCTTCCCTTTCTTCCTGCTTTTTTCTCTTCTTTTTCCTTTCTTCCTTGCTGGTTTGGACGTGCACAAGCTTGTTCTCACAACTTAGAAAATTTTGAGAAATTTCTCTCCCCTCAAGTGGATGTCCCCCTTGGATAAGGCTCCCTTTTTATAATTTTTAACCACCCATGGGACTCACTTTGTCACATGTCATGTGGGTAATCTAATTTTAACTTATCCCTTATTGACATGACAATTTTATATCCAAGTAAAATACCCATTTAATAATTAACAAAAATCATCAAAAATCACTCTTTAATGGAATGCATTGTTGTCCACTAGGGGTGTCCCCCATTAGGCCTGCTTTTTTACATTTTTATGCCCATTTTTCCACACATTTAAATGCCTCGTTAGTTACCTTAGGGTCTTAGCTACTTAGATATGCATTTTAGGATTTTTAAAATCTAAATATCATGCCATATTTACCCTTGGATGTCCATGGAAATGCCACATTACCTATGCTCCACTTCGAGCTATACTTAGGTAATTAAACCCATGCATTTAAACTCTCACTTTTCCATGGATTTGACCCTTAAATAATTCTCAAAAATTCAGCTCCATTCACCTCCATTTGACACCTTTCATAGCATTAAACTAAGTCATTTAACTTACTTGTTTGAACATAAATGCTATGATAGTCTAGGGTGCACAAAGTCAATGTTAGGCACCTTTTTCTAATTAAGCACTTTCCCATAGTAATTAGCTTAATCCAATCCTTCCAAATCATAGATTTCATAATTTTATTCAATCATTTAAATTTCATCTCAAACCAACTTTTTTACGTCAAGTTATGATCTTTTAAAAATAATCTTAGAATGTAAGATTAAAATCAAATAATTATCACCTTAATCTCATCGCACTTGCTTTAATCCAATCCATTCATAAGGTTGAGCCCAAAATCATGAGCTTACCTTTTAAATTTCCCCTCATTTCACCTTATAGGTGTCAAGTTATGATTTTTCTACAATTTTCAATGTAATTTTATAATTTTCATTAATTTAAATCATAAAAATTAAAATAAATATTATGACACATTAGCATATTCTAATCCTCATTAAGCCTCTTTATTCATTTTGACTTACATTAGGCTATGGTAATTAATCTTAATCATCATTTATAATTGCAACCCTAATTGCAAAATTCATCGAGTCATAAAAATCATTCATAAATCAATCAATTCATACATAAATCATCATTATACCCTAAATGCATTTATATGAGTCCTACTTGGGTCTGGGTATTACACAAACGGTATGGCCCACCCCGATTTCCACCCCTAATCTCTAGAAGGACTAGTTGTAAACTTCCGCGTGCTCATCATCGGAGTTCAAACTTATTTTGCTTTTATTGTACAGTTATTAGATTAAAAATGAATTGGTAGATATGCCCATGCAGTTTAGCTAGAATTGTATGTTCATTAGTTTATAAAAATTATACATAAATTGCAAATATATTCTTATTGGTACTTGATTCTTGTATAGTTATTTAATTAAAAAATGAGTTATAGATATCCCATGTAGTTTAGCCAAATTTGCACGTTCATTACTTTACAAAAATGATACACAAATTGCAAATATATTTATATTTTGTTAAGTGAAAATCTAAAGCCTTACATTGAATTTAACTTGTCAACTTTGAATTTTTTAAATCAATGATGGGATTATGACTAAAAGGGGTTAACACCGACCTATTAAATTTGTTTATTGTTACATGAATTTAAAATTTTTAACTAACTATATACTTTAAATATTTTTAATTGGTAAATAATTATATTCTATATTAAAATAATATCTCTACATGGTTTTTATTTTTACACATTATTTTATATTTTAACATCACAAACTTGCACATGATCAAAACTTAAAAAGTTATTTTAAATAAAATAGTACTTAAATCTTAATTACATTGGTAAATTTCACATATATGTATGAGTCTTACCTTTAATTCCACTTATACTCATGACTTTTTTAAAATTTCAAATATATTCATATGTTTTGTCTAAAATTTCATCAATACCCATGTCCATTCTGAACAAATGAACATGTTCAAACCCTAATTATAATTTTAAGCTAAAAATTCATATTCGAATAAATTTTAAATGCTTTTATAGCTATGGAATCATATTTGACCACTATAGAATCATATATCATTTCAAGGTGAATTTTTTATTTATAAATTCATAATTAAATTTAGACGATATTTATTATTTCACATAGGGACATGGATATGAATGGAAATTTGAACAAAATGCATGAATATATTTAAACATTTTTGGAAGTTCATTTTTATAAGTGAAATTATGAGTAAAATTTGCAAATATATGTTAAATTTATCCTATAATTATTTTAGTCTCCACCATCAAGGTTTTAAGTGGGGGTGCAACTTATATATACTTGAGTCCCAACAGAACCCAGCAAACCCGAAAATTTCATAGGTCAGAATTTGCTTTTTAGAATCTAGACCTAAAGTAGCCAGTTTGCAAACCTGAGCCCAATTTGCATTTATATGTTTGGTATAAAATATAGAATATGCCACTCTTGTCAGAATCAAATTGGTGATTGAACTAGTGAAGGTGTCGGTTTGGTTCTAACTAGTTGATGTGAACTTTAATTTTTTTTATACTAATGAATTTTAAATTTCATAAAATTTGAGAATATATATTAAATATAAAAATCTATCACTCTAATGACTAAAAGGGTGTTTGTTAACACTTAAAATTTTTTAAATTAAAACTTTTTAATTTAAAATCTTTCACTCTTTATAACTATCTTATTTTTTAATTATTTCTTTATATCTTCCTATACAACTACCCAAGTTTTCAATCATTTTCACATAATTACCCATACATCTAACATTTCTATTTTAATTTTATTTTCTTTACTTCTTATCATTACCCTTATCATATAAAAATATTTTCTTACATTTTACAAATTTTTACACAAAAAAATTATAATAGAAAATTTTATTACTTCCCAAATACACCTTAAATATATAAAAAAGTTATTAAAATTTTTCAATGGAAGGCTTTAATATAGTATGCATTTTATAATTTATATCTAAAATAATATTAATATAAAAGCGAAAAAGCTTGGCATATATGAAATACCGATATCTTTGAAAAAATATAAAAGTAGGTAAATATTTTAAAAATGTCTATGCATGTATACTGCATGGTGCATACAGCTATGATACCAAAAACAAGGTTATCTTTTTTCATTAATAGTGCATTTAGCAAAAGATGAAAAATGTCAAGCTAAAATCTTTCTATCTAATCCTTTTCACTCTGCATAATTATTCTATTTTTAATCATTTATTCATATATTTCTATGTTATTACCTTACTTTTCAATCATTTTTACATAATTTTACATACAATTGACTTATCTATTTTAATTTTATTCTCTTTACTTCTCATCATTATTCTTGTCATGTCACATTATTTTCTTTCAATTTAATAACTTTTATACAAAAAATTTTTATTTAAAAGTTTTATAACTTCCCAAACACACCCTAAAAAAAGTTATCTTCTTCTGGTAAGAAAAAAGTTGTCTTCTTTCTTCCCAATCGTTTAGAATGCACAGGCTTCTTCCCTGTTTTAGAGACGCACATGCAAGAAAATTCAAAACAGAAAGCCATGATGCCGTGATAGTAATTTGGATATATACCTACATAGTTCGACGCTAATTGCAGATATACCCATGTAGTTTTATGAAATGCATATTATCCCCACATAGTTTAACCAAAATTGCGTATTACCCATATGCTATTACCTATTACTAATATTTGATATTATATTTAAAAATGACGAAAATGCCCTCATCCGCAGTTTCACAAATTGCATATCACCCTAACATAGTTTCACCAAAATTACATATTATCCCTCTAAAACTATGTATACCAACGATGTCATTTTCGTCATTTTTCAAAAAATAACGTTAGATATTAACAACAGGTAATGACATGGCGGTAATACGCAATTTTGGTGAAACTATGTAGGGAGAATATTTATTTCATGAAACTATGTAGGTATATCTGCAATTAGCATCAAACTATGTGAGTATATATGCAAATTATCTGTGATTTTATTAGCAAGATTGAAAACAGAAAAACTAAAAAGTTGTGATTTTATTTTTCTACATGTTTTTCCTGCTTTGTGTGTAGGTCGTTGGGGAGAGGGAGGTTACGGGTGAGTTTTTTGCCTTTTTTGAAACATTCAACCAACAAGATGGAGAACAAGTTGATCAAGAAAAAAATAGAGAACGAGTCGATCAAAGAAAAAATGGAGAACGCGTATCATGAATATATGCAATTAAAAAATCAAGCATGGTGGCAATTTTGAAATACGCAAAATTCCTATAAAATCAACAGCAACAACTGTGCTAGCATCCTGGTTGGAGTTGACGGATGCATATGAGGATTGAGGAAGAAATAAGTGCTCACTGATTGTATGAGGTGACTATGATTGTTTGGGCAAGATGTAGATTCTCTAGATCTATGGGGGAAATGGTGGCCAATGATTACCGAAAATGGTGGCAGCATCGAAGGACGATTGTAGAAGAAAATGGGTTTTTGTGGATTTGTTTTCCGTTAGAGGCCAAGAAGAGCAGTGCAATCTGAATGATGGAGAGAGTCACGTGTACAACTCATGTTATATTTTACCAGGTTGTGACAAATCCAAACCCAAAGTCTACCAGATTTATATCAATCCAAACCTTAATATTAGAATCCGAGTTTGGGTCAAGTTTGGAATAAATTTACATTGGTTTCGATCTTGATTTCAAGTTGGAATTCTATTTATTCTCAAACCAATAGAAGTTGAAATTATCGATAAAGATAACAAATTCTCTAAACATTATTGCATTAGTACATAGATAATTTACATGTGAATATATTTATATGACCTATAATATTTTTTATTTTGACGAAAGTTAATTTTTTATTAAAAGATAATTCTAAATACAATGAACGTAATGAATTTATACATAAGAAGCAAGGTAATGTTATAAACAAATCAAGTTAAGAAAAATAAAAGGGATAACATGAAATCACTATCTAAAATTTAATAAAAATAGACTTATGTATATTGTAGTTATTAGTATATATTTAATAAATTTAAAGAGTTGGTATATTTATAATTATTTGTAAATAAAGTTAATGTAGACGTAATATATTCAACTTTTACGGATAAATGTATTTAATATTTATATTTTAAAATAAATGTTTTATAGTTTAATTAAGTTATAATTATATGGAATAACTTTTATAACAATTATAGTTGAAATACTTAATGAATAAATAAATATAACTATTTTAATAAATTAGGGAGAATATCAAGTTCAGATCGAGTCGAGTTTGGTATCGAATTAATGTAAACCCAGTAGTGATTTCGGATTTTCTCGAGTTAGGTTAAAATTAGGTCTAATTTAAAAAACTTTAAAAAGTAAAACCCCAACTTAGTTTTGAAACCAAATTGGATTAGATAAGTTTAGATTGACTACGTACCAAGTTGCACCCCTAGAGATAAAGAGCAGCGAAGTGAAAATATGCAGAACATCCAAGAGAAGGGCGAAGGAAGAAGAGACAAGGAATGTTAGACCAGGGAAACAGGAAGAGAATGAGCTCAAAAAGTGGCATCATGGCAGTGGTGACAAGCTGAGGATGATTGGCGATATGAGAGAGAAGAAATCGAAAGTGAGGGCGATGAGTTGGCGACTGGCAAGGGCAAGGGTTGTTACAGTTGGCGGTGGGCGCATTTGGAAATTGGAATGAGATCAGTTGATTTAGGATTTTGCCTTTGAGATTTTTTAATCAACTAGTCAAATCGCATACATTCGGTTTTTTTAGTCCAACCGTGGTTCACGCGGTTCTCATGATTCTAGACTTTCCAACCGAAATTGATATAATAGAACCGGATATGTGACTAGTCCCGTTTGGTTTTTACAACACTTAATATGAATAATATCTAAAAAAATATTTTTTATATGGTCCTTTTATGAAACTCCTTTCCTATGTTCCCACTCCCTATTTAAAATCTTGATGGCTGATGAAAAATTTGCTCTATGTATTGTATTTTCATTTATAGTATCTTAGAAATGTTGGTCCCAAGTTTGTGATAAAACCCAAGAGGGGAAGATGAATTGGGTTCTTTTGGATTCTTTTGGAATATTTAATTTTGTCCCCTTGAATGAAAATGAGAGAATACAAGAATAACAAAAATACTAATGGCAAACACAAGAAATTATAGTGGTTCGGGATAATCTTTCCTACTCCACTCTTCGAGAACATATCCTTGTGTCTTGGGTTCTACTAAATCAACAAGATTATAGTAGAGCCTTTGTTCTCTTCTAGATTCTAGCTTAGGCAGCCTTTACAAAAATAACACAAGTGTATGATTAGTCACATTCCAACCACACACTATTTATCTTTACTTGACCTTGGTCTCCAACACCAAGCTAAGAAGAATAATAAGAAAGTGAATAAAAGAAAGTTTCTACCCTTTACATATTGTGTAGAGAAAATTTTAGTACAAGGAAGAACTTATAGAGTGAGCTTGGTAAAGAGAACTTTAGCATTTGCAATGAATGAGTCAGTTCTTCTTGTAGAGTACTTAAATGATTACTTTAATGCTTATAGATTGGAAAGTGAAAGCTTAATCAATGCTCTTATTAACCCTCTTTACTTCATTTAATGAATCTTAAATAGAGAGAGAATAAATTCTAATGTTACGTGGTAGGTGGCATACATTTAATGCACCGACGTTCAAATTTTTTCTATAGTTATAGTACAAGTCACAAGTGGAGTCGACTTTGGCTGGAACTTCACCCAAGTCATATTCTGGAGTCGACTTAAGGTACGACTTCGATTGGAGCCTTCTAATTTCTTAAGTCTTCTTTCCATATGCAGTGCCCCCGGAGTTTCATTTTGAGTCAACTTGGTCTTCAACTTGACCCAAGTCACATGTGGAGTCGATTTTGGGCGTGACTTTATATGTTCAATGTTCATCGGGTAGTTTATACAACCTTTAAGTTGACTTGGCTATGGAATTTCACCCAAGTCGCTTGTGAAGTCGACTTGGCTATGCGACTTCACTTCTCGCTTGAAATTTAAAACTCTTTAACTAATGCTTCTTTGTTTTCAATCTTCTAAGTCCTTGCTCTAAGTCGACTTGATCTTGGACTTCATCCAAGTCATATGATGGAGTCGATTTGGATGTGCAACTTGACAACTAGAACTTAGCAATTGAAGTATCTCTTGGGTCTTCATAAACACAGGTCGGAGTCTTGAGTAAATTTTGCCTTCGACTTGAACCAAGTCGCAGGGTGGAGTTGACTTGATTATCAACTTCTCACGTTCAACTTCCAGTGATATAGTTTATGCAACCGTCTAAGTTGACTTGGCTAGCAACTTTGCCTAAGTTGCTATCAGAGTCAACTTGGAATTTCAACTTGACCTGTCTGTACTTCAAGATTTGTATTCCTTCAACCTAAGTTGCAATTTGAGGTTGACTTAGGTGTAGACTTCACCCAAGTTGTATGGCTGAATTAAATTGACTTTGAGACTTGGTCTGCTATGCTTTAGCAATTGAAAATTTCATCTTTAAGACATTTCATCAAATGTGTTAGTAACATTTACTGCTCAAAATTGAGTTGTTAATCATCAAAATATGAATTACTTTTGTTTTCTTGTTGAGTTCACAACAATTCCTTTTTTTGATGATTGATAAAACCAAGTTTGAGCTAACCTTTTTCTTTTAAACTTTAGCACATTCAACATAATTTTTCCATTAAGTTCATTCAACCATTCACAGTTGCAAAGTAATATCTATTCAACATCATTCAGTATCAAAAAATAATTTTAATGACCAACATGTAAGGTATGCATTTAGTTCATTCAACCATTCATAGTTTCAAATTGATATCCTCGGTATAGGCCTAGCCTGTTGGTCCCGAATTTATGACTATTACCCAAGAGGAGAAGGATAAATTGAGTATTTTAAAAATTATCACTTAAACAGAAACTTTTTCCCTATTTAGTTTAATCCCATTAATGAACCAAATGAAGAATATGGAGAGAAATAAAACAGTAAAAGCAAATATGCACACCACAGCAGTAGACACAGATTTTATAATGGTTCGGGCAATCTTCCCTACTCTACTCTTCCAAGCTCACACCCGTTGTGACTTGGGTTCCACTAATATATTTGTCAAATACAACTAGAGCAGTAGCTTTCTTCTAGATTTTAGCTTTAGGGGCTTGCATAAAAATACTGCACAAGTAGGTGACGAATCACACTTAAGTCACAACGCTACTTTGCTTTCATTTAGTTCAAATTACCAATATCAAACTAAGTATCAAATACATATAATAAATCAAATAAAAGAAACTACACTTTACAAGTTGTGTAAGCAGAATTCAACTCGTGGAAGAACTTGTTGAGAGAATAATTTGATCAACGATGTAGCTTTCAGCAAGTTAGAGCAAAATTCTTCACTTGAAATTGATATTGATCACTTAATACTTTGAGAGGGTAGAAGGTGAACACAATGAATGCCTTTTCTAACCTCTAGCACGTCCACTTGAATACTCTTTTATAATGGTGGAGTAAATTCAAACGTTTAAAGGTAGGTAGCGCGTATTTAATACGCCAACGTTCGAATTTTTTTTACCATTGCAACCCAAGTTGCATGTGGAGTCGACTTCGGATGCGACTTCACCCAAGTTGCAAACTGGAGTCGACTTCGGTTGTGACTTTGGTCTCCAGCATGTCTTCAAGTTCCACTTCAGGTCGACTTGGTCTTGGTCTTGACCCAAGTCGCACGTGAAGTTGACTTCGGGTGCGACTTCGCTTTCTGTATGCACATGATGGAACTCGAATTCCTTTGGAGGTGATCCTGGTTGCTTGTTATTCATCTCATATCTTGTTTTTTCAATAATACCCTTGATCTTAAATGCTTAAACTTGGAATTTGGCATGTTCCGTTTCTCTTGAAAGTTTTGTCTTCATGGCCTTGAACTTAGAATGATTTTTCTTTTCTTGATTTTGCAGTCCATAGATATAACCAACGATTCTTCTTTGAATGATATACTATCCTGAATGATTAATTTATGAGTATTTGCTTGTCTAGACTATATCTTTCTTCAGCTTGACTCAAGTTAGATGCTTAGGTCGACTTGAGATCCAACTTCACTCAAGTTGCATGTTGAGTCGACCTGGGAATGCGACTTTACCCAAGTCGTATATGGAGTCGACTTCGGTTGTGACTTCACTTGTCTCCTACCCCAATTTAAACGCTGGAAGGAATTGAACATCTGAAGTCGATAGTGGAGTCAACTTGGGTTTGTGACTTCACCTAAGTCGCAAGTGGAGTCGATTTGGACTGTGACTTCACTTATCTTGGTTCCCAAATTCAACGTTGGAAGATTTTACTCACTTGAAGTCGATCTTGAGGTTGACTTGGATATCGACTTCACTCAAGTCGATGACTAAATCAACTTGGCTTTGCGTCTTGATCTGCCAAGTTCTGAGATCTAAGTTTTTAGCCTTTAACCAATTTTAACAAACCACATTAGTACCAAAAATAATCTCAAATCGAGTTGTCAATAATCAAAACATGAATTATGCTTAATTTTCTATTGATTCCAACATAGCCTTTCCCATTACACAATGCACTCAAACTTAATTCTCTCTTTCCCTCTCCTCCTCTTTGACAAGAAGAAAAATAAGGTAAGAAAAATTTTAAAGTGAATTGGAATTTATAGAAGAGAAACAGAGAGATGGGATATGGAGGAGGTCTAGGATTAATTTGGGCAAGAAAGATGCAATACTTGGAAAATGAGGCAGATGAGGCAATAGGTGTAGAAGGAGGAGCAGATCTATCTTGCACAGTGGGATTAACAAAGACTGACTCACCCCAACAAAGATCTAAATTGGGTAAACTAGGAATGAGATGACTCTGTGTTGAGTCACATTTGTATTATAAATTTTGATTATTAATTGAGAAGAATTTGAGTGTTCAAGATACTTTAAATAATATTTTGATTAATTTAGCTTTAAAGAGCATAAAACATGCACGATTGACTGATTTGTGTAAAGCAGGAGGAATACGTGCAATTTTAGTATACAAAACGGATAACAAAGCATAAAACATGCACGATTGACTGATTTGTGTAAATCAGGAGGAATACGTGCAATTTTAGTATACAAAACGGATAAATTGATAAGCGTCGATAAAAGCGAGAGTAAATTGCAAATTCAAGACTCAAATCTAAAGTAAAATTGTGTTTCAAGTAAGGCACTATTCATATGCAATTACTGTTCATGCATTGCACTATTCACGCACACTATTCATGCACACTGTTCACGTATACTATTCATGTTATTATTCATGAGTAATTTCCAATCAGTTTTGGAATGTGTGCGCAAGTGGCATCCTGGAACCTTATAAAAACACCTCCTAGCTATGTCCCAGAGGAGTTGAGAACATCCTAGGAGCTTTAATTTAGGTCCGGAGAGCAAAAGAAGGTATAGAGCACGAGGCAAGAGGAGATACAGCAAGTTGCATGAGGCGGTCGAGACACCATCGGGGCTTCCGATCAATAAGATTTTCTTTTCTTCTTTTATTTTAATTTAATTGTCTTGTTTGTGATAGACTTTGAATACAATATTATTTTGTATTTGATTTCTATTATAAACATGATAGGCTAAATCCTTAATCTAGGGTTTAGGATATAGCACACTTGTAATGTAGTGGATATTGAGGTTTGATTTATTTAGGACTGATGTTGTGTTATCTTGTGATTTAATGTTTGCTTGGTGTGAATGCCTAAACTTTGGCAATGATTCCCATATATTAGGTGATAAAACCGAAAGGTGGAAGTCTAATATACAAAAATTAAGATATTAAACATGAAAATCTAAGATCATGAGAGTAAGCATGATGACTTTGAGGAATTTCATAAACTTTCACAGAACTTAATGGATTCTAATTGACTTAATTCCATGAGAATTGGTGGTTAAGAAGATTACGGTATATCTTGTGGGTTTCAAGAGAAGGTACAAGGATAATTTAGCATATCTAAATTAAATAAATAGTTCATATATCTGTTGCAGAAGACGTATGTGAAATCCTAGATCCTAGATGCTCCCAATCTTGTGATTTCTCATCATTGTTTGAAGTTCTACAGATCAACTTTTCTTTTTTTCTAATCTTTCTTTTCCTTATCTTATTTGGTTAAAAAGTGTTTAGATCCAATGTCTTAAGTCCTGAATTTCCTATGGATCGATATTTATATACTATAATCTACGACTCGTGTACTTATGGTGAGATTACAAACACTCCAGCTACTCTTGAAAGCTAAATGATATTTGATTCTTGAGATTTTAGCTTCCAAATGAGCTTGCTGGCTATGCATATGAGTCATTGAGAAATGAAGGGATCCCAACTCTTAAGTAAGCCTCTACTTCAGGCCTTGAAAAAGATCACAAATCTCAATCATATCAAATGTAGATGCTTGGGTAGGTCTCGATGGAGGATGAGAAGTTTGTATAGAGTGAGAAACATGTGAGGTATGAGAGATTGGCTTTGGGGATACAGGTGGAACTTGGAACTCCCCCTCAACAGGTGCTTCACGTACTTCTCCTCATGAAGAGGTTCTCTGTCCATTCCTCCTTGAAGTTGTTCCCTTCGAAAGGTTTCAATATCAATCTTCATGTGTTGTAGCAAAGCCTCGTTCATCGGCTAGGTCAATGCCGGAGTATTCAAGAAATTTGGTGATCCAATGCATATAAGGTAGAATTCCTCTAGGATTCTCTTTTCACATGATTAGAACATCAAGTAAGAGTGTAGGGAGTGAGATGTGGCTCCTATTTACCAATTATCATATGATGCTGGCTTCCTCTGAATTGATTACATTTCTTCCTCCTCCTTTGGGAAGAATTCAATGATTCTCTAATAACCAAATGTTTCTCAATCTCAGTGAGCAATCCATATAATGCAGGAATCTGGCTCCCACACAATATTTGTTACTTCTAGTCAATTCATTATACATGACTAACAAGGTTAATTCTTTAGGGGTCCTGTCATATCCTGAGGGCACTTGTAAGATGGCTCTAATAATTTCAACGGCGTCACCTAGGTTTATTCCTGTGCCCTTCACATATGTGTTGAAATTGTCTTGGCTCCAACAGTAATAGAATTGCCATGTTAGATCTGGATATATCTTACATTCTTCCTTAAATAGTGTGCTTCACCCCTAAAAATCAAGTAGTTCCTCAATTCTAAACTCATAATCTCCAAGAAAATCAAAGTCTATGATTTTGGGTATAAAAATTTTTCTCTCATAAAAGTGAGAATAAAAATGCTAATGTTATTGTGGAGTTTGGAAGTACTCCCTGTGCATCTTTCTTACTTGGGGCTTTGTGGTAAGAGTCCTTTTTTTCCTTGACCCATCCCCACTAGTTCCACATTTTCATCTTCTTGGTGTGTAGAGACGGAGGGATTACCTTCCTTGAATTATACCCATCGGCCAATTGATGTTGTGGCTTCTTCCTAAGCTCGTTTGAAGAGGGTTCTTCGCTCCCTTGGCACTTCCTCGCGCGTGGTTGAGTGGGAAGGCCATGAAACCAGAAATTTAGAAAGTTTTGAGATGGCTTTGGGAGGCATTTTGAATGATTAGGAGGATTTGAAGATGAAGGCAAGAAATTTCTAGGAGTGATTTAAAGATCAAGATGAGAAAAGGGCAATCTAGAGGTCTTGGGAAGAGAAGTTGAAACTTGGAAGATGAGAGAATGAGAGAGGAGCTCATTTTGGCGTGAATTTGGGCAATCCGAACCAACACCACCCAAGGTCGACTTCGAACCCTAAGTTTGGGTACAAAGTCGATTTCGCCTAGCCGAAGTCGATCTAGGCTGATTAGAGTCAACTTAGCACCTTGTCAAAGATTAAAATCATAAAAATTAAGGAGGTTACATGAATTTGCTTCAATGTAACTTGGTTATGTAAAAGCAAAACCCTTCTTTATATTTATGTATTTTTATTGTTTATATTTTATTACATGGAAACGATTCCATTTGACCCTCTCAAAATTTAAGATTTTTAATACTTGATGGAAAATTCAATCCATTTATTGTACTTAACACCATTTCTTTAGTTATGTGACTAATTTTTATCTAAATCCAATGCATGCATAGGCCACATTTGCTCAAAAAAGAAATATTTTTGTGCAAATTAGGAAAAATGCTTAAATCTATTCACATATGCATTAGAATGTATTTATACTTTATAGAATCATTAATCCATGTAGTAATGATATTTTAGATATTGAAAATACTACTTAAAAGTTTATATTTCATATTAAATCATTTTATTATACTATTTTGTATATTTGTAGATGGTCCTATATGCGGTAATATTAGATGAATGGAAATATTTTCATAACATATATATCTAATATAATTGATGTTAAATACAACAGATGAAGTGAAATTCTCATCAATTATCTAGATATTGAAAATGGAGGGTTTACATAGAAATGATGTTTCATAGAAGCATCCCTAATCTTTTTATTTGTATACATGTTTATCATATTACAATTATCATATAGATGAATTATATTATTATTGTTTACATCTATTTTATATTGATATTATTTAATTTTAAGTTTATTCATTTTCTTTTTAATCTTATTTTAAAAGATTAAAATTTTCTCTAGGAATATATTATAGATTAATTATATAATTTTAAAAAATATACCTAGACTATGTATTATTATTTCTACTCGTATGATTTATTGGTATTTTATATTCATATAACATTTTAAAATTTTCACTTTTAATTAAATGAAGGTTTGTTCATGTGAAACTCAACTCCAACCCCATTTTCACAAAGAGGATTAGGATTTAAGTTTTACAATTAAAATTATGATTGAGGTTTAAGTTTTATGTATAGGATTAGGGTAGAGTTGAACCTATGTTTCATGAGCCAAGTTGCACCTGTAGATGCACATGCCAAGATGAAGTAATTCAATTGTATATTATATCTATTTTTTTAAGGGAATCAAGTTTGCCGCTTATGGTTGATGCTCACGATTTCTCTCTCCTTGTCCTGATTTGTTGGAAGATTTAGTTGTTAAGGAATTCATATTTGAACATAGGAGAATCTATTTACTTGGAGGAAATATTTCAGTGTTGTGTCAATTATCTTCATTTTTACACATCGATAAACTTAGTGGATGTAGATAATGGTTGGGATGTGGTGAGTGATTTTAGATGGACCCGTCCCGCTGCTAGGATATTGAAGATAAATGTGGATGCTGCAATAAGTTTAAGGGGTGTGAGTGGATATGTAGTAGTATGTAGAAACTGTGAAGGATGTTTTATGGTTGCGAGGTGTTACGATGGAAGCTAAAGCCATAATTTTGGGTCTTTTTTGGGTTGCTGACTTGGGAAGGAGAAAAATCCAGTTTGAGAGTGACTCTCTCATCTTAATTAGTAGCTTAAGGGAGGAGGGAACTATTAGATCTCTTCTAAAATTCTATATTTTAGAAATCAAGAGGCTATGCAGATCACTCGACCATGTCATCTTCACGCACATTTTGAAAAATACAAATATGATTGCTCACTCACTTGCTAAATTGGCTACTGTTGGAGATGGTTTAGATCAATGTTGGTGTAATGCCCTACCAAATGATATTGTAAATTTTTTGTATGTAGATTCTTCCTCTTCTGCAGAGTATTGTATTTTTGTTTTTGAGGGAATTCCCTCCTACTCCTTACCAAATTGAGTGGGTGTTAGGATGGAAGTCCTTGTCTTTTGCTTTGTTTATTTTTTGTTTTACAAATATACTTTCTCTAAAAAATTCTAGTTATTGAAAAACAATAATATATATGAATAAAGGCCCTATCTCATGCAATGTCTATATCAAACAGTGAGTTTTTTTCAATATTGAAAATTAAAAAAATTCCGATCTCAAGTGCTAGGGGCACTTCAATAGCAGGATTTTTTATTTTCAACATTCAAAAATATATTAAATAATATATAAAAGTAATAAAGTTTTATATCTAAAATATATGTACTTTTTTTGAAAGATAATTGGGGTCCACATGTTCGGACCAAAAAATCAAAAAAATTAAAAGAAATGATTCACACAAACGTTTGCAATGAATCTACATGAAAACATTTGCATTAAATCATTACAGAAGAAGAAGAACCTAAACAATTGAAATTTGCTCATATATGGGCGAAATACAAAATAGAATCTGGAAAATAGGTAATGTATTCTTAGCGTTCCAAAGGATGCCAAAGCCTTAAATGAGATGTGTACCATATTAAATTTTTGACATTTTTCAATTTTAAATATAATTTTTTATTTGCAATACGTATTCTTACATTTTCATCCCATTCTCCAGTCACATTCAAGCTTTGATGAGGGCCCTAACTTGCACTAAAAGTACAAGCCCCAAAGTTAGTTGCTTGGAGCCACCAGCCTCGTAGGCGGGTGGAAACTTCAATGACTTGTTTCAAACATGTTAGGGATTCAAAAATTGTGTCTCACATTTTTGGAGTTAAATATTTGTCCTCCTGCTTGGGGGTATTCACAATATGTCTCGCCATATGTTGGAGTATTTGTAGGATGTCCCTCGAAATGTAAGGGTTGGGAATGTGAATATGCTTGATTTTTAATATTAGATGTCATATGGTATATAAACCAATAAAAAAAGTTAGTTGATTAAAAAGGCTGACCACATTTGCCTCATTATCCATCTCTTGAAGTCGTCATCATGTAGTTGAGACCTAGGTATCCAATCATAGGTGACATGATTAAAAAAATTAGTAATTTATGAACATTTCTCGGTCATATTACATTAGTGAAAAAAAATCAAAACCAATAATCAAATTCAACAATAAAAAATAATTGACTACGAAAATTGTGTTAAATTTCATCTACAACACAAATAGAAAAGAATCTACAAGTCTGAGTCTTTATTAATGGAACTTCATCAATAAACTTAGGATGTGTTTGGAAAGTAATAAAACTTTTAGATGAAAATCTTTTATATAAAAGTTGTTGGATAATTTGCAAATATATCATTGTAAATATAGTAACACAATTATGATGCTATTAGTGCACTATCATGGCGTGGGTATATTTGCAAAGATTTGTAAACTATGTGAGTATATTTGCAAAAACTAAATACACTCACTTGAATTTTAGAATTACAAATATACCCACATAATTTACATATCTTTTCAAATATATTCATGCTATAACAATGTAGTAATAATGCAGTAACGATGTCATAACGACATGGGTATATTTGATATTATGGTCAAATTATATGAGTTAATTTGCAATTTTTGAAACAATTTGAGTATATTTGCAATTATGGTCAAATTAAGTAAGTGTATTTGCAAATCATTCAATTTTTTTTATGAAAGTCTTTATTTCACTGTCTTAGGGATCAATCCTTGGACTAGGGGACAGTTATGCCTCAGTGAGTACCATTGTGTAATAGCACATCTACATATGAAAGGTTTTGAAATGAGAGAAAATGATGCGATATAATATGAGTAATGTTGATGAATAAAGAAAATAAAGTAAAAATAAGAATAAAATTAAATAGATAGGTTAATTGTATGGATAACTGTGTAGAAATGATTGAAATGTAGAATAGTTGTATAAAAAAATGAAAAATAATTAAAATATGGTAGTTATAGAAAGTGAACATGTTTAGATTGAAAGTTTTTTGGTAAAACAAACATGCCCTTAATAAATTTTTTATAAAAAATAAATTTATATTTAGTAGTAATGCAACCACGACTAATCTTGAAATCTTTTTATATACTCTAAGGAAAGGAGGGTTCTTCATTCATCAATAGCAATGCCATTTGGGGGTGGCAACACCAAAGGAAGAAGATGCAACCCAAAAGACCTTCGGAATCTCAAGCCTTTCTTCAAATGCATATGATCAAATATATCGATAGCGACAAAATTATTATTAGCAAAATTTTCTTCAAAAACCATCAGAATTGGAATTAAAATTTGTTGTTGATTTGATGATTCTTGAGCAACAGTGTAGCGCCCGAACACAAGGTACTACGAGAATTACATTACTTCAGGAATCTATTTATGGCAAATGTGCAAAATTTTGCCCTAATTTTTTAATATTTTATATCGTAAATTCATACAAGCATCTTATATCTATAAGAAAAATTATCTTAAATTATTACAACCCTTGCCTAAATACATTTTAAATTTAAGAAATTAAATAGTGATGGACTTGGACCTGCCTCACATGTGGCCTGCATGGCTATATTTTAAATTTTTGAATGGAATGAATATGTTACTTAGTAAGTAGGCATATAAGATTTCAAACAATTTAAAGAAAATCTTACATGCTTGTAGCTTAAAAACTTTACATGCTTAATAATGCATTTGCATGAATTATATACATCCTACTTAACCCAGATGGTACTTAAAACATTTCTGGTGCCACCCTTAAGACCGGAGGTCAGGTGACTGGGCTCAATTTCCTCGAAAACATCACCTACTGGCTCACCCCACAAAGTTATTTAATGCATTTCATACACACCATGGATCATGGTCATTGAGAGGAAATATACATGTCATCACAATAAAAACTTTCATTTCAATGTGCATAATTTAAACACATATCAAATATTTATGGGATTTCATATATCATAAAAAAAACAATTCCAAAATAATATTTTGAACATAAAAAGCATAGCCTACTTACCTTTCACAGTGAATAGTTAGCAAAGCTCTCTTCTTGAATTTCTTTTCCTTTTATTCTTCCTATAATTATGCTAGAGATATTAATTTAAAAATTCAAGGAACATTATATACTATATTTATATATATAAATTCTTAAGTTACTAATTAGTGGCTAAATTCGTTATGTCACATTTATAATTATTTATTATTATTATTATTATTTCACGAATATTTATGTGTATTGAGAAGGAATAGATCGTAAGTTGGAAAAATTGCACGTATTTCATTTAAAAATTCCTACCATTTATGTCGGGTGGAGTTGTCCATTATATTTTTGTTATTATAAAATACACAATAGTTGAAATCAGGTTATCAATATTTAAACCAAAATTTGGGATATGAAGGTGACGTTTCTTACTATTTTATAAAGTCAGTATTCGTGCAAAGTTTTACTTCTAATAATTAAATATTGAATGGTAATAAAATTTATTTGAATAATATATACTCAGTCACATATTTTAATATTAGTATTTAAAGTTTTTAATGGTGCAAATGTTTGGCCATTATAGCACAATCATCGAACATAGTTATTTTTACAAATTTAAAATTTATTTAAAAGTTCTGTAGGTATATTTTGCGGTCAAAACTGTCATATATATACATATATTCATTTATATTTCTATAATCTAGACCATATTTTACTTACATGTTCGTAAAATAGTTTTGGAACAACTAAATTCATATTTGTAAAAAAATTCCTGATTTAATAGGTTATTATTTACTTATTATATACACACATTGCATTTTTTTATCATTTATGCATTGGTAATAACAAAAATTTATAAGCAGTAAATCACCTATTGGATGTGCACCATACTCACTTCCTTCTTATACTCTTCTTTTACTTATGTTTTGTTTTTTTAAAGCAAACCACATTTTTATACTCGAGAGTTACTTCGGGCACAAGTCACCGCTAGCCATGTTGTTATTGTGTTTTTTTAAGTATATACCGTTGGACCAATTTAAGGTAAGACATCTGTATAATCTCCGCGTTGCATGCTTGCTTGCAAACCCTTTTTTTTAACACATCCTTGGACCTCTATTCAGTCTAATGAGAGTGATACACTTGCCCCCGAGTGGCTGCTTGCAACTCCCTTACTCATTGTTCGCTTTTTCTTTTAAATGTCTCACTGGACCACTTATTTGGTCCAGTTAACATATAGTTTTTTTCTATTTATTTTACTAGAATGTTTGTTTCATCCAATTGTGTGTACATATATATTCTTTAATTTATTCGCTTAATCATTTAATTGTTTTCCTTAATTAACTTTCATCTAAAGGAAAGAGTATATTATTTAATATTACCTTATAATCACTAATTTGGATTCCTAATTGGTATAAATTTTTTGATTTATTTTTTATTTTATTATTAATTTTTTCAAAAGGTTTATAAATTTAAATGGTTTCATTTGATTTATTTTAAAATTTCCAATTTTCTTCCCACAAATTCCTAAAAATTCATTTCCATACTTTATTATATAATGTATTTCTTAATTTATTTGTAATATTCTATTAGAATATTTATATTCATATCCTTACATATAAATATTTTCTTAATTATATTTTAAAATTTCTAATCATATCACTAATTTGAATAATTGAGGAAAAATTAAGAATTAATTTACCTAGTTCTATGCAGCCATCACAAACAGTAGTAGTATTCTCCATATTTTCATCAATTTCTTGAAAATCTCCTCCCATATCTCAAACTCCTCACTACACCCATAGAGAGGTTAATTGAAATATAGCGATTTAATGTCAGATTCTCTCGTTCACCATCATCATCCTTGAGTCTAACTTTCTCACAACTTGTTGAAGCAATTCCACCAAAGAATTCGCTTCCAGCTTCTCCACCAATTCCCTCATCACACTTGAATTGTCATCGCCACCTTCAGAAGCACTACCACCATCACACGAAATAGATTTTGAGTTTTTGTTGCTATTGTTGCTGCTAAAAGCAATCTCTTAATTCTCTTCCTCCATTCCTCCTCATCTTTGATGGCATCGAAAATGGAGAGGCAAAGCATGGGTTTCTATATCTCTACTTTGTTCATGCTCAAGTACTTATTGTGCACTAACATATATTTGTTAGTCGTGAAATATTGGCATGAATGAATAACAATTAATGAAAAGTATGTTAACAAAGTCAAATATTAGCTTTTTCTCATGACAATCACTTATGTTATTCTACGAACATGCGGAGATGAGATACTTTAAGTAAATGGATGCTTTATACAAAAATAAAATTTGAGACATTTGTTAACCTTGATAAGATAATCAATATGAGGTCACATTCTATTATGTCTTGACCTTAGGAGGAGCCTTATGTCCCATTAGATTTAAAGCCAAATGTAAGATCTCAATGGGTGCTCAAAGAAGGTAAGCACTTTGAGAACTCAGGTTAGACGTCTAACAGTGTTTGTGTAATATTAAAAAGTTAATGAAATATACTCCTTATTAGTTAGAAGTCTATCGTAGTACATGTCTCATACCATATGTGCTTAGTGACCCATAAAGGAAGCAAATTAAGTTTTTTTAGAAAAAATCTGTCTCTGTACTGTGAGAGCTTGTGAAGAAAGAAAAGATTCATTTTTATAATCTACAACTATAATTTGAAGTAGTAGTCTAATGTTGATACTCTAGCATATTGCTTATAAGTCAAAAATTAATGTCATTGTAGAACATATCAAGAAAAATAATTAGTCTATGATTAAGAAATATGTTTATGAAGAGAAGATTTTTTTTCATTTCACATTGCATACTTATATTCACTAGTCAACCAATTATGTCTATATACGTGACTAGGTTCTATGTTCGGACATAATTATGATTAGAATTAACAAAAAATGGCGAAGTATAGTATTTATGAAGCTATCAGAAAAATGTATAGTTTTTATGAGAGATTAGATATATTTGAGCTGACGTAATAAGACAAGTTTTGCATTACGAAATATATTTTATTTTGGGTTCTACCTGCTATCTCTAATAAGAGTGTGAGATCAAACATCCAGATTGTAGGTTATATTTGTATCGACAGTTATGGAGTGGATGAAGGTGATATAGCCCATCATATGCGAGCGAGAAATATCAGAGGTAGATGTCCATGGGAGCTTCTTTAAGATAAGGGCTATAAGCTCCCCATTTAAAACCTTGTTATATAGATAATTGGGTATCTTCCTAGGATAATATATGTATAAGAATCCATCATAAGATTTCCTGAGACTCTCCCTCCCCCCATTATAAAAGGAAGATTTGAAATCCTCTTTAGAAGATATAAGAAAACCTTATAGATCTTATTACTTGTAATGTTGGCATTTATGCGGTGTAATTGTGGTTAGTTCCTGATTTCATAATCCCAATTCGACAAGATAAAAACTAGGTGTTGTAAAGCTTGTTTGTAGCAGTGATCCTGCTTTCGCAGTCTTACCTTACAATTTAATCAACAATTTCATATCAAATAGTGTCTACTATATACATAATGATGCGTGATCTTACTAATCCGTGCTAAGTAATGGCTTACTTAGTTCACTTTAAAAATTCTATTTGTTAATTTTTTATTTCATTCTTCAATAAACTTGTTAATTTAGATGTATATAATGTATAAATCAAGTATTATCATTTTTGGATATATATTGTTAAATTTTAAACGTAAGTATTTAAGTCATTTTCGATGGTTAGAATTACTAGAATATTCCTATACGTAAAAATTTTAAAAATTATATTCACGTCTTAAAAAATGACAAAACTTGATTTATATATTAAATACACCTAGATTAACAAGTTTATAAAAAATAAAAAATTTTAATAATACTTTATATTTATGCCTTATAAATAAATAACAATATTTCATTATCTTTATATATTTTATATTATTTATATTTATAGTTGAATAAATGCTAGCGATGTTGCAATTGCGTCATAGATAAATTATGGGGGAAATTCCATGAAACTCCTCTTCTATGGAACCCCTTTTGTTTTTAATATCTAGATAATTGATGAAAAATCTATCTCATTTATTATATTTAACATCATTTCTATTATCATAAAAATCCTTTCATTTATTTAATATCACTATATACGAGCCCCATCTACAAATATGTCAAATCAATGTAATAACTAATATAAATTATCTAATGTTAAATACCAATTTTTAAGTAGTATTTTTAACATCTAAACCATCTAAAATATCACTAATATATGGATAAATAATTCTCTAAATATTACTACATTCTAACACATATGTAAATGCATCTAGGAATTTTTTCTAATATACACATAAATGTACCTATTTTTTAGCAAATGTTGCCTCTGTACATATTGGATTCGGATGAAACTTAGTCTTTTAGCTAAATAAATGATGTTGAATAAATAGAATTCTGCAACAATTATCAACATCTCAAAAACTAAAGAGGGTTTTACAAAATTAATTCTATGAAACCTAATTTCATAAAAGTATTCTTCGATAAATTATATTATTCTTGTTTATAACATTTTTATATATTATTATTTAATTTAAAGTTTATTAATTTTCTTCCTTTTCTTGTTTTAAAAGGTTAAATTTTCTTCTATAACTATATTATACATTATTATATTATCTTAAAAAATATAGTTAGACAATTTATTATTATTTTTATTTGCATAATTTATTAGTATTGTATATTCATATAATGTTTTGAACTAATCGCTTTTATAAAAATGTGTCAATCAAATTGGAATGCAAAAGTTAACCCCAGCTAGAAAGATTTCTACCTAAGTGCAATTGGGACATTTCATCCATTTTTACTTTTTAAAATTTTTTTATAAAATTGTTAACTAAGTGTATTTAACATGTATATCGATTTTTATCATTTTGGATATTTTTAAATATTTATTTTTAATTTTTAAAAAATCAGAGGCATATTTAGTAAATCAATGCCATTGATTTTAAAAAATAAAAAATAAATATCTAAAAATTTTCAAAATGGTAAAAATTGATACATATGTTAAATATACTTAGATTAAATAATTATATAAAAAATTTTAAATTTTTTTTAAATGGGTATTTGCACCTAGACATACCGAAGCTAAGTGCACTTGAGTGCATATGATTGAAATTCAGCTCGAAATAGAACCAAAACCTAGGCTTTTCCAAATAGTATTAGGGTTAAGGCCTTATAAATAGAATTAAGGCTAAATTTTAAGTATTATAGAGGGTTAGATTTGAGATGAACTTGAGTTTCATAAGCTTGAATCACACTCCTAGTTATGCATGCCATGATAGAGATTTTAATTCAAGATCAAATATAGTTATTGAAAAAAAAATAAAAGCATAATCAATTGAAATTTGATTTATATGGGTGGAATATGAAAAAATATAAAAAATAAGTAAGGTGGTGTTCTAAAGGTCCCTAATGGCTTAAATGAGATACATAAGGTATATAATTTCTCACAAATTTCTCATTTTTCAAAAAAAATTTTTCCATTTACAATATACATTATTAGAACCATATAACTTGATTAACATAGTTTCAAAAATTATAAATAACTCCTACATAATTTGATACTAATCGTAAAGTTACTTAGAGTGTCCCTTTTCTTCAAGTATAATAAACTCTAGTAATCTTGTTTGTACAAGTTTCAATTTTGATGGAAAAAAATTTTCATTATGATGTTACTAATTTTGCATAGATGTAATGCTCGTTGCTGCTGGTCTAAAGGAAGGGAAGTAGATATGCGTTGTTCTGCAAAAGCACAGGAAGTGAATCAAATCTATGATTTTTATGCTTGTGGAGAGGAAGGGAACCGAATCTATGTCATTCAGATCTAAAAGAGAATGTTTGTTATGGGTTGTTGACAAAGAGTTGAAATGGAGAAGGATAGATGCTATTCTTGATCTAAGAATTCTTTGGTCTCTAAAGGAGAGGACAAATAACACTTATGGTGCTAGAGAAAATTAATGATTATTGAATTTGTTGTTAAAGAATTTGGAGAGATGATTTTTGTCAATTTTTATGGAAGCTTGAACAGCAAAAAGTTGAAGAAGACACTAATAGTCAATGAAAATTTTTTCAACAATGGTACAAAAAATTAATGAAATTATTGATAGATCTAAGGATGTTAACTTGTTGGAGTTGCATGTTGGTAAACTTTATTGATTAAACTAATAATCCCCTCATAATCCTTCATGTTAAATCATCAAAAAAATAAATCAGCAACAGAATTGTACCTGAATCCATAGCACATACTCCACAGAAGAAATACAACCGTAGCTAAATCTATAACATATACTCTACAAAAAAAGCGGAAGCAAATCTTATGGTTTATAATGTTCCAAGTTAGTGGTTTTAGAGAAAACAATTCCCGCTTTTTTAATGATGGGATGTAAGGAAAGAAACCCTTATATATAATCTGAAGACCACAATTATTTATATAGAGCACATATCTTTCTAATTTCTAATTTAGCTCATTATAGAATGAAAATTAGAAATTAAGCAATATGATTTTTACGTATAAGAGACTATATTTTTATTAGATGATTTAGGCTCATAAACTTTACAAGGCTACTTTAAAAAATTAGGTCATTGTGATAGCATATATATAATTATTATATATGTGCATCCAAAATTCAATGATCTTCCCTTTGGACTATATATTTTATATAATTTTATGAGCTTAAAACCTTTTGCTATCATAAATAAAATCATCTTCAAATAATCTCATCCGTCAATTATGTCAACAAAAGATTAAGGTGGCTTTCGTCACATTTATCATAACTAGATCTATCCATGATCAAGTATATCAAATATAACCAAATGATATAGATCAAGTACAGATGCGTAGCATATAAATTGTATGCATTATGATCTAACATGCCTATTTACAATTGGTCCGACTTTATTTTGGTAAAATCAAATTGAAAACAAAATACTGGATAACTAAAATATCAAATACTTTATTTCTATAGAAAATATTCATAACTGTAATAAAATGTACAAACTAGAAAAGCATATAAACACAAGCTCCCACTAAATCAACATATCATCAAATGATACAATGTCCATATGAGTAATACGCCCATGAAAGACCTTAGGTGTTATACCATAGTAAGAGGATTCACAACCATAAAATTTTTTTTAATACGTTTTATAATTACTTTATTTTCCTGAACCTTTTCTTTAACAATTAGGAACTTCATCGAGCTCCTGTTGTTGTTGAAATATAAGATTACTGATTTATTATTACAAAATAACTTAAATAATCTTTTTATACTATTCATATTTTGCAGCCTTATTATAAAATTTTAGCTAAGATAACTCATGGTATGCTATGAGTGTCTGGTTAACACTCTTTCCTTATATAGCTTATCCAACAAAGAGAAACATATAGCCAGAAGTGGATTTAAACTATATTTGCATCTATAAGTTATCTGATCTTTTGTATGCGAACATGTAGTGTTTTATTATCTGAAGACACCTTAAAACTTGTTTGGATGTTGTTAACACCCCACTTAAATGGAAAAATTGGATTTTTAAATAGGTTCACTACCATTTGGCCCACCCATCTAAGGGCATTCACAGATTTATATTTGAATGTTTAACCCATATGTTTGTAAGCCCAATTTTATGTAGGATCCATGTGGAAAATGGGCCTCTATTGCTTTAATCCCGCTTCAGAAGTAATGACTAATAATCCATACGGCAGATCAGGAGTAATTTGCATTCAAGTAGAAATAAAGAGTATTTTCTAAAGACAATTGAAGCAGAGTCGACGTGATGGACAGTTTGGATTAAACAAATAATTAGTATTTTGTGAGGTTTTAATGGTCAAAATAAATTTGATCACAAAAGGAGGTGGATTTGCAACATTTCAAATGATGGATGAAAACTATCAGATCTAACTCACTAAATGAAGATCTGAACTGTTAAAGTAGTCAAGGGATATCAATAAGTGCAGGCCTCATTTAAGATCAAGGAAAAATAGGTGACGATCAAAGCATAAATGAAGGACGATAAAAACATAAAATCAGTAGTTAGGAAAACCACCCATTGGTGGTTTCCTAACTACCATCAATAGCTAAGCAAAACAATGGGCCCATTGGTGGTTTCCGAAAACCACCAATAAATTTACCAAGGAGTCCATTTTGGTAAGAATTTTGCAAAAAAGGAGAAGACGAAGTTGTGCAAAATAATACCAATGTGTAATTTTCCAAGCATCGAGGGTTATAAAATAACCCTTTCTTCTCCTAAATGGGGCATGCCCACAACACACCCAAATTCCCCCTCATCCATTCATTCTCCCTTTTAAAAAATCCTCATAACAGCTCCCTTTTCTTGAAAAAAATTCGAGGTCTTCTTTTTTTATTTTTTTATTTTTTAAAGGCTACTCTAGTTCGTTTTTTCATTAATGGGCTACACAAAAAAAGGAATCCAGAAGCACGCACCTGCATTTTCCCTTTACATCATCATTCCTTCTAGTTTTTTTTAAAAAATAAAAAATAAAACAGATCATCCAACACGTCATCTAATATAGCTTTATCCTATATTTTTTTTCTATTCATCACATATCGTCCAGCCTTATCTCTTTAAATTTTTTATTATATGAAAATTGTCGTTGTTCAACATTCTATAAAAAATATATTAAAAATCAAACAATTCTCTTTTCTCCGTTAATTCAGAAATTTTTTCTTTTTAAATAATTTATAAAACTGGTATTTGTTGTCTTTTCCAAAAAAAACTTATTCCTTTATTAGGAAATATAATCTTATCCTATATAACGAAATTAAATTCCTATACCCGCTCCCAGATTGAGTTAGGGCCTCAAAAAAAACCTAGGGATTAACTTTCCGCCTCCACCCTCCCGAGCTTTTATATATAAAATATATGTTAATTTTCAGCACTCCTAGGACCAATGTACTAAAAAAATAAAGTTTTATTTTTTTTAAGTTATGAGTTCACCCAAAAAATCTCTGTATTTCAATGTCTTATTGTACACAAACTAACCACTATTATATGGTTAGTGGCGCTCTAAAAAAATTAATATATTAATTTTTATTGGCATCTGTACGCATCTTATTGACTATTAATTGCGCCTAACAGAGATACATGTTTGTGTTTGACTAACTCACATCATTTAAAAATCTCTAAGAATTTGCATCATCTAAAAGCTTTAATACTTGCATCTTCCTTCTTTAACCCCATGTCTACACCTTTTACATTTTTTTCATTTCTGATCTTGAACCCCTTTTCTACATCTTTTTTATATTTTTTATTTGCACGTTTAATTTATATATTTAACTCTCATCATATCTAACCAGCTAACCCACTAAATTGCATTTCATATTTATTTTTCTCTCTCACATTTGCACATTTACTTTCCTACTTAGTTCACGGCTGCTTTTCTTTTATATTTCTATTGATCATGCCTGATATTTTTAGGCCTATTTGTCGGCCCATCGTAGCGTAAAAAAAAACCATGTACTACAATTTGGTGATTTCATTGGGGAAATCTAGGAGTGTTAATTTTTATTTCTTAGTAAAAGCTCAAGGAGGATTTTTTTAGCTTTTTTTAAAAAAGTAAAAGATTGAATTTAAAAAAATTAAAAAGGGTTCTAAAAAGAAAAGGATTCTAATTTTCTTTTTTAAAAAAACTTTAAAAAGACTTTTTTTTAAAAAAAAAAGGTTCTAGTGCAAAAAGGGTAAAAAGAAGAAATTAATAGCCTTTTGGGAAAAGATCCATAGAGTTTAAGTATCATTGGATATTAAAAATCTACCTATATAGTAAGAATAGCGTGTAAAAAGGGAATACTACCACCTTGTAGTCCAATGGTTACTAGGTCGAAAGCAAGTCAAGCAAATATGACTTAAGCAACACAGAGTAGGGGAGGATCATCCTCAAATCACCTGATCGTAGATCTAACTAGTGTAACACAACAAGTAGACAAATTAGAAGAAATGATAGCTAAGGTCCTAGAAAGGTTAGAAAACTTACACCCATCTAGAAACCAAGAGGATAACAAGAAAGACACTTCCTCTAGTAATACGCATAAGAAAAAAGGCACAAATCATTACAAAGAGAAAGAAGTTATTCTAAAACATGTCACGAATAAAATTGAAAAAGTAAAAAGAAACTCTCTAATATTAATTAAAGCAGCTAGAAGACAAAGTAAGACAACATGGGAGAGAAGGATTGCCATCCTCAAAAATAGAAGATTTATGTCCTTTCCCCAACATTAGTCTACCCGACAAGTTTGAAATATTATTCTTACCTCATTACGAAGGAGATTCACGTCCTAGAGCACACCTAAAAGTTTATTGTGGAATCTTATATCCTTTGATGAAAAAAGAAGAAATTTTAATACGTTTAGTTCAACATAGTCTAAAAAAAGGATGCCTTAGATTGGTGTACGTCGTTAGATTACAAACAAATTAGAACATAGGATGAGTTATCCTCAGCATTCTTAGATAGATTTTCTTACAAATTAAACACGGCACCTAAAAGGGCCGACTTAGAAGGTTTAAAACAAAAGCCAAATGAAACTTTTTCTGAATGAGTGAGCAAATATCCATAATAGTTGATGCTACTCACCCTAGCATATCGGGCTATCTTATCTCCTATCCTTACAAAAATTTTGCTTAACTAATTCAAGTAGGGGATCAAGTAGAGGCAAGGATAAGACAAGGAATAATATCACCATGGCCTTATCAGAATGGGGTTGTTAGGAAAAAACCAAAAGTCAAAAGCGCAGACAATATCAGGAATAAAATGCAAGAGGTAAACGCAATTGAGACACTTATAAGAGAAAAGTCAAGAGAGGCAACAAAACATTTTAGAAAATTTATTAGGATAGCAATTTCATATACTGATATCCTTAACATGTCAACCAAGAAAAATATCCTAAGTCCATTATAGCCAAGAACACCCCCCAACCCTTTATCAAATAATTATAGAGAAGAAGAATATTGTGCATATTATCAAGGAAGAGGTCACATGATTGATTGATGTTTTACCCTAGAACATGTAATCCAAGACCTAATTGATGAAGGGAGGATTAAATTAAATAATAACGTGCCGACTGAAAACGTCATACAAAATCTTTTACAAACGCACAAAAATGATGTTCCAAGAATAATAAATTTAGTATCGTATGAATACCAAAAAATACATAAAACTTGTGAAGTTAATATAATACAAACAGTAGAACCTGAAATAGTCTTAAAAGCTGCACTACAGAAAAATATCCGTGTTCATGTCCCGAATACTACAGAAACTTTGCTCCGGCCATATTTTAAGAACCTAAGGATCGTAGATCAAGATGAAAAATTTTCTTATGACTCACATTGGGTACCATAGAAGTACGTAGAACTTTCAGAATGTTCAGAGATAGGAAACATTCAGCCAAATGGAAGGATAAATAGGTGAGAGGTAAATAAAAATCTTCTTATTTTTGACAAAAGAGAAAATTCAACCTCACACAACTCAAATATTTGCCAGCACGAATTTCTATATGGGAATTACTATGCACTTCTACCTTACATCATGAGGCTTTTACAAAAATTTTAAATAAGGCTTACATTTCAAAAGAAGTTAAACCAGAGGCAGTTACACATATGGTAGGGCAAATTATATCTCAAAATGCACTCATATTCACAGATGAAAAATTCCCATCGGAAGAACGAAGTCATACACATGCTCTAAATATCACAGTCTAGTACAAAGATCTTAAAGTCCCCTTTGTAATTATAGATAATGGATCTAGTTAAATGTATGCCCGTTAAGGATGATCAAGAGATTAGATATCCCCATGGACAGTCTTTGCTCAAATGATATTTGTGTTAGAGTATTTGATAATACTACTAGACCTACCATAGGAGAGTTGATATTACTCTAACAATCGGCCCAAAAACCATGACTATGTCCCTTCAAATATTAAAAATATCTGCTTCATCCAATATGTTGTTAGGAAGACCATGAATACATCAGGTGAGTGCTGTTCCATCTTCATTGCATCAAAAAATTAAATTTATAACTAATGAAAAAATAATCATAATTAAAGTTGATCCTGAAATAATTATCCCTAGGGAAGAAAATAAAAGTCATGAAGTCCTTTTAGTGGAAGCCTATGAATCATCTGACCCATTACCATTCGCTGAATCGCCTATAGAAGATGTAAATTTTATTCCCTCGGGTCCTGCGATGTCTGTCAATTATGTAATTACACTAGAAGAGAGACAAGTTATTTAATATAAAATAAGACATGTGGCAAAAGCCAATTTAATCAATATTTAAGAAAAAAAGATAAATATGATTTAGGATATGATCCGGATGAGCCATAAACTAAGAAGACTAAAAGCCAAAATATCTTTTTAAGCGTAGGATTTTTCCTACAAGAGTTAACAAAAGAGAAACAACCAGATACAATAGTAATGATTCAAAATACAGACAATCAATCAAAAAGCTCTTTCAAAGGAAACATAAAAAATAATGAAGGGGGATGGTATACATCACCAGCTTGCTCAACTACTTTATTACAAAAAGTTCCGGTTACAAAGCCGAGATATAAGAAAAGAAGACCCATTGAAAAAGAGCTCTAGGCTAGTATTTACTATGCCCAAACCACTTTAAAATTTCTAGAAGAAAATAGCAATAAGGGAGGAGAAGAGGAAAAATTACAAAAACAAATGGAGAAAATAGATGGCAAAGACAGGGCAACTGCAGAAGATTTTAAAATCGTCAACTTAGAAACTGAAAGCGATCCCAAAATACTAAGATTAAGAAAATAATTATCCGAAGAAGAAAAAAAACTAAAGTTAACTTTCCTTCAATCGAGGTTAGTAAATTTTGCCTTTTCTTATAATTATATGTTAGGATTAGATGAAAATCTCATCACTCATAAACTCCCAATAAAATGGAATTTCAAAACAATAAAACAGAAGCTTAAGAGAATAAAACCTTAATAGGTTTCCAAGATTAGAGATGAGATCATTAAGCAATACAACATTAATTTTCTAAGAGTAAGTTACTACCCTGAATGGTTGGCCAATATAGCACCTGTGCCAAAAAGAAATAGCAAAGTTAGAATGTGCGTAGACTATAGGGACCTTAATGAGGCTAGTCCAAAGCACGATTTTTCTTTGCCCCACATTCATACCCTAGTGGATAATACAGCTAAATACAGTTGGTTTTCTATCATAGATGGGATTTTGAGCTATAACCAAATCAAAGTTGCATTGGAAGATCAAGAAAAAAATATTTTTTATCACTCCATGGGGCACCTTTTGCTACAAGGTCATGTCGTTCGGGTTAAAAAATGTCGGAGCTACTTATCAAAGGGCGATGACTGCAATTTTTCATGACATGATGGGTAAGGAGGTTGAAGTCTATGTAGATGACATCATCATACGTTCTCATTCTTTTGCTAACTATTTAGAGGACTTAAAAAAATTATTTGATAGGATGAAAAAATTTCAACTCAAGCTTAACCCAAGCAAATGCGTTTTGGGGGCTAGAAAAGGCGATTATTAGAATTTGTTGTAAATGAAAATCAAATATAGGTAGACGATGAAAAAGTCAAAGCCATTTTAAAAATGCCCCCGCCTAAAACTAAGAAAGACATTTGAGAATTTTTATGAAGATTACAGTACATTAGCAGATTTATTTCACAACTAATCTTGACATGCGACCAAATATTCAAACTTTTAAGGAAAGATTCACCTAAAAATGGATAGTAGATTATCAACTAGCTTTCGATAAAATTAAAACTTACCTCTCGAATCCACCTATATTAATGTCACCTGCTACAAATGACCCATTAATTTTATATTTATCAGTTACACTAATAGCTATGGGAGGAGTACTAGCGCAATATGATACTGGTAAGAAAAAAGAGTTACCTATTTATCATTTCAGTAGAAAGTTCACTCCTATTGAATTAAAATATCCAGAAATAGCAAAAAACATGTTTAGCCTTAGTTATGGTTATTTTCAAATTAAGACAATACATTATGTCCGGAATAATTTTGTTAATTTCTAAGCAGGATCCCCTTAGATATCTGTGTCAAAAAATAGCTCTTACTGGAAGATTGGCTAAATGGTAATTACTTCTTACCGAATTTGATATTTTATGTCATGTGAAAGGCAATCAAAGGACAAGTGTTAACTGACTATCTAGCTGCACAAGCTTTACAAGATTATCAGCCTCTAGTAGACTAATTTCCAGATGAGAACATTCTAGTTATAGACGATGAGCTAGAGTCTACTCATTGGAGTCTATATTTTGATGGCGCGCGGAATATAAATAGTAAAGGAATGAGAATAATTTTATACAACTTTAAGGGATTTCCTACTATGATAGCAAAGAAAATCATGTTTCTATGCACCAACAATGTTGCAGAGTATGAAACATATCTAACTGGTATAAAAGAAGCTTATGATTTTGGGGCATATAGATTACAAATGTTTGGAGATTCATAATTAGTAATGAATCAGTCCACATGGGAATGGGAAAACAGGGATGAAAAATTAAAACCTTATCAAATAGTTTTAGCCAAGTTAGGAAGTCAATTCAAAGAGGTTACATTTTCATATAGCTCAAGAAATCAAAATCAATTAGCTGATGTTTTAGCCAGTTTAGCCTCAGTTATAGAAATCCCATATGGATTGGTTTCATAGGAAGTTCAAATACATATAACAAATGACCCAGCCCATTGTTTATCTATAGAAGAAGAAAATATTGCAAACGACAAACCAAAATTGTGGTACCATGATATAAAGAAATAAGTTAAAGATCAAACTTTTGAAGAATATGCAAGTTCCATAGATAGACGCATTATTAGGAGATTATCTTATCAATTTATAATACTCGGCGATGTATTATACCGTAAATCATATAATCAATTATTACTAAGGTGTGTAGATGAAGAAGAAGCTAAAGAAATAATGAATAAGATACATGAAGGAGAACGTGGTTCCCATATGAATGGAATAATGCTTGCAAAGAAAATTATGTGCCAAGGTTATTATAGGTTGACCTTAGAAAGAGACTATGCCCATTTTGTCAGTAAATGCATCAAATATCAGGAACATGGGAATCTTATTCACACCTTAGCTAATGAATTACACAATATGACTATTTTATGGTCATTCTCAACATGGGGAATAGACATTATAGGAAAAATTTACCAAAATCCTCAAACAACCATGAATATATTTTAGTAGCAGTTAAATACTTCATTAAATGGGTAGAAGCTACTTTTTTCCAAAAATTAACACCAATCATGTTATTAAGTTCATTAAACATAATATTTTGACAAGGTTTGACGTACCTAATATTTTGCTTAGTGGTAACGAGACAGTATTTATAAGCCAAAAAATGAAATAATTTTTACAACAATATAAAATTCAACTCCATAAATCAGGTCCCTATTGACCACAAGCCAACAGGGTGATAGAAGTTGCTAATAAAATCTTGATCAAAATATTATGAAAAATGGTAGAAGGCTAGAGGGATTAGGCAGACAAATTACCTTATGCCCTATGGGCATATAGAATATCAATTAGAACCGCTACGGGATTTCCCCGTATGCATTAAACCTACGGGATGGAAGCAGTGCTACCAATTGAAGTAAAAATACCAACTTTGAGAATTTTAAATGAAAATGACAAAAGTTCAGAAGAATAGATTCATGCCAGATTCCTGCGGCTAGAACTTTTAGATGAAAAGCAGATAAGAGCATTATCTCATATGCATGCTTTCCAATGGCGAATGGAAAGCACACACAATAAAAATTTACAATGTCGCGAATTCCAAGAAGGTGATTTAGGTAAAAGATGTAAATTTAGACCTAAGTAGGAAGGGTCATGGATAGTGAAAGATGTACTAGACAATGGAGCCTTGATAGTATTTCGATTTTGAGAAATTTATAATAGCAAAATTAGTAAGCACAAATCATGTAAAGAAGTACTTTCAATAACTTCTTTATTAGCTTTTTTAATAGATTTCTAGTATTTTGTGGTTAGCTAGACAAATACTCTCTTTTCATAGCTTTATTTTCATACTATGAGTACATCCATGATATATCTATAAGAATCCGCCCTCCATACAATAGATTTGTTGATTTTCTCCTATGAATTAGTTTTGCTCAATTATCCAATGACATACCCCATCCCCACTTGATTTCTACCCTTCTATAATCATATACCTTCATATTCCCTCCTTCCTGCTATCTTCTCTTAGCAATTTTCTTTTCTCTGGAGGAGAATGAAGTCCATGAGAGCGAACGTGCTTTTGCTTGTGACCTCCTTGCTTGCCATCTTGCAGATGGGTCACAGACAAGGCATGGCTGCTTCTCTAGCTCTGGCTTCGGCTCCTGTTCCATTCCCATCCAATGATAGGAAGGCAATCGATCAAGGAATTGCGTACGTTTTGCTGCTTGTTGTCTCGGCCATCACTTATCTCATCCATTGATTTTGCACCACCGAGAAACCACATTTATTTATATTATTTTAAATATTCTTCGAATCTGCACTCGAAAAATTATCACACCTTCTAGATATTCTTCCTCGCTTGTTAATTGATCTAATTATCCCTCTAGATAAATTCTTCCTTTTTATTTTTAAACCAAAATCTTGAAGTATTGGAAATTGACTTTAGGGGCAAATGTTATTTCTTCTCAAGAGCTAGAATAACCGGTTGGCCATCCAACATGAATTTTTTTTCTCAAAAAAAACCTGCATGCCAGCTAAATCATAAAACTAATAGTCTTTTCCCGCATAGCCGTTGAAATATGGAATTAAGCCTCTAAGAAGATACAATATGCGAATCTAGGATAAGTAAAAGAGAAGTTGCTATAAGTAATTATCAACAAACGTATAGTTAAGCTGCCAACAATAGTAAAGAAGAATAAAACTATATAGCCAAAAAAATACACTTTTCATTATAAATGTCCTTGACAAGTGTTGACATGATACACTTCAAAATTTACATGTATAAAAAAAGTAGAAAACTATAACATGAATCTAGCACTCTAGAAGTTTTCCAAAAGAAACAAATATAAAGTCGATACAATAAGTTTTAAGAGTTCAATGTTCATGTCATACACTTTTGTCCAAAAAAAGGAGGAAAATGAAAAACATAAAAAACCAAAGTTAGCTTGATGATGGAGCTTGCATGGTAGTAGATGCAACCAGTTCCAAAAACATTTTATACCGAGATAGCACTTCACGAATAGAAGAGAGAGCACTTGATAATTGTCCAATAGATGAGGCAATTAAGGTAACTTGCACTCTCAAGTCTTGAATTTGTGCTTCTAGGTGAGGAGAGACCATTATGGGCAAACCAATTTCTATGGCTTCTTCTTCAACATGTTGAGGAACTTCATGAACTTCAGGAACTATGTGACCCATTTCTATAGCTAACCAGTTTCTATAGTTTAAAGAAGATTCAGACAGTCTAGTAAATGTCAATCAAAATTATGTAGCAAATAGACTAAAATGCCAACCATTAAGTATTCTATCCGTAATGGTAGCCCCACTATACTCAGTAAACCTAGTATAAACTCCACTCATAATAGGTACACATTGAAAAATACCAAAGTGACGAAGAAATCTTTGAGGATTATAAGAATAATAATATGAAACTCCTAACAAAGATAAGACACTTATAATCCCTACAATATATTAGTGGGTCAACAAACAACCAAGATGCCCTCCAAACAACTCTTTCCTCAGACAAGTTAGATATATGAGAAAGTAAATCTAAAGGCAAAGGAGAGCACTCTAGGCTCAGTAAAGTGCTGGCAAGGTAAGGAAGATGAATCATATGCTCAGGAATAGGTGGAATACATTCCAAATGTTCCATTATCCAGACCTGCAATAAAAAAAGAGAGGTTGCAGCAATATACTCATGAGAAAAATAAGATATAATGAGTAATTTAGTGTTTAAGCTCATTCTTGAAAAAACATAGATAGAGAAGGCCTTCCAATCCCCCCCCCCCAACTCACAAATGCATTCATCAAAATGTAGCTTGAAAAAATCAACAAATAAATCAAAAGACTCTATTTTTCAAATTTAGCAACCTTAAAACAAGATGTAGAATTTTAGATTTAACAACTTCAAAGTAGTATGCAAAACTTTAGATCTCACAAACTCAAAGGTAACATGTAAAATTTCAGATTTAGTAACCTTAAAACGACATGTAGAATTTCATATTTAACAACTTCAAAGTAGTATGCAAAACTTCAGATTTCACAATCTCAAAAGTAACATGCAAAATTTTAGATTCAACAACTTCATAATAGCATGCCAAATTTTACGGAGATCACAGCAATTGGAATTTCAAGAAGAAGAACTTAGCAAGTCATGATGAAAGGAATCAACAAACTAATCAAAAGACCCTGCTTTTCATATTTGACAGCCTTAAAGCAGCATACAAAACCTCAAAGCAGCATGTAAATTTTCAAGATTGGCAACCTCAAAGCAACATGCAAAATTCTAGATTTAGCAACTTCAAAGCAGCATGCATAGTTTCGAGTATGTTATATCTAAGTCCAGCACTTTTATTTCAAACCAACCTTAAAGAATTAGAATGAAGGTCATGCATATTACTACACTTTGCAAAAAAAATTCCTTCCATCATGACTTAGTTCAAAGAAGAATTCATGCCTCAAAAGGAATAAGTCAGAGAGTATCAAAGGCAGCAGAATTAGAAATGATGTGTGCATGAGGGAACCTTGTTACTAGCCACTAGGATGTTAAGTCTAGTATCAAATATGAGCTGAAGGAAGATGAAACATGGACAAACATGAGGAGAAGAATTACCAGTACAAAAATATGGATAGGCAAGAGAAGTGAAGACTAGGTTCTTACAGTGTTTCATTGGTTCATGACTTATTCTTGCAGTATATCATCATATATGGCTTATCATATTTATTTAAAAAAAATCATTTTAAGTAATAGAAGTCATTACTATTAGGAAACGTAAATATCTGAATAACATAAGTCATTTTAGGAACATTATGTTTCATTAATAGAAAAAAAAGAAAAGCATATTAATACCTGCAAAACAGATAGGCATCCTTGTAAATGGCCAAATTCCTCATGAAACTGGGTCAATCATTCATGAATTCCAGCCAAAACACTAGGGATAAGAGATTTTCTCAATATGGCTAAATGCACAAAGGAAAGAAGCTGTAATTTTAGAAAAATATCTGAAAGGAGAAGAATTTTTGCAAGAATTCCTAAAATTAAAGTTTTTCTGCATATAACACCCCTAAGAATACTAGAATGCTCTCTACGAATAGAGAAATCCTCATAAAATATATTTAAAGAAATAGAAGGGGACTCATTAGGGGCAGCCAAATCATATCACCTAGAATATGCATTGAACAAATAAGTAAACAAATCCTCACCCATAGGCTTAGGGGGTAAAACTGAAATATCCCTAAAAAGTGGTAGCTCTGTAAGCTTGAAAACCTCCTCTAAAGAAGGAGATACTTGTACACTTATAAATCTAAAAATCCCTAATGAAGGAATCCAAAACCAAGGTGCCTAGAAGCCTTACTCCGGGATTGTTTTGATTGGTAAACGTGACTCATGATTGTTGCCCTGAACATACGATAGGATTATATATAATATCAATACATGAAAAATTTTCATCATTCATCAAACATGAGATATATTTCGTATATTACAGATATAATCACAACCTGTTCATAAAACATCATTATTGAAAAAAATATTCTTTTCTATTTCAAAATTATCATCGTTGTCTTTACAAACAAATTTTCATATACAACATTTATATCAAAAATTACATATCATTCGATATGCTACCTTCCTCTTCATTTCCTCTCTGTTGTTGAAAAAGCATGGGTGAGTAATAATACTCAGGAAGCAAGCTATAAATAATTTTTCAATCATTTTTATGCATTTCAAAGATTGCAAATGCAATGCATACATATCATTCATGACATTCCTTTAGATGCGACGCTAGCTAGTCGCCCATGTCATACATGCTCCCATTTCAGGGAGGTCACCGCCGGCCTAAGCCTATATAAGCGACTAGGCAATAGCGAGGGGGACATCCAATCCGATTATTACCTCAACTAAGGCCTAGTCCTCGTGCACATGCTCATTCACGTACACATGCCAACATGATATTTGCAAATCATAAACAATTTCATAAAAAGCATTTAATAAACAATTTAACAAATGTACTTCAGTTCATATAAAATAGTTATAAATATGGTCATCCTTAAATAAATTTCATAAAGCAATTCACAAACAATTTCAAGCATTTTAGAAATAATTTGCAAAACATACAACTTGCTTACCTTCTTAGTGGGTGTCCTCAACCTTTTCTTTTTCTCTTTCCATTGAAGGAAAAAGGATATTTCATTTTTTCTATTCAAGTTGCTTCTCATGCATGCTACATAATATTCGAGTATTATTTCTTTATACGGATATTTTTATCCATAAATTGTTCAAAAAGTTCACCTTTAGATTTAAATATTAATCTCAAATTTTCTCCACAATTACGTTGTTTACTATAGTAATTAGCAGTTACTGCAGCAAATCACTGTTCATCCGAGTTATTATTCACAGCAACGTGGTTACTATTCATGGGTTCCAAAAATTGACATTTTTTTCAAAAATAAAAAATACCATGACATAGCTTATGCTTAGTATATCATGGAAAAATTCATAAATTTTAAATTTATCATCATTTACTTGGCTAAATAAATCACTTTCTCTATATACTAAAAATCAATATAAATTCATTTGAGCATAATCCTTAATTTCAAAAATAATAAAATTAATATATCATCATTTCAACATCATATTTATCATATCCATACATCTCAAATCATCATTTATAAATTTTGGAACATTATTTCCACATATCATATGTTATCTTCCCGAATGCTCTATCTTCGCTCCAAATTTTTGATTTTTTGACATAATTCCAATTAAGCATTATATCTATACTTATTTTCTCATGCTTAGGCATTATCTAAGCATGATTTTATCCTACTTAACATCCAAAAAAATTTTGAATAGAAATCACTCACCCAAAGTGGAGATATCCCTATTTTTCTCACCCTTTCTCTCTCTAACTTCTTCCTTTTCTTCCTTTGACGTGTGGGAAAGTTTGAAAACTTGGAATGACTCAAGTAGATCTAGGATTCATTTTGCATTGGACGTCCCCCCTTCTACCCTATTTATAGGGTTGAATTTTTCAAGAATTTGGAATTTACCCCCTAGCTTGAGGTATATAATTATAAATTGGTATTTTTTAATTTTAAAAAATTGCTTTGAGCCAAGAGCTGCCACCCTAGGCCTACTCCAGCCCACCCTATGCGGCCGTATTTTTATTTTATTTTTATTTTTAAAATTATTTAATTTAAGCTAAATAAATCCTAGCCGTTGATTAAAGATGACAATGATCATGGAACGTTGATCTTGGTCAAACCTCCCAACCACCCTCTGCTCACGCCCCTACTGCAGTTGTATTTGCATTTAATTTTTTTTATTATTTATTATTTATTTTATTAAAAAGTCAAAAGTGGAATTAATTAAAAGTTAAGCTATTTTTTATCATCATTTGACATTTCATCTTGACCCTTAATTTGTGATTTTTCTCACATCTTAACCCATTCATCAGGTTTATCATGAATTTTTAACCATCCATAAAAAATTTCTTCGAATTCTGACGCCTGAATTGCAATTTATAATTTTTTTCTATTTTTCCACTAAAATTCAAATTTGGATTAAAATATCCAAAAGAATTGATATTTCGTCCTGTACTGGTTAAATCTTTATTTCGTCTTTTTGTGATTAATTTAATCCAAATGATTAACTCTTAATCATGTGTCTTAATCCCCGGTTATTATTCATGTTCACTATTCATGGGCACTATTCACGGGGGTTAAATTCCTAATTGCATTATTTTAATCTCCAATACACATCCACTAACAGAATTCATGAATTTTCATTTATCATAAAAATAATTACAAAAAAATCGAGGGTTTACAACCCAAAATGACGTGTATATTGTCAGGGTTTCACAATCCTCCCTCTCTTATGTACACATTATATTTTCATTAAAAAATAATATTAATATTAATATTATTACAAATCCTTTAGTAAAAACATATACATATATAAAGCAAGTAATAATAAATAATAAATGATAAAAAAGAGGGTTAATATATATATATAAACCAAGAAGTAAAAAATAATTAGTGAAAATTTTTCATGACCTATGTAAAATTCAATAGCACAAAAAGAGAGAGACTTCACATGGAGATTAATGAAAATTGGTGTATACGAAGATAATGTAACATTTTCTTATCCAAAGAGATAACTATTAATATCATCGCTAATGGTGTGTTTGGTTACACATCAAACAGGTCAATGAAAACTTTTCAATCAAAAATTTTTCACTCCCCGTAATTACCTTATTTTTAATTATTTTTTCATATTTTTTTATACAAACAACCTTACTTTTCAATCATTTCCACACAAATACTCATACAACTACCCTATCTATTTTAACTTTATTCTCTTTGCACCTCATTATTACCTCTATCATATCATATCATTTTCTATCAACTTGACAACTTTTACTCTTAAAAATTTTCATCAAAAAGTTTTACCTCCAACCAAACACACCCTATTAATATCATTGTGAAAAGTGGTGAATTATTTTCAATAATAATAATAATAATAATAATAATAAATTAAAAATATATCTAAAAAATCCTTAGATACCTTGAAATATGGTGAAAGAGAAAAAAAATCCCTAGATATCTTGAAATATGGTAAGAGAAAAAAAAAATCCTCAAATATCCTAATATATGATGAGGGGAAGAAAAGAAAAAATTCCTAGATATTCCGAAATATGGTGTGGGGAAGAAAAGAAAAAATACCCAAATACCCCGAAATATGGTAAGAGGACTTTTAAAGAAAAATATTTTTTTAAAAAAAATCTCCAGATACCCTGAAATATGTTAAGGAGAGAAAATTACAATACACCACCATTATATTTTGATACTACAGTTAACTCACTTGGATGAGTTGGTAAAGTTTCATGCATCTAAACATCTACCAGTTGATAGATCACATACTCACGTGCTATAAAATTTTAGATACTTCATGAAAAATTATCACCAATATAAATTAATAAAACCCCTTTTCTCAAAATAATTACTTCAATTGACAACCTTGAGAATTTTACAACTTTTCTATTCACATGGCTGAAAGAGTCAAAAGTTGTTAAGATAATGATAATAATAATAATAATAATAATAATAATTCTATAAAAAAGAGAGAATTATGAAAATTCATAATATTAATAGGATTACAAGAAAATTTTCTATAGAGAAATTGTTAAAGGTATTCTAAATAGGATAAAATGTATGAGAGTAGAGTAAATTATAAAAGTTAAGAAAATGATACTAAGCTGCATAAAAGAAAGAAAATTTTAGGTGTCAACCATACATTCTTCAATCATAATGTTCATTATCATCGAAGAAGGGGGCCAATTGTTGACACCCCACTTAAAAGGAAAAATTAGATTTTTAAGCAGGCTCACTACCAATTAGCCCACCCATCTAAGGCTCTTCATGGATTTATATTTGAATGTTTAACCCATATGTTCGCAAGCCTAATTTTGTGTAAGATCTATGTGGAAAATGGGCCTTTAATGCTTTAAGCCTACTTCAGAAGTAATGGCTAATAATCCATATGGCATATCAGGAGCAATTTGCATTCAAGACGAAGTAAAAAGTATTTTCTCAAGACAATTGAAGCAGAGTTAACATGATGGATGATTTGGATTAAATAAATAATTAGTATTTCATGAGATTTTAATGGTCAAAATAAATTTGACCAAAGAAGGAGGTGGATTTGCAACATTTCAAATTGTGGATAATAACTACCAAATCTAACCCACTAAATGAAGATCTAAACCGTTAAAGTGGTCAAGAGACATCAATATGTGCGGGCCCCATCTAAGATCAAGAAAACATAGGTGATGATCAAGGCATAAATGAAGGATGAAAAATACACACAATTAATGGCTAAGAAAGAGTTGACTTACCAGCCAAGAAAAACAATGGGCCCATTGGTGGTTTCCGAAAACCACCCATAAATTTACCAAGGAGTCCATTTTGGTTAAAATTTTGCAAAAAAGGAGAAGGCGGAGTTGTGCAAAATAATACCAATGTGTAATTTTCTGCAAAATAATACCAATGTGTAATTTTCCAAACATCGAAGGCTATAAAATGACCCTTTCTTCTCCTAAATGTGGCATGCCCACAACACACCCAAATTCCCCCTCATCCATTCATTCTCCATTTTCCAAAATCCTCATAACAGTTCCCTTTTCTTCAAACGAATTTGAGGTCTCCTTTTTTTTTTTTTAAAGGCTACTTTAGTTCGGTTTTTCCATTAACGGGCTACACAAAAAAAAAAGAATCTAGAAGCATGTGCCTGTATTTGCCCTTTGCATCATCATTTCTTTTTTTAATAAAAAATAAAAAATAAAAAAGATCATCCAGCATGTCATCCAGTATAGCTTTATCCTGCAAATTTTTTTGTTATTCATCACATATCGTCCAGTCTTGTCTCTTTAATTATTTTTTTATTATATGAAAATTTTCGTCATTCAACATTCTATAAAAAATATATTAAAAATTAAACAATTCTCTTTCAGCGATTAATTCAGAAATTTTTTCTTTTTAAACAATTTATAAAATAGGATTTGTTGTCTTCTCTAAAAAAAACTTATTCCTTCATCAGGAAATATAATCTTATCCTGCATAACAGGAATTAAATTCGCATACCCACTCCCAGATTGAGTTAGGGTCTCAAAAAAAAGCCTAGGGATTAACTCCCCGCCTTCACCCTCCTGAGCTTTTATATATAAAACATATATTAATTTTCATTACTCTTAGGACCAATGTACTGGAAAAAAAAATTCTAAGTTATGAGTTTACCTAGAAATTCTCTGTATTTCAATGTCTTATTGTACACAGACTAGCCATTGTTATATGGTTAGTGGCGACTCCAAAAAATTAATATATTAATTTTTATTGGCATCTGTATGCATCTTGCTATCTGTTAATTGCGCCTAACGAAGATACATGTTTATGTTTGACTAACTCACATCAATTAAAAATCTCTAAGAACTTGCATCATCTAAAAGTTTAAACACTTGCATCTCTCTTCTTTAACCCCTATGTCTATACATTTATATTTTTTTCAATTTTTAATCTTGAACCTCTTTTCTACATCTTTTGATATCTTTTATTTGCATATTTAATTTCTGTATTTAACTCGCATCATATCTAATCAGCTAACTCGCTAACTTGCATTTCATATTTATTTTCCTCTCTCACATTTGCACATTTACTTTGTTGCTTAGTTCACAACTACTTTTCTTTTATTTTTTTATTGATCATATCTTATATTTTTAGGCCCATTTGCCAACCCATTGTAACGCAGAAAAAACCGCGTGCTACCAATGCTTTCCAATGATCCATTCCCAGATTGCTTAAATATTTGCCTAAAATCCTAATGATCTACACAATATCCCGATGCATACAAACCTGAACATATATTAGACTTTCCATTGCTGAAGCATAGAAAATCCTCTGCATCTCCTTAGATTTAAAATCATTCTTGGGGCACTAATTGAGATAGAATTTGTCTCCCTTAACAATGAGGTGTTTCCTGATTTGTAATTCTACATGCCAAATATCTTAAGTACTTTCTTGATGTAAACCTTTTGTGATAATCCAAGAATACAATGAAAACAACTCTAATGTATTTGAATCCTAATACAAAAGGTGCATTTTTCAAATCTTTCATCTCAAATTTATTTAATAGAAATATCTTAATTTCATGCATTGATGTCGACATGCAGTATGTCATCGACATATAAAACTAAAGAAGCTCACTCCCACTGAACTTGTAATTATTCCCATTGAACCTGTGATATATGCATTTGTCAGATAACAATTTGATAAAATTTACAATTCCATTAATTGAAAGTTTGCTGAAGCTTATAGATGAATTATTTTTAAAAATTGAAAACCATATTTCTTGCATCTTTCAACATAAAATTTTCTAGATGCACATTGTAAATCATCTGATCAATGTCACCATTGAGAAACGTGATTCTTACATTGTTCTAATATAGCTTAACATTAAAATCTAATATTAGAGCTATTATTATTTTAAAAGAAACTTTCAATAAAACTAGATAAAAGGTCTCTTTATAATTAAAAATTTTCTTTTAAGTAAAGTCTTTTGCGACAAGACAAACCTCATATCCCTCCACATTACCTATCATATCCCTTGGGTTGTAAATATCCATTTGCAACTAATGAGCATTGTTCATTTAGGCAATGAGATGGATTACCAAATCATCATTGTCTTTTATGACTTAATCTCATATCCATGGCATTAATATACTTTTGAGATATTTTTATTTTGCATTTCTTAGTGAAAGTTGATGGGATTACTTTCCACCAATCCAATATAAATATCAAAAATCTCATTTCTCCTTTTTCTAGTGGACATCCATTCTTGAGGGGTTGAGTTTAATCATTAAGAATAACCTATTCACCTTGACTAGAGAGATTTTCTACAATGTCTTATAAGATTTCTCTTTAAAGATATTGTAAAATATTGAAAATAATAATAATAATAATAATAATAATAATAATAATTTAAGTTGACAGGTCAAAATCTACATAGGACACCCTATGGTAGACTTCTTAACCAACCGGGCCAAATAAGTAATAGGGTCGTTACCAATTATTATATGCCACGGATTATATATATTTTTATTTTTGAATGTTATTTCAGCGACCCTGTAACTCGGTTAGCATATAGGTAGTCCAAGCAATCTTAGAGGTCTAGGGTTCGAGTAGAGGGTTCCGTAAAAAAATAATTAATTTTTGCACTTTTGCCTCTCCAAGCATGTGGGCCTCACCGGATAAGATAAGATGAGATAAGATAAGATCTAGATGAGATAGGATTTAGTTTAATGAAATTTAAGTTTAAAAGAAATTCTATCTCTTATTTCCTATCTTAGCTACGACAACTTTTATAAATTAGGTTTTTGGGGGTTGATGGATGGAGGTAAGAGCATCCGTAGGGGGAGAATTTTAGATAAAGCGGCTTGCGTGAGGAGAGACTTTTATAAGGCAAGTGGGATTTTATGTGAAATTGATTTTAGATCAATATTACTTTTATATAATCATTATGTATAAAGCATGTAAAATTTTTTGTGTTATGCTTTGCATATTTAAATTTATTATATGGCTAAACTTTACGCCTAAAATATATGCATTAAGATTGTTGTATTTTATTATGCATTTTATTTTTATAATTGCATTGATGTGAACTTAATATGCAATACATATAAATATTAAAATTATGTGTTAATTATATGGGCTACTCGCCGTATATATAAGAATATATATATGCGTAAGTCAAAGTCTCGAACTCCTAGGAAGAAAGGAATATATACAGTGCCAAAACCAAATTACCGAAGAAAAAAAAAAAGGAATTGCATCGGAGAGAATCCGACCAGGAGATGAAATGGGGTATTTGCAACGAATTTTTTTCGTTGCTTTTGATGTTTTAATTCATTTAATATATTTTTGATGTTTCTGATATCCAAGTATTTTTAGAAATTAATGCGTAACCCATTACAACAATAAGCGCTAAGCAAGAGAGGCCCTGGTGGAGGCCATCTGCAGTAAGGGTCATGATGATGTGCCTTAATACGAGTCGTTTATTCTATTTTGTTATGATTTATTCATTTGAACTCTGATTTGAGTAATCAAATAGTCTATTTATGTGTTTTTGATACTTCTGAACTCAATGAAAGGGTTTGATTTTACATTTGAAGCCTAATTTTTAAGATATTAAATTAAATAATTATTTTATCATTTAATTAAGTTTTATTTGGGCCATTATCCATTTTTAAATAATTTTCTCCTTGCTAGTCATGTTGAGACTGACCCATTATTTTTACAAGTATACCAAATCAAGTGGGACACTAACATTTTGGATTTACAAGAAGATTTTCGAGAATAATTATTTTCATTTATTTATTTTAAAGGCATATATTGAGAATTATAGACTTGTAAAAAAAATTTCTTTGTGCCTTGATGTAATAATGGGAACATAACTCATGGAAGCAAAATTTTGAAATTTGTATGAAATTATAATAATTAAGTTTACTATAAATGTGTGATTGTTCTTGAAAAATTGCATTAAATATACTATCCGGGATCACTTTTTTGGACTGGTATGTTACAGATATAGTCCATAACATTATCTCCCTTCCAAGTTTAATATCTTTAAAGAACTGATATTTTTATTCTCAGAAGAACTGAATATGGGATTATAGGATTTAAATCCTAAAATTATTCAACAAGCCCAATAATATTTGAATTCAAATGAGATTAAATTGACTATTTTAAGACAAACAAGAATAGCCAAGTTTGTTCAATATAGAAATATAAACTAAATTTCATCTAAAACTAGTATCATGTCCATTTAAATTCAAATAAAATTGAATTTTTAATAACAACTTAAATATCTATATAGTCTTAATCGTAACTGATTTGTCATCATCTCTCTCGATGAATCTTTTATTATCATTTAACCTTTGAAAACTCAAGCAATCCCGCATTGACACCCTCACATGAATAGGAATAATAATTTTATCCATAAACATGTATGTCGGGACTAAAACTAAACTAATTGCAGAACAAACCAAAGTGAGAAATGTATCTTTATTGGGACACTAAGCGTGTTATTTGGTACTTGTCAAGTGAGTACTTTTAGTCTTTTCTTATTTTAGCCATTTTCTCTCCTTGCACTTAACGAAAATGAGTTTATTAAGAGATTATTTGTTCTTTTCCAGTTATAATTAACTTTAATTGACCAAATTGTGCTAAAGAGAAACTAAAACTTAAATACACAAGCAAAGCCCAAGACAACTTTAGCATCAGCGCCTTTAGTTTTGAAGCAAGGTGAGATAGTCTACATGATGTACTCTCTTATATTTCCTTTGTCCTTGTAGCTTATTGAAATAAAGTTTGACCGAATCATATTTGTTTCATTCTTATCACTTTTAGCAAAGCACTTTTTAATTTCTTCAAGAAAATCTCAACATTAGTTACCTTTTCAAATAAAATGCCCCTTAAATTTTTTAAAATTTCATGCTTTTTTATCATAAGACTCATGTGATTTGAATAATCTCGCTTTTCAAAGTTTTTGTTTTTTTCCCGTTAGAACTTTTAACTATAAGAGTAGTGAATTATCCAATTATTAGAGCAAGTTCTTGATCTATAAAGCTAAGAATGATCATAACGTGCTATTTTTCATACTTAAAGTTGGTTTAATTCAACGTGAAAATAGAATCAATGTTCGTAGACATAACACATGCAGATAAATTAAGGGTATGTTTGGCATTCACTAAAACTCAATGAAATTTTTCTAGCCATAAAAACATAGTGCATTAATTATGTTGTAGACAGTTTGAACCCCATTGTTGTGTTGGACTGTTACATACATTAGTTTGGCATCAAATGAGATGATAATACAACAGATGGTGATCACATACGTGGCTTGCAAAAATTTGAACACTCAATGGTGGCTGAACCGTTATGTTGGAATGATTGTTGCACAAGTATTGATGGTTGTATAGGCTAACCAGTTTGACAAGCCCGAAGTGATCATTTTTCACTGCTAACTCGCACTTTTAAAAAACTTTTAAAAAAAACCTAAAGGGTTCTTCATTGCCAAACAATCCCTAAATGAAAATTGAACAAAGTAATAAATTCACATAAGTTTCATACAAAACTTTCATAATTCAAATAATGGTGGGGCCTATTACAAGATACCTAGCACAACATTAATATTTAGTCTTTTGAAAGAAATATGAACACATAATGGTGACTGACTTGTTGTGTTGGAATGACCGTTGCACAGGTATGGATGGTTGTACATCCTAGCTAGTTTGACAAGTCTGAAGTGGCCATTTTTCACAGGTAACTCGCACCTTTGAAAATTTTTAAACAAACCTAAAGCGTTATTCATTACCAAACAACCCCTTAATGAAAATTGAACAAAATAATAAGTTCACATAAGTTTCATACAAAACTTTCATAATTCAAATAATAGTAGGGTTTATTACAAGTAATACTTAGTCTTTGAACAAAAATATTAACTTGTAAGTGGTACTCTTGACATAGTAATCAAATATTGATAATAAAATCCTATCAAACAATTAGTCTTTCTTTGGACCAATAATTTGTTCACATGGAAGACCTAATTATTATTACATACTTATCACCACAAGTGTCTATGCAATCTGGCCAAATATTGACCTTCTTTTTTGCCGATCAATATCTACATTAATTATATATACACAATAATTTTGGTGTAGTAATTGAATATTAATAATAAAAACCTGTCAAATAATAAGTCTTCCTTTGAACTGACTCATTGTCCACATGTAATATCAAGTAATTGTCACATATTTACTTACAAGTGTGCACACAATTTGGTAAAATACTAACCTTCTTTAGGGCTGATTAATATTTGCATTAATTACATAGAGATAATCATCTAAATATTCCAAAAATAAATTGGCCTACACAAGTGAAGTCACTTTGGTAGCATGTTATTTCAACTAATTTATTTTAAAAAATAGACATCAATAAAAATGGTACCATTATTTGAATTTAAATTCCTCCTCCCCAAAAATCCTTCCATGAAGGTCTACTAATAAATCTTTCTAATTTATTGCCTCTGCATGTGTACACAGTTGCATGAATCGCGAGAGCACTTTATAAGGTATCCTTATTCCTAAAGAAAACTAGGTAAACCCTAGTTGTCTCATTTTGTTTTAATGGCTGCTACCATTGACAATAATGAGCAAGTTGCTAACCATCGTCGCCCAACAAAAAGCAGAAGATAAAAGATGGCCCAAAATCTAAAAGAATCCAAATTGATGTAAAGCCCCAAAATAAATTGGTAACAAGTATGGTGCGTGGATCCATTTATTAATTAATGAAAAAATCAAAATACATATCACACAACATTAAAAAACATGCATGAAAAATCAACTGAACAAGAATCATTGAAAGTCGACAAATTAGAAGCCTCTCATAGCAGACGCTTGTGGTTTAAAAAATGGACAGGCAAATAAAAATATTTGTATGAACCATCTTCCACAATAAATATGGAATCACCAAAACTAAGAAAGCCTATAACCTAAAATCATGATTGCAAGAGGGTGAATCTTATAGAGGCTCTATCAGAGGGTTGAGTTGGACTTAATGGAATTTTGACAAAGGGTCCGAAGAGATTTTCGGAGGGTTACCCAAAGGGTATGGGATAGTTCTCAGGGGGTTTGAGGTGATTTTCAAAGGGTCTAGAACAGTTCCTAGAGGGTCTAGGATGAATCTCAGAGATGTAGGTTGACACTAAAAAGGGTGTTGACGAGTTCTCAAGAATTTGGGTCAATCCCAAAGGTGATGAAGGAATCAAAAGGTTCGTGTAACGGACCCTTGAAGATGTGTCTCAGAGATATGAAAGTTTGAGGGGTATAAAGAGAGATTCGGAGTATGGAGTTGATAGAAGTCAAATCCAGTCCCCTCCCCTCAGTGGGAGAGCTTTCCTTTTAAAGTAGAGATGGGGTCCCGATATTCAATGGACATGCTCATGAAGTGTGTTTGTGCTCCTCTTTTATCGGAGATTTGTTGGGGCCATTTTAAGATGTGGCAAAGGACTCGGTCTCATGCCATGTATATGTTATTTTCTTATTTATCTTATTATGAGGAATGTGTGATGACATGTGTATTATTGATGGTGTATCTCTGCAACGATGCATTATATTACAACATGATTTAGCCATGAAATCACACGGGTATTAATTCCAAAGGTTCCCATCCAAAAAATTGAAAAAAATCCAGACAATAATACAACGGCATGATTTTATTAAAAGTGCTGCCAAAAATCCAAATACATATATACATGCATTCATAACAAGAAACCATAAACCATAACTATAATCCATTACCCAAATATATAAATCTTAATACTTCTTAGTGTTTTTTTATAAAAAGTTTCTCAATGGTTCAACATAAAGATAACTCCGATATCACTTGTTGGGAAACCTTATTGATTAAAATCATAATCACTCTAGAATTTTTCATGCTAAATTACTAAAAAAAAAAATCAGAAGCAAAAGCATACCTAAATCCATAACACATACTCCACAAAAGAACCGGAAGTCAATCATGTAGTTTTTAATCTTCCACATTAGTGCCCTAGGTTTTTGAAAAAAATAGTTCCCTCTTTTCTAGCGATAGAATATTAGAAAAGAAACCATCTTGCATACCCTAGGGACAACAACCGTTTATATAGAGCACATATCTTTCTTATTTCTAATTTAGCCTATCGTAAAAATAGCAATTAGAAATTAGGCAATAAAATTTCTACGCATAGGAGACTCGTGCTTTTATTAGACGATTTAGGCTTATAAACCTTATAAGACAACTTTAAAAATAAGGTCATTCTTTATGATTGCATATATATAATTATTATATATATATGTCCAAAATCTAACAGTGCATGCTTTCTTGAGAAGAGCCGTGACAGCCATGAATGAATCGAAGAACAAAACATTGTGTAAGTGCATCATGATTTGGGTAATCTAGATCATCAAGTCATCTTGAAATAATTTTCATTATATTTCTCTTGAAACACTCAACAAATTATAAGGGTAAGCAATGAATCTTAATGTAAGTGTATAAAAAAAGATCTAACATGAAGACCAACTACAATGCCCTGAATTAAAGGGCAATTTGGGAAAAAGAAAAAAGCCTTAACAACTACCAAGCTTCATTTTGGCTATAAACATTATTGCAGGTATGCTTGCAATTAGTGTTAAACTCTATTAGCTTATTTGTAATTTTAAAACTATGTAAATATATGTATAACAGGAATACTTTAATGAAACTAGGTTTCATAGGAATGATTACATGAAACCCTTTTCATTTTTGAAATGTTGATCCTTAATGGAAAATTTAATCCATTCATTGTATTTAATATCATTTATTCAGTTAGGAGACGAGGTTTCATCACAATCTAATATGTTGATAAGCCACATTTATTAAAAAATAGGTGCATTTAAGTGTAAATTATGAAAAATATTTAGATCCATTTACACATGTAATAGAATATAACAATACTTTATAAGTTTATTTATTTATATATTATTGATATTTTAGATGTCAAAAAAGCTACTTTAAAGTTGATATTTTAATATTGAACAATTTTGTTACATTGATTTTACACATTTATGGATGGGATCCATATATAGTGAAATTAAAAAAAATAAAAGATTTTCTAGGATATACAATAAATGATGTTAAATATAATAAATTGAGTAGATTTTGTATTAACCATCAAGATTTTAAAAATGGAGGAGGTTTTGTAGAAACGTCCTCATATATATAATTATTGTTAAATTATGTACGTATATTTATGAATGAGAAGTGATCATGCTAATCCGAGTTAAGTAAATGTCTCTTAGCTCACATCAAAAATCCATTAATAATAATATTTTTGTTTTTTCATACACTTGTTTATCTAAATTTATTTAACATATAAATCATATTTTATCAATTTTGGATATGTGTATATATATTTTTTAAGATTTTTAAAGTTTAAAAATCTTAAAATAATATATACACATATCCGAAAATAGTAGAATTGAATTTATATATTAAATATACTTTGATAAATAAGTTTACGAAGAAAAAATAAAAAAAGTATTATAAATGATTTTTTTAAGATGGACTAATAGTATCATTCATCTTTACAAATTACCTATTTCCAAAACAATACTTTTTTCATTTGCAGTGCACATTATTATATTCTCATCTCATTCCTTCATCCCATTAAGCCCTTGAATGAAGGCCCTAACCTACCCACTTGCACTAAAAGTAAAAACGCAGAATTAGTAATTTGCGAGAATTTCTCCGTCTCACTACATCAGGAGGAAAGTAAAATTCCAGACCAACAATCAAATAAAAAACTTGTTAGATTTCATCTATAACGTCAATCAGAAAGAATCTACAAACCGAGACTTGATTGATGGAACTTCATCAACAAACTTGATAAATTTTATAAAAATAATTTTGTTTAATCTCGAAATCTCTCTACCTACTGGACGGTGAGGAAGGTTCTTGATCAATGGGCAGCAATGCTGTTAAAGGTGGCAGCACCGAAGGAGGAAGATGCAATCCAGAAGACCTTTGGAACCCCAAGCCTCTCTTCGAATGCATACGACCGGCGGCGTCGGCAGCGACAGATTTACTACTGGTTGAACTTTCTTCGAGAACCATTGGAATTGGAATTGAAATTTGTTGCTGATTCGACGATTCTTGAGCAACGGCCGCAGTATTCTCCCTATTTCAATCAATTTCTTGAAAATCTCCCTCCCACATCTCAAACTCCTCACTAGGCCCGCGGGGAGGCTGGTTGAGATCTAGCGATTCGACCTTCAGCAGTCGGATTCTCTCCTTCACCATCGCCAGCCTTGAGTCTAACTTCGTCACAACCTGTTGAAGCAATTCCACCGAAGAACTCGCTTCCAGCTTCTCCACCAATTCCCTCATCGCCCTCGAACCGCCATCGCCGCCTCCAGAAGCACTGTCACCATCGCAAGAAACAGACTTGGAATTTCTGGTGCTGCTGTTGCTGCTGGAAGCAATCTCCTGATTGTCTTCCTCTTCCTCATCTTTTGTGGCGTGGAAATCGGAGATGCGGAGCTTCCGCTTCTCCCTCTCCGCTTTGTCGATGCCTAAGTACTTGTTGCAGACGATATTCAGGGATTGGGAATCGGGCCATAGGAACGGATCGGAAAACAGGCTGCCGTCGGGCCCGACGCAGATCATGCACGCGCTGATACCGCACAGCGTCGCCAGCTCGGAGATCTTCTTCGTCAGTCCTCTTCTTCTTTTTTGGAAGGTAAGCATTCGTGATTTCTCCACTTCTATCAGCTTGATTTCGCGCTTCGCACGACCCATCCCCCTCTCTCTCTCTCAAAATTTTTTTTTTTTTCCCCTGGTACAATTCTCTCTCAAGGAATTGACTTGAATGAATTTGGAGCAACTCCAAGAAGCTCTCCGCCTTTTTTATAAGCCTTCCAGCGCAATTCCGCTCGAACACGCAACTTTCCAGCAATAACAGTTTCTATAATTCTATTCTGCCCACGAGCGCAGCTACGGCTATAACTTGGCTATGGTAACCTCGTGACGCTGCTTACCTGGTTTCGAGGAGGATTGCGATTTTTTAACTCATTAACTTATTTCCGTGACCTCTCTCAGAAACGGGGGATTAAAAAGCTCATTTACATGAACGATTTAACCTATTTAATTAAGGACCACGATTTTTATTTTTGATATTTTTTGAGTTTTTCATTTTTGTATGGACCTAAATATATTTAGTTTATATACCAAAATTTACTATTTTTGAAATATTTTACATTTTTTAAATATTGAAAAATAAAAAATTGTAACATATCTCACACTCCCTCACATAAAAAGGTAAAAAAAAAAAAATTGATTTCCAAATTTTGTAAAAAATGTAAAAATAATAAATTTTGATATATGAACTAAATATATGTAAACCCACTTAAAAGGAACACTAAAAAAATGCATCACCTATGATGCATCAAATAAAATCATTGCGGGAGAAAAATAAATAAAAAATGTAATATTTTCAATTAAAATTTAAATAATTTATTATTTCATTAAAATCTTGATTTATAATTGGATTCTAATTAATTTATTATTGAACCCATGATATCAATCCATTAATAACCCACAACTAAATGTATTTTTTAAAAAAACAGTTAAGGTTAATATTGAATTTGTAATAAATGAATCGTAAATCAATAGGGTTAGGGTTTTTTTAATGAGCTAGCGTTAGGATAAAAGTGAGAATAATATCAAGAATTTTAATTTAACTATGAAATTAACAGTCACAGTCGAGCTAATACGTCCATTAGTATGCATGATCATACATGATTTTTGTCCCTTTTATATGATTAGCAGTTTAGTATTTCAATGAGACTTGAGCACAAGCGATCCGAACTGTAGTTCGTGGCATTTAATTAAATTTTTTTTTTTTTTTCTTTTGCAGGAAGAATCTCTGATTCTGCGACCGCTAGAGTATTGCATGGCGTGTCTTTCAAATTACTTGCCGTTTTTAAAGCGATGAAATGATAAACTTTGATGTTATGGAAACGAAATCTTTCCTTGTGAGAAGATTGCTTGCTTCGCAAGGGAGAGAAATCCACGCAATATATCACGGTGCACAAAATACTGGAATTAATTTAGTTTTTATCCTTTGTTTTAAAATAAATAAATCCCTAAAATTATTTTCTTAAAATAATTTTTTTTCTGTTTTAGTTTTACCTGGCTGAATTTTTTATATTAAGAGTTTCAATCATCCCTACAAAATTAAAAAAATAAATATGATCGAGTGTAAAACCGTAATAAAAACACTCTACCTTCCTTTTTATTACATATAATTATTTTGTAAAATAGTAGTTAATATTTATTGCGTACTGTAACTTTTCGATTGAAACAAAATCATAAAAGGAATAAGTTCTCAACATCTAGCCTTTACAAACATGAACTTTGCAGAAATATTCATTTTTCGTAAGTATTTGATTTTTCCTTAAATTAAAAAGGTTCTCATCTTTATTATTAAGCATAAAAAACTATTATTTTTTGGTAAGATATTATTTAAATATACAGCCAAGATTAAATGTTTGGTTATGGATTTGATGTATAAATTTTAAAATTTTCTTTTGATAAATAGTTTCTGTTTATATAACGTAAATTGTCATAAACATTTTGGAATTACATATTTAAATATAGTATAATCCTTATGTGGGTACATAATGAGAAACCAATGAGCTACTACACTAAGCTTGATAACACAAGTAGAATCATATAACAGCCCTTCTATACAATCTCTCAAAAAAATCTTCAAAAATGGTAAAACTTAATATACATGTTAAATATACTTAGATTAATAGTTATATAAAAACTTTTTAAATATAAAATGAATTTTTACATCCGGATGCACTAAAGTTTAGTGCACCCACGTGCATAGAATCAGTTGTATAGAATAAAAATAAGATTCATCATTCCTATCAAATATTTGATATTTTTGAATTTTTAGTATTTTTACTATTTTTAAAGATGATCAACCTTTTATGTTTAATTAATCAAAATATTTGTTAAAGATTAAATAACTTAGTTTGACGTGATTATGTGATGTATCCAATAAAATATTGATTCAATTGATTTCAAAATCAAGAAACTATCGTATAATTTTTATAACATGATAAAAAATACTATAATATCAAGAATTTTAATTTAATTGTGAAAGAGCTAATTAAGCCCCTTAATTAATACACTTATATAAATTCTTACAGGCAACAGATTGCATGGTGCAATCTGTTGAATTTTTCTATTTTTAGAATCTAAGCCATCAATAATATTTTATTTCATTGATATTTGCATAATAATATAATATAAGACATTATAATACTTAGAATCATATTTAATAATCAATAACAAATGTGACCGCTAGGGGTACAACTTGGTACGGGGTCGGTCCAAACCCGCCCAACCCGACCCGGTATCAAAACCAAAAAATGAGTTTTATTTTTAAGATTTTTTTCAAGATAAACCCGGTTTCAACCCGACCCGTAGAAACCCGAAACCAAAACCGGGTTCACACCAACCCGGTACCAAAACCCGACCCG
>JAXCLR010000063.1:27591772-27602544 GCA_035584095.1 Annona squamosa | reverse complement strand
TTTATTTACCAAAGATTTTTTTAAGAACCCAATTCACCCCTCCCCTCTTGGGTTTAGCCATCAACTCGGGACCAACAAATAGATGCATCAACAAAAATCCAAAAAAGGCACTAACAAAATCCTATGGAAAACAACTTGAAAAAGGAAGGATGTATACCTATTGTGATGTGTTAGTTACATGAACTTCCTCCCAAATTATACGACATAATAGGCATCACTCTCTTTATTTAGGAAGAGAAACTTAAAGAACCTTAGTTTGACCTTCGACTAGGAGCTAAAAGATGAAGAATTTTGGAGAGCAAAAGTAATTGAAGAAGTAAATGATGTGGAGACTTCTTATGCGTGTTATTGTGCAATTCAAAATGCTTTTATGTGTCTAGTATAAAATTTGGTGATTTCACCACATCATATACTTACAAGAGCACTTTTATTAATTGGACAATCAAGATTTCTAGCACCAAATAATCAGAGCCCCAACTTCTATGTAACCTAGAAGCGGATTACTGAAGTTGTGTGGGCATGTAAGGAATTAAGGTGAAAATTTGTGGGTATATTTTAAAATTCATTAAAAGGATTGTTGTTATTGAATACACCTTGAATCATAAAAATGTATATAGCTTGAAATGTGATTAATAAGACAAATATAATTGCTAAAAAATTTAAAACATTAGTCACAAAATTCTAAATAATTAATTAAATATTTAAATATTTAAAATTACTAATAAAATTTTAGAAACTCACATAGGTATCCATCCTTGTTGGCTCTAGGTACCCCATAATAAATAAGTTATTTTACCTAAATTAGGATTGGTACGTTGAGTACCCTAACCAAGTTGTACACTTCAAATTAGTTAAATAACTTTAAAAACTATTGTTTTTAAAAATCAAGAAAATATATTTATCTATTTTGAAATTATAAAAAGGAAGTGAACTTAGGCATTAAACGCCGGTGTCACATCGGAGTTGTATGCGCGAGTATCCAAATTTGAACCACATAAGAGGTGAGACTTCTTTGTAATGATATACTATAAAAAATTATGAAAAAGAATAATTTGTAAATGTATCTCATATTTTGATTGTATTGTAGATATAACTACATTATTTACAAAATAGCAAATTATCCCTAAATTTAGAGGTGACATGTGTGGTCACAACATTGTGACAAAATGGTAATAACATGAGTACCCTTACAAGTTTATATAAAACAATGAGAGTAATTTACTGTTTTGCAAAAATATGGGTATATCCATAATTACGATCAAAATATGGAGGATCTATTTGTAAATTATGTATTATAATTAAATAATAAGTTATTCTATTTATTTTTAATTAATCATTTAATTAATTTATAATTTAATTTCATAAAAATTAGTTGATATCCTTTAAAAACTTTTAAGTCAAAGAAACCTTTACACTATTTTTGAAAAGTGGGTTTGGTTAGAATTGTGTTGGATTAAAAGGCAAACATGTCAAAATTAGGTTGGACTCAAACTTGGCCCATTTACACTTGTATTTAAAACAATGTTGTTAGAATTGAACTAATAGAAGAACTAGCGTGGTTTAAACTGATTTAACCAATTAAGTGAATCAAATTAGACTGGTGATTTAAATATTACATATTTATGGAATCATAAATATTTAAAATTTTAATTATTTATATATTAACAAGCATATTTATATTGAATGATGGATGGTTGATATAATATCCATGAGTACACACATCAGTAAAAAATTCAGGATTCAAAACTTGACTGGGGCATTAGCCTTTATCAAAAAATCAAAAGAAAAAGAATTTTTTTTCTTTTACATGACTGGAAAGAGACCCTTAGAAGTGACTTTAGCCCTCTCATTCTACTATTTTTTTTTTCACCTTAACTCTAGTCCATTCATTCTGGCTATACAAGTTTCAAAGACTATCCTTAAACTATCTTAATCCACTTTCTTTATTTTTATTATTTATATACACTAAGTCATCTGATATTACAAATTAGAATATGCATAATCCTCATAATAGAGAATAAATCATATGACACCTTTATTACTAGGGGAAATTAATACCTTGCCAAAGGGGGGCTGTTTTTGAACACCCATCCTAGGGGCACACACCTCTCAATGCTAATGTTAGAAGCCACTTCCTTTATTAAGTGTGTAATGTTTCATAATTTAAAAAAAGTGAAAAAATTGATATGAAAATTTTTTTGGAGTCTAATAGCAATGTAATAAAATAAAGATAATTATTAGGAGTAAAATATAGTTGTGTAAAAGAATACATAGGAATGATTAGAAAGTATAGTAGTTATAATATACATAACTAAAAAGTAAAGTAATCGCACGAAAAATTTTTATGGAATTTTTTGATTTACCAAACACATCACAAACTTTTTTTACACAATTTGTTGGATCACATTTTTAATTTGAATGAAACTTGATTTTCTACTAAAATAAATTATTCTTAGTGCATTGAGAGGAGCGAATTTGACATCATCATTATTATTAAGGTGAGCCAAAATAGAAGAGTTACATAAAAAACTTGGGTGAAACATAATCTATATACAACTTGAATGAGATAAGAATGAGATATAACCTTTGATTTCCCAACAACACCTTTCTAATGTGGGAAACAACAACATTTTTCTCATTTTTTATACAAATTTTCTCAATTTTTATATAATTTTAAATACATTTACAGTATATGATAGAACATTGTTCCATCCCCTTCTCGTCCCATTCAAGTGAAGAATATGAATAATCTTATTTTTTGAAGAAATGTTTTTAAATGCATCTGGGTGTACTTAGTTTTGGTGTACCTAGGTATATTTAACATATTTTTAATATTTTTTGAAATTCTTATGAATTATGAAAATGTCACTCATTTTAAAAAATTCAAAAAATATATGCAAATCTTAAAAATAGTAAAACCTCATATACATGTGAAGTATACTTAGGTTAATAGTTATATAAGTTTTTTTTAAAAAAATAAAAAAAAATGAATTTTTGGACTTGTATAGACCGAAGCTTACCAAAGACTTGTATGGCAGGAGGCGTATACAAACCGGAAGAAAGTACGAGTATGCTTGCAAACCGATAAAAAAAATAATTTCTCTTATACCCATAACAATTGCACATAATTCCTAACAAACTAATAACATTTCATAAATTCTTTTTATACCTATAATATTTCATCTTAAATTCCTTTCATACCTATGTCGTTAAACTATCATTATTTAAAAGGGTAAAATCATCTTTTTAATGAGATAGATAACAGCGGTTTTAACGGCTTGGGTATGGAAGGAATTTCAGGTGAAATGTTAGAGGTATAAAAGGAATTTATGAATAGGCCCGATCTTTTCCGGCCCAAAATCATATTCTTTCTTATTTTTTTTATTTTTTATGGACAAATAAATCTAAGTATATTAAATCTATAAACTAGACTTTACCATTTTTGAATGTTTTTAAGTATTTATTTTGGATTTTTAAACACAACGGCATTTTCGTAATTTTTGGATCTCAGGAAATTACAAAAAGCCACTGCGTTTAAAAATCCAAAACAAATACTTAAAAGTACCTAAAAATAATAAAACTTGATTTATAGATTTAATACGCTTAGATTTACTTGCTCATGAAAAAAATAAAAAAATATTTTTGAGCCGGATGCACCCCTCCGTGCATCTGGCCTGAAAAAATCAAATGTTATTTACGAAATATTGTGGGTATAATAGAAATTATGTATAATTATTATAGACAGAAATTATATTATAGTTATTGCAAATATGCCGAAATTAATGCTCGATAGTTGTCGTACCTGTGTCGGAATTTTTGGATTCTGACATTTCTCGATTCCGACATTTCTCGTTGCAACAGTTTCGTGACCCGAGCATCGAGAGGCTTGTTGAGCCAGCGTATCAAATCACTCGTAGAAAGAAGAAAAAGAAAAACGAATTCCCTACCTCCATTTTCTCTCACTAAAGGCTGCAGCTCAGCTCTTTTTAGGGTTCTGATCCTTTCCTTGGCACCTGAATTTCCTCTTCGCTTCGCACATAATCAGAGGATCTTCTGATTTCAGTTTTCAGCCATTTGTTCAAAACCCTAGAATTCAATTATCTGGGGTTTTATCTCTAATCGACTTGGCAGTGGGAGAGCGAGAAGGAAACCAGTTTTCATGGTGGATCAAGAAGAAGAAGACCTGCAGATGGCGCTTCGCATGAGTCTTCAGCCTTCGCCGCCTGAGGCGAAACGCAGCAAACCCCTTGAGAATGCGGCCGCGGCTCCTGATGAGTCCCCGGAGGCGAAGAATAGGAGGCTGCAGCGTGAGCTCATGGCGGCAGCGGCTGAGAAGCGCATGCTCGCAGCGAAAAGCAGCGCTGTTCAAGCTAAGGCAGAGAAGGGTGTCGTAGCGGGTCGTACGGGCAGTGCCGCGAAAGAGGAGGCGGCGGTTGCTAGTTCTCAAGAGAGGGGAAGAGACGTGATTTCTGGCGGGGGGGAGCTGTCAGCTTCGGATGCGGATCAGTTGTTCCTAATGGTGTTTGGGAACAATGTTTCTAGGGACATTCTTGCACAGTGGAGCAATCAGGGTATCAGGTATGTGTGTCTTGCCTGTATTGAGGAGTTATTGGACGTCAGTTATTTGTTTCTTGACTATGCATAAGAGTAAGCTGGGTATTTTACTGAAGAAATGCTTTAACAAACTGATTGACGTCCAAAATACAATGGTTTTTCTTCCGTTTTTTTTGTGAACAGTTTTCTCTTAGCATTCAACTCTGATTTCCACAACAAACTTGAAATCTGAACGTCTATTTAAAATATTGTCTAACAGAATTTAGGAATTAACTAAAGTTCCACAACTCACTTAGAGATGTTAGGCCCTATTCTAGAGCAAGTTGATGAGTGATATTGGAGTGCATTATCCTTTTCATCATGCAGGTCCAAGACCTCAATTATGATTATTGCAATATTTTAAAGCATTCTAGGGTAATTGGAAGAATTGTTGTTGGTGGCTATCTGAACATGTGCACAATTGCAATTGCATGAGATGAACAATGCTTAAATTTATTGGGTGGCAGGGATTTTTGGAATACGTGAGTTCAGCATGCATATTTTATCTTTTTCTTGCAAAGTTAGAAGAAGAAAATGACAGATGGTGATGTATAGCAAAGAATAAAGGGTAAAAGGGGAATGAGTTGGACAAGAGGAATGAACTGTGGTGATGGGGGGGATGCCCCAGGGAAGGGACAAGGAATAGAAGGCTTTTCAAGAATGGGAGGTGTAAGCGCGTATAAGATTTTGATGAGGATTTTCCTTAGATTAGCTCTCGTCGTCTCCTGTAAAGGGGCCTCATGAAGGTTTTCTCTAGGAACTATAAGGCTACTTCTAGGAGCTATGCATATCAATGTTGTCTGATTTGTATGATGACCATGTTGAGATTGGATTATCATATCCTGTCGTGCATTTGGGGGATAGAATTTTTTATATGTGGAATTTCGCAATGGAACCATTGGACAGTTGATCTCTGCCTTTCTCATTTAGTAGTGGTGGAACTGTTATGCAATTACACTCGCATTTAATGTTTTGCTTTCTCCCCAATTGCGAAGATAAGAGTAAATTCATCAACTTTCCAGTTGATCGAAGGGAGCAGTAGTTGGTTTAGTTGAGAAGCATGCAAGAGTTTGGTTGTTTAATTGGAAAAGTAATACAGCCCAACAGTAATCCTCTATTAGTTTACACTCACGTCTGGCAAGCACCGGGACCTTGGCTTCTTCATCAAGGATGATGAAAGGGCTGATATCTGGAAAATTTTCAAAAACCAGTTTGAAAGTAATAGGATCTTTGATGAAAAATCCTTGCCCATTAGGTCTGTTTTAAATGACATAAAAAAATTTGGTGATTGTCATTCATAACCTTGAATTTCTTTCTTGGATCTTGCTTCTTCAAATTTGGGAAGATGCTTTGTCTTACAATTTTGACAAAGTCCACATGGTTTGGAGCTTTTTTTTTTTTTTCTTGTGAGTTGTCTTTTGGTCTAAATACAAAGGCCTTAGCATGTGTGTGTGTGTGTGTGTGGGCAGGGCAGGGGCTGACTAAAGTAAAAAGATTTGAATTAGGCCAGCTGGCTGCACCGGCCCTACTGTGTAATCAAGATCCAGCCAAGACATTCTCATTTCACATTGATGGCTGCATTGAGTCATGACAACTCACCAGTGTGTAGTTATATATTGTCGTACTTGTTTGATCTGCAAACAGGACCTTGCATACCGTGTAGTTCCCAAAAGTGGGGTTGATATATTGTTACTTTGCAAATTGAGGGCATAGGGACATAGCTTCTTGGTGAATGGGAATCGAAGATCGGGCATGTGTTGGCGGGCCCTTTTTTTTTAATGAGTCTTTCCATTAATCTGAAGGAATCGACGGATGGTGGTGATGCAAGTTTGAGTTGTTTGACAATTTTAAGCTTTGGGCCAGTTAGAAATCTAGGGCTCCTTTTCATTAATGTGGACCGCAGATGGTGGTGGTTTTAGGGTTGAGTGAGATTTCTAACTCTTCAAGAGTGAGCTCTGGGCCAGTTAGAAATCAAGGGCTTCTTTTTAGTAAACTTCGAACCCACAGATGGTGGTAGTGTTAGAATGCATACAGCACCTTGCATCAGGACATTTCTCCTCAATACAATACCTCTGCATCTCTGCCATTGTCTATTTATCTTTTATTCTTCAAGTCTGAGAATTGCTAATGGTACAGATAGAAGAGCATCTTCTTCAAATTAAACTCCTATTCTGAACAATGTTTTATCTACTTACTTTTAAAATTCTTGCAGGTTTAGTTCTGATCCTGAGACAAGTATGGGTCTAGTACAACATGAAGGGGGGCCCTGTGGAGTGCTTGCAACCTTACATGTAATGTCTACACTTCAGTTTGTGTGATTCACATACATTGTATATTTAGGTATGAAATTGAGTTCTTTCAAAAAAAAAGGTATGAAACTGAGGAAGCTAAGCATATGAGAATAATAAAAAATGAGAGTTATTTGCATCCATGCTAACTCAAATGACTCAAGAATAAAATATTTGCATCCATACCAACGATATCAAACTCGTTATATTTATGCCAATGATTGTTGTAATGTTTTGGATCTATGTCACCAGTTAGTCTCCATCATAACAGTGGGAATTTGTGAAATCAATTTTTATTATGAAATTAATCCTTACATTAAATAGATTAATTTGGTGTGTCTCCGATTTTATAAATTTCTGCCGTCAATATTATTAATAATCAATTTCTCGATAAACAATATGATGGAGGCTAATGGCATTGCCGTATGTGCATATGCCTTAAAAAACTGTTAGCATAAAATGCTAAGGAGGAGTTTGAAAAGAAACATTCCTTAAAAAACTGTTAGCATAAAATGCTAAAGAGTAGTTTGAAAAGAAACATAGTAGCATAAAATGCTAAAGAGTAGTTTGAAAAGAAACATAGTTTTATTATCAGATATAGACTTACAAATGACCTTGAACAACTGGTACTAAAGCATGATGATGTTCATTGCAACTACATGATGGTCCACTGTAAGATGCCGCATGAATGCATTGATTTGTGCAACAAGTTGGTCTGGACAGTTTATTTTCCAACTTTGCTAGGGAAAAGGACATCAGTATGTGATACTTTAATAGTGTTACTTTTGGTAACCTGATAACACTTGTTTTTCTTATGATATAACCTTGCGTACATCATTCGAAATGTGAATTATTGTATTGCATTGCTTGTTGCTGATTTATTTAATACTTTTTAGTACTCATGTTTCTATTATTTAGCTATGGTTTTTCCAGATAATTTAGCACTTATTGAAATCTACTGCAGAAATACCAGGACCCTTGATTATGGATTGTGAATGAATTTCATCCAATTGCTTCTATCATCATTTTTATTCAGCTGAAACAGTTGCTTGCCTTTGACATTCTTCTTTGATACCATATTCATCATAAAGCATTGAAGCAATGAAATTTGTCTTTACATAAGCTTCTAATGCTGTATACTCTTCATCTCTTTTGTGCAGGCCTTTGTTCTTAAACACCTTTTGTTTTGTCTGGATGGGTTGTTTAAAGCTACAACCAATGTGCCAGAAAATTTTAGTGGGAAAAAAACTCCTCAAATCTCACGCTTTACATCGGGTGATTTTTCTTCTCTAACCGAAGATGAAAAGACAAGGTGCTTAGTCTGCATTTATTTATGCTCTATTCATATGGAAGTTTCCATCAATTGTTAAAAGACTTGGTTTCTATCATTTATAAATTGACATTCACAGGAGACTATTAAGTAGATAATGGTGGACTGATCTTCAATGTATTTTTTTTTCTAGATTCTACATATGGGTTATGATCTTGTGAGCCGAACGATCATATGCTTATCCCATGATAAAAAGGTGTATTTTTTTGAAGTTTTTTCAAGTATGTTTAACGCATACATCAATTTTTAGAATTTTTGGATATGTATATATATTTGATTGTTAGAAGTCAATTTTTTGGGAGGGAAAAAATGACCCCGCCCATTAGTATATGAGTTAAATGTACTTGGAAAAACATTTAAAAAAACTCGAAAAAACACACCTTTTAGGCCAGACTAACATAAGTGTTAGCCCAATCTAACAAGATCATAACCCTTTTAAGTATTGCATCAGTTTCATTGATTGCAAAATTTTCTCCTGGGTTCCAGCATGCACCTTTCTGTTTTACTTGTCCTGCTTTAAATTCATTGCTGTGGAAAGGTCTATACTGCTGAGGCAAATTGTGAGAAGTTGGCACATGCTCTATTTCTCACTATACATTTAATTTCCTATTTCTTACTGTTCATTTCTCAAAATTTGACCCATATCTAGGCTATACTGTGACATTGAGTCTTCAGACAATGGCATCGATTACGTGAACCCTGCTACACTAATTAGCTATCTTTCTTCTTGTAAAATTTGTTGTATCACTGACAACATGCAAAGGAAAATGAAGAGTGCCTATGCATACCCATTATTGGACCAAAGAAACTGTATTATTTTAGTCTGTGCAGAGTTCCGTTGTTTACTTGTTTATGTTTGCATAAAAAGAGAGAAGAAAAGGTTTGTCTCGGGCAAGGGTGCCTGATTGTTTCTTGTAGCATATCCACCAGTTAGTATTTTGATATTTAGGAGGTTAAATCAAATATTCTTTAATATTTTGATCTTAACCAAGTTCTGGAAGGACTCGAAAGAAGTTCATCCACTTTCAGGTTAATCAATGCTGGTTAAGGTCTCATTATGACGGCTTATGCAAATTTGTTGTTCCTTATCTAATTGTGAACTAAAATTGAAAATTACTGTCATATTTTGCAAAAAGTGGCATAAAAGAAATAGTTTTGTTAATTTTTTCTTCTGAAATTTATGTAAGTTAGGTTATTATCGGTAGTTTATCATTATTCTAATCAGTATTATTCGCCTTTTTTTTTTCTATATGGGCTCTACTTCTATGTAACCAGTTACATAAAAGTTATTTTGTGTAACCCCCTCTTTTTTAAGATGGAAGACGATTTTGTTAGGCTGGCCTAAAAAACATATATTTTTATTTTTTTATTTTTTTCATGAACAAAGTAAAGTTAGGTGTATTTAACTTATAAATCAAGTTTTACCATTTTTGGATGTCTATAAGTATTTTTTTGATTTTTAAATTATGTTGTTACGTTAATTTTACACATTTGTAGATTGGGCCCATATACAACGATACTAAACAAATGAGTGAGTTTTTGTGATAATATAAATAATGTTAAATACAACAGATGGATTGGATTTTCCTACTATCACGGCGGTATTAAAAATGAAAAGGATTACATGGAATAGAGATTTCATAGAAGCAGAGCCCTTTATACATGTTTTTTTTTATTGCATGATTTTTCCTTATTTGGCCATTTAACATCATGTAATTTCACCTTGTGTGCCGTTAAGGCAATTTCCAAATTCCATATGGACCATCCAATTGGTTCCTTCCCTCCCTCTCCTCCTCCTCTCTCTCTCCTCTCCTCTCCTCCCACACAAACCCAACAAAAAAACCACCATCGCCACCAAATTTTATATTATTAGGGATTGTGAGAGGACAAGGATACTGATATCCCACTGTACAAGAGTATATTGCTGCAACCCCTGTATTCAAGTAAAAATACCCTATGAGCATTTGCATAAGTATGATTGAACTTGCTGAGACTGCACACTAGCTTTTCTTCTTTTGTTCTTTCATTCTTGTCTGTCGCTTTTCCTTTTCTTTCTTCATTCATTTTTCCTTCTCCTCCATCTCTTAGCCCTGTAAGGAGTCAAATTACAAGGATTATCTTTTCTCATTGCCTATGTTTATTTTCAACTAGACAGACTATATTACGATTGTGATCTGTTGGTCCCGAGTTAATGACAATTACCCAAGAGGGGAGGGATGAATTGGGTATTTAAAAATTTACAACTTAAACATAAACTTTACCCCGGATTAATCTAGTCCCCTTTATGAAGAAACAAGATGGAAAACAATATAATGTAGAAAGCAGAAATATAAATCAACACCCAAGATTTTATAGTGGTTCGGGCAACCTCCTACTCCACTCTTCCAAGCTCACACCCCTTGTGACTTGGGTTCCACTATGTATTTTGCAAATACAACTAGAGCTACTGCTCTCTTCTAGATTCTAGCTCTAGGGGGCATAAAAAAATCACAGCACAAGTAGGTGATGAGTTCCACTCCAATCACACACTACTTTGCTTACACTTGATCTTAGTTACCTTA
>JAXCLR010000063.1:27551191-27591672 GCA_035584095.1 Annona squamosa | reverse complement strand
ACTTCGCCCAAGTCGCATGCGGAGTCGACTTCGTTTGCGACTTCGGCAGCTCTGCTCCTCGTTTTCAACTCTGGAAGGAAATGATGTCTCGAAGTCGATGCTGGAGTCGACTTGGGGATCGACTTGGCCTTAAGTCGATGCCTGAGTTGACTTGGAAATCGACTTGACTTGCCATGCTTTATATTCTTCAAATTTATAACCTTTAATTATTTTCACAAATATGTTAGTAATCAAGACTTACTCAAATTGATTTGTTAATCATCAAAACATAGACTTGGCTTATTTTCCATATATTTCCAACATGATCTAGAGTTTTCAGCAATGTTGATGAGTTCTCTTTCCCAAACATTAAGAACATATGATTTAACTTCCTACTGCTAGGCCACTTTGTTCCCTATCTTTGTTTCATTCGTTACTTTTTTGGGATCGGTCCATATCACTTGGTGTTTAGCCCTGTAAAAGTTCAGATTTCAAGGCAGAAGTCATCCATTTAATTTCTAACTATATTTGCAAAAATGTTCTTATGGGATAAAGCAGCTATTCCTAGCAAATAGATTGAAGAAAGTACCCTCAAAATTGAGCATTAGTTACTAGGCTGATGTTTGGTTTGTCTACCAGGTTGTGGTTCCCACTTCTAAGCCTTCTTTTGTAACTCACAATCCAACTCTTACCTTCAGACATTGGAACAATTGAATAAGTCCCTACCTCTTTCATCAGGTTTATATGCTCTCAATTCCCCATGTGACATTGGTCAGATGTGGAAAATTGTCCCACTTTCAGTAGCAAAATGAGCCCCCTTCTTGTTTGCTGATGACACACAGCAATGAGAAAGTGGGGCAGCACTTTCCTAAGAATCTGAGCAATCAGATTCTATCATGATATTTGAGTTCTTTCATCACATCCAAGGAATACCTTCTTTCTTAATTTTATGTCTTGAAATTTTTTTTATTTTTGATTCTCTCATAGTCAGTGCTTTTTTTTACTGTGCGCGTTGCTATCAATGTGTTTTTCGTTCTTGGAAGCATGTTTGGTCTGAATATGTTGCTATTGTTTTCAGAGCTTTGGTTCTCAGCATGGTAGAAATATTATTTTCATGTGGAAGCAAGAAAAGAGCGGTAGTTGCAACACTAAATGTTCTAAGTTGGCAACCTGCTGGTGATTCTCCAAGTGATGAGGTTGGCATCATACTGCCCTTCAACTTTATTTTGGTTAGTTTTTTCACTCTGGACTATCTATTTCCTAATTTTTTTTTCCTCCAACATTTTAAAACAGACAGTTGCCAAAGCCCTTGAAGGTCTTTCAATTGAATCAGGATCAGATCTGCAGAAGGTTTTAAGAGTTAACTTGTATGATTCGACAACAGTTGCTTTCCATCAACTTAAAGCGATGCTTCCTGTTTTCCGAAGTCGCATGGGTGCAATGCTATTTCTCTTATCTGCCCTACTCTCTCGTGGATTGGTATGCCCATGGTCTTGAGGATCATTGCTTCTATGTGAATTTGCTTTAGATTCTTGTTTTCTTTTGTAAACTTGCTATTTATTTATGAATAAAAATGAATTAATGTCTTTCATTCTGAAAATAATACCATTTCTCTTTTGCATTTCATCTCTTGTTTCTTGATCTTTTATCTTTTTGTCCTTTGCTTGTAAGCCTGCAGCCATATATGTGTGTGTGTGTGTGTGTGTGTGTGTGTGTGTGTGTGTGTGTGTGTGTATGATTGGTAGCCTGCAGCCAATTTTGACTTCTTTGGAATATGGCAAAGTTCCACTAGTAAAGCTTTTACTTGTTGGAACTCCTACATGTGAAATTGGTTGACAGCCTGTGTTTACTGCTCACTGATATGCATGCTGAGTTGGCATGCATTTGAGGAATCTGAGCTTGCTGCAGGTTGGATATGCCCATCAGGGTGGCCTACAGGGCCAAACATGTGGAAATCCTTGAATGATTTAAACCTACAGACATTTTCTTTCTGAATGTCTGGCAAACCTACATGCTTTATTTATTAAAACACTTCTGCTTTATGCACTTCGAGGGGCATATTGACCTGGCAGACAACTTGAAATTGATTTACCATTGTTCATTGAAACACCATTTTATGAAGACGGCCACTATATTGTTCATGTTGCAGGATTCTGTTCAGTCCGACAGGGATGATCCTTCTTTACCATTGGTTACTGCTCCATTTGGGCATGCTTCACAGGTATTTCAACTTCCATTCATGAATCTCTTTCTTTTGGCTGGTTGGAAGGACTAAAATGGATCAATTTGGGTCTAAATTCAAATCAGATTAGAAGATCATACCTTCTTATTTTCCCTTCAATCTTGCATTGGAAAATGCTGAGGTAATCTGATCTAGTTGATGGTTATGTTTATCCATGACAATATCCTTTTGTGTACAGGAGATTGTAAACCTACTGCTTTGTGGGCGGGCTGTGCCAAATGTGTTTGATGGGAGGATGGATCTGGGGAGCATGTTCCTCAAAGGCATACCCACCAATGTGGATGTTGGTTTTCTTACCCTTCTGGAATTTCTCAACTTCTGCAAGGTCGGCCAGTATTTGAAACACCCCAAGTGGCCAATATGGGTGATTGGTAGTGAATCCCACTATACAGTACTTTTTGCTCTTGATCCAAGTGTGCAGGATATAAATGAGCTGGAAGAAAGAGAAAACCAAATCAGGAGGGCATTTGATGCCCAAGATCAAAGCGGAGGTGGGGGTTTCATCAGTGTCGAAGGTCTTCACCAAGTCCTCAGAGAAGCAAACATTAATTTGCCTGCTGAAAAGCTTGACCATCTGCAAAGCACAGGCTTCATAGTCTGGAGTGAATTCTGGCAGGTCCTGATTGAGTTGGATAAAAGCTTGGGAGGGTTCAAGGACTCTACTGGTATGATGGGCAAGAAGGTGTTTGATCTCTATCATTTCAATGGAATTGCCAAGTCAGTACCAAATGGCTCCCAAACCACTGGTGGAGAGATTCCAATTCAAAGGCCTAGGCTTTCAAAATTGAAAGTTACTGTTCCCCCGAAGTGGACCCCGGAGGAATTCATGGCAAATGTATCTGTGCCCTGTTCAAGCGGTGAATCTAGGGAAGGCAAAGGTGATATGGAAGTGAATCAGCCAGAACCTAGCCAGCATGCACCATTGGCTGACTGCATTAGGACCCGTTGGCCCCGTGCTGTTTGCAGTTGGGTAGGAGATCCCCCTAGTATTGTCTGACATGGTTCTAAACCACCACACTCCATAGAAAACAAATAAAAGCTGCAATGTTGTTGAAACCTCTTGTTGTGGACATTGAAAGATGTGATGCTTGGAGGTGAGAAAGAGGTTGCCAATTCATGTCTCTAAGCCAGCTGCAGCCAACTGGAAAGGGGAGGATCCGTTGCAGTCCATCGTTGTTGCCATCATTTCAGGAGGCATGAGGGAAACCGGGGGTCTAATAGACAAGTGGAATATTTGGTTTTTTCGGCTCTCTGCCATATCTGTTGTCAGTTTTATATGCCTGTGTTCGCAGGGAAAAGAAATTGTACACTTGCGGTTATTCAAATTATTTCTACTTGTATTAGTAAAATTTTCTTTTTCTTTTTTGGTTTCGTCTAAGGAATTGAAAACTCCGATATTCATTTTTTTCCTGCGCTGAACTGTTGTTGTAAAACGAGAATACAATAATAGTAGGCAAAATATCGATTTTCGTTATTTATTATTTGTCTTAAGACTCTTAGGAGTTAGTCAGGATAGAAACAAACCAATCACTGTCAGCTGAAAGGTGCGAGGGAAAATCTTGTCCGTGAGTATTGTTGATTCGCTTATTTTTTGAAGGGGCTTTTCCGTTAGTAACGTTGTAGTTTGTGATTTTGCTATTTTTGCCCACTGCCTGATTTTGCTATTTTGGATTTCCTCTTTGTTTGCGGGAAACACACTTGTCAGCAACTTCGATTGGATTTTTGAGTTAGGAAGTAGGAAGGCTGTGCTACATTTGTGTCTGTCTCTTAACATAAAAAATCAAGTTGGTGTGACATAAATTGAGTCCGGTGAAGACTTGAAACTTGAAAGAACTCTGAATGAGTGGATTTTAATCACCAAAAGGTCAAGTTGAATTGATAAATGCAAAAAATATGTATAGAAAGCTGAATAAATTGAGTAACACTGATTATAGAGCCAAACGTCAAAATTGAGCTTTGTGGATCCTAGAAGAAGCAAATGCTAAGGCGGTTATACGGTATGGGGTGTTAAAGGATCGACTTGAAGGGTTAGAATTTAATACTAATCTTAATCTGTGTAAAAAATTTCTGCCACAAGCTATCATCAATTTATTTTAAAAACTTTAACTCTAATCAATTTACAACTCATCTAATAAATGAGTTGACGGTTTATTAATGGGTTGTATATATATACTGGAAATAAGTTAAAATTAAGCTAATTTAAAGTTGAATGTGTTATTTAAAATTATTATATCGAAGTGTTCTATGTTGATGGGTATATGGCATTGCTAGATCTTCATCAGGAGAAATATATATTCGATAAGCTTGCACAAAAAAGGGTGGTGAATTGGTGAGACAGAGAGAGGGAAATAATAATAAAGCTGAAGAGGAGAACAATTTGAGATGAAGAGAGAGATAGAGAGAGGAGAGAGAAAGGTAGAATCGAGGATAGAGAGGGAGAGGAAGGGAGAGAGATGCTGAGAGGAAAAAGAATCTTATCGATGGTATTATCAAATAGCGGTATGGATGAGATCGCAATGCCACAACATGGCTGTAGGGAAGACACTATAGCGTTACAGAAGGATAAAGGAAAATAGAAAATCAAATAAGGGATATAGATTTATGGTTTAGTAAATATATATATATATATATATATATATATATATCTTTTTAATAGGTTAGATAAGTTAAATAAGTTAAATATGTTACTAAATTGGTTGATTGGTAATGAAATTTCAACCCTAACTTGTTTTTTTTTTAAATGGTTAATTGAGTTGGCGGATTATAAATCATTTTTTCAAAAATCCATCCCAAACCCCATTTAAAAATAGATTGGACAGACAGATTAATGGGTTGATGATAACCATTAACACTCCTATTAATAACTAAATAAAAAATTCTATACTCAATTCTTTTTCTTTGAGCTCCTACTATATTTTAAGTCATTTTTTCATCTTTTTATGCAACTACTTTATTTTTTAAAAGTTTTATGTAATCTTTTTAAATTTTAAGTTTTTGATACTTGATAAAAAATCCAATTCACTTATTTAACATTATTTGTTTAACTAGAAACTAGTTGCATCCAAATCAAATACATGTATGGACCAAATCTTTTGAAAAATAAGTATATTCTTTTGTAAATTAGGAAAAATTCTTAGATTCATTTATATATATATATATATATATATTAAAATGTAATAAAACTTCATACAATTATTTATCCACATAAAAATGATATTTTAGACGGTTTAGACATCGAAAATATACTTTGAAATTGGATATTTAATATTAAATTATTTTATTTTGTTGATTTTATACATTTATAAATGGGGCACATTCACGATGATATTAAACAAATAAAAGAATTTGAAAAATACTATGGATAATGCAAAATATAATAGATGGAGGGAATTTTTTTATGAATCATCAAAATATTCAAAGGGTGTGTTTGGAAATGGTTAAAACTTTTGATGAAAAGTTGTAGAGAGTAGAAGTTATCAAATGATGTGATATGATATGAGTAATGATGAGGAATAAATAGGATAAAGTTGAAATAGATAGGTTAGTTGTGTTAGTATGTGTATAGAAATGATTGGAAAGTAGTGTAGTTGTATAGAAAAATGTAAAGAAATGATTAAAAAATAGGATAATTATAGAAAGTGAAAAATTTTATATTGAAAGCTTTAACTTGACAACTTTTATTTATTATCAAACACACCCAAAATATAAAAAACTATATAGAAGAAGATTTTCATAGAAGCATTTTCGTTTTTTCTAATTAATAGGGTAGATGAAAAGAATATTCAAGATTGAAGAATGATCTAAAATATAGTGGCAATTGACGCACAAAAGAAAAAAGAAAACAGCTATAATCTTTTTTGCCTCGTCTGACAAATGCAACCGTTAGCCTGGGCAAAAAACCTAAAATTTTTCATTTTTATTTTTATAAAATTGTTAATTTAAGTATCAAGCTTTACTATTTTTGAAAATGTATATATTTTTTATTTTTAAACAAAATTATTTTTAGTTATTTTCAACTATTGAATTACCTAAAAAATGTGTTTCAAAATTTAAAAAAAAAATATACTTCTTCAAAATTAGTAAAATTTGGTTCACTAATTAAATATTCATAAATTATGAAAACCAAAAAATTAAGTTGTAGCTATGGCTAACAAGATCACACATAAAAAAAATAGGACAAGTATAATATTATTATATGTAAGCGTAATTTTGTTAACTTATGCCTAAGCTATTCTTTTAATGGACCAAGATTTAAGGCTGAAGGTTTTATAAATAAATTATAAATAGATTAGATTTGAATTTTTTTAATTAGCATCGAACTTGAGTTACTATAATCAGTTTAATTACCACCTGACAGCCAATAAGAATAAAACCCGCTTGGTAAAAGTCCCAGTTCGTCTATACGTAGTTGCCGGTTTTGATTCCTGCCTAGTTCTCATTAAAGCAAATATAGAAGATGAAAATCGTAAGTTGAATTGGACGGATTATAATAAAATATAAGTGATAGTGTAAAAAAATCATAAAAAAGAAATTACAACATGATGATAATCAAGAGTAAAGAAAATAAAAATTGAAAGAGATAGGACAATAATATAAGAAGATGTGAAAGAGTAAGAGAAAAGAAATTCCTAAATCAAAATTTCCACTTCTCAAATAGGCCTTGTCCCAACTTTTTTTATTAGTACATATTTACAATTCACCTAAGTACATAATTTTCAATTTTTAATTATATGGGTGTAAATCTAACAATGTTAATAACAGAGTAGCTATGAAAACTTTGCATCAACTTTTGATCTTCAAATTTCAACCCTTTGGCGATTCTTTTTCAAAAGGGTAAATCTCTGTTTGGGTTGGGTAGTGAGGAAAAAAAAGGAGAAAATATAATGCTAGATATAAATTATTATAAACAAAAGATAGTTAGAAATACTTTAGAGTGCAAGTTCCACGAGATTTAAATGTGTCACCTGCATTTCGGGCCCACCTTGATTATAAAAATCCACTTAATTTATTTATAATTGTTTATTCGATTAAAAATTAAGTTTGGCCTAAATTAAAGAAATCCGTGACCTAATCTAAATAATGTATGAAATTAACATCATAAAAATAGGAAGGATTTGCTCTTGTATCTCTGAGTTTTCACACAAACTGTGTTTATGCATATGAAGTAAAACTTCTTGCAGAAATGCCTATGAATTTTAAAAATATTTTTAGTAATACTCATGATAAGTCTCAATTTCTTTTTTTAATGCAAAATTAGTTAATATATCAAAAATTACTATGATTGGATATTTTGATATGCCATAATCAATTTAAAAATAATTTATATGTATTAAGGCTCACCAAAATATTTAATCAAGATGATTTTTTTGTATATTAACTAACTTCGAATTAATAAACGCATTGGATGGTTTTCAATTATTTAAAAAACCTATCTTTTTAAAACCAAAATGTTGACAATTGTACCGCAAATATTTTAAGAAACTACAGGTATATTGGCAATAATATGAAATTTATAGGTATATTGGCAATAATTTTAAATCACAGGCATAAACGCAATTTGAGTGAAAGATTATAGGCTTGAACGCAAATTCCTCTAAAATACTTTGATTTATATATAAATTTCAAAGCTGTATATATATATATTTAACAAGTTCAAAACATTATTCTTAAGTGGATAATTATTACATTTTAATATACCTATCGGGGAAACAAAGTATTTTTTATAATTTATATATGATTGCACACATTTATAGAAAGTATCACCCACCTAAGAAATTAATTAAAATGGCTTTTTTTGAAATGAATTTTAGATGAAAACTTTTGATGTAACATTTTTTGAATTTGAAGTCAATGATGTGGTATGAAAGGAGTAATGGTGAGGAGTAAAGATAATAGAGTTAAAATATATAGTTAAGTTGTATGGATAGTTGCGTAAAAATAATTAGAAAGTAAGATAATTGAATAGAAAAATATGTTTGATTAAAAATGTGTAGTGATGAAGAATGAAAAATTTTGTTTATTTTTTTTAAAATGCCAAACACACCCTATTTAACAATTTCAAAACATTATTCCTAAGTGAGTTAATGTTACATTTAATATACTCATGATTCACATTTAATATACTCATGAATGAATCATAGTATTTTTTATAATTTATATATGATTGTACACATTTATAGAATGTATCACCCACCTAAGAATTTAATTAAAATGACTTTTAGTAATTTAATAAAATAAAAAATGTTTAAAAATGAAGGGATAAAATTTTGATTTAGAATGTATTTGTTTTTTTTTAAAAATTTTCAATTAAACTTTTCATTTTCAACGGCTATTGTATTTCTATTATTTCTTCACATTCTATATACAAACTACTCTATTTTTTAATGGTTTCGACATAACCAACTAACTATTGGTATGTTAACATATCTATTTTAACTTTATTATTTTTATTTATCATTATTACTTATATTTTATTATGTTATTTTCCTCCATTTCAAATAATTTTATTTTCCCATAATGCCGTTAATCATAATGTGGGCCTGGAACGGGGGTGTCACGAAATCTCTAGCATATATCAGAGATAATAATTTGAGAAAAATAAAAAATAATGAAGAAAAAAAAATCCTTGTTAGAAAATATTTATACAATCTGAGGTTTGGTAAATGCCTGAAGTGATTAACTTGGTTCGAATTCATTGGCTTGCCTTTGTAAGTTAGTACATCATATTCGTCTCTTCCGCCGTCTCCAACAGAACTGGCAAACATGTTCAGAGCTTGCGGTAGAAAACTTCTCCGTGAGGTCCGTATTCCACACCCTGTTCCGAAACGCCTTGATCGTTAATAGTATTTCTTGATTTCCTTTTTCCCATTCGTGAAGGTCATATGGGCAGAATCGTCCAAGTTTTCACTTTCTGCAGCTTTGATGCATGAAGAAAGTCCTCTTACGGCCAAGGAAATAAGAATTCGTAGAGAGTGTCTTTATTTTCTTCGTTTGTGTTTGCTAGAGTGGTTTGCAAATGCTTTTGGAGGTTACGAGCATTGCATTTTGTTCTTTTGAGGAAATCTACCGAGAATTTCCTCCCGCGAGTGCATCTCTGCATTGTATATGAACGGTTGCTTGTGATGATCGGCAGAAAGTATCGTGGCAATGTGTTGTTCTGTACTTTCATCCGGAGGGGCTGTGGGGATGTGAGAAGGATTAAATTTTTTTAAATTGTTACGAATTTTCAAAAACCTGTTTATGAGTGGATTCTATCGTCCTTGTGCTGGATAACTGCATTTCAGCTTCACCTTGGACCCCATATGTTGATCAGCTTTCTCAATGAAGTTCTTTGTCTTGCTCTTTTTCTGCCTGAGGTGTTAGAATTTTTGGCGTAGCTGATATGGCATTGGAATTGATGACATACAACTTAATTCTCCCATTTTTTAGCTTTATAATGAACTAGATCAAAACACAATCACATAGAACCTTACTCGTGCTAACACTGGCTAACCTTCTTTCAAAACACATGCTTCTTATTTTGCAAGCAATGGTTGGGATGCCTTGCTTTGTTCTTAAGTGATGGTAGAGGGCTAGGTACTTCTCTATTTCTATGCTAAGAAGGTTCGCCTACTGAGACCCATTTGCCATGCTAACACCCACCTACTCTTAATTAGGCTCTTAAGAAGAAAGAAACAGATGAAATTTTCCTCAGATGAAATGCCCATGAGTATCAAATGAAAAAGCATGCAACATCCATTGCATATGGGCCATCCTAAGGAAGACACTCAAACATGAGGCACTCATATAAACAATGCAGATAAAAGTTATGCAAAAGATGACACCTATTTTTATGGCTTTGCAATTCTGTCACCGTATTTGTTCAGATGCTGTCTTCTAGTTGCTGTTGGTTCCTGCTTGGGAGATACATTGTGTTTTACATTCTTGTGTCTTATTTCAGTATTATCTTCTTGACATTTAAGAAATAACTCACTGCATAATGAAATTCAATTTTCTGCTATTTGAGCTATTCATTTTTCTTGTATAGCTGCTTGAAGATGGGATTCACTGTTCGAACGGCACAAATACACGCTACCTGTCAACTCAAAATCGAGATCCTCTGAGCAGCAATTTATCTCAAGAATGCCTTCCATGGTTCAATGGAAGCCATGCTAGTCGCTTTCCTCTGCTTTACCATTCGTTACCTGGTCTCAAGCTCCCTCCCTCTCTCCCAGACTACATTGAACCAAGCCCCACTAGGGTCACTACTCTACAAAATGGTCTGAAGATTGCATCTGAAGATTCTCCAGTATGTGCAAGATTTGCATTTTCCATTACCATCTGCTGGCTGTGCTTTTTTCGTGCCTTTTTCAATATTGACTTACATTTGGATTATCCTATCAATGGTAGGGTCCAGCAGCTTGCTTAGGCTTATTCGTCGACTGTGGCTCTATATATGAGTCACAAAAGTGTACAGGTGTCACACATCTCTTGGAGAAAATGGCTTTCAAAAGCACAAAAAATCGCAGTCACTTGGCCATTGTTCGTGAGGTTGAAGCCACTGGAGGAAATGTGGGGGTGTCTGCTTCAAGGGAACAGATGGGCTACACTTATGACTTGTTAAAGACCTACATACCAGAGGCTGTTGAATTGCTCATTGACTGCATTAGGAACCCGGTCTTTGTTGACAGCATGGTTAAGGAGCAGGTTGGATGTTGGTCAAATAAATTTGTGGCTGTTGAAGTTATCTTAAAATTTGACTACAGTCCAAAATGCATGTATATATGCTTATGCATGTAGTTATAGGGAAATGATTTGATATAGCCTTTCTGCTAAAATTTCAGTGGAACATTTTCATTTTTGACCAACTATTGGTTGCTTATTTACTTAGAATTCTTAAAGATTATCTCAATAACGGTCTTAGATGGACCAAAAAATTAAAATCATTTAGGGTGAGCATGCACATTCAAAATTTAATCCTTGTTTACTAACCATCTGGATATGTAATCAAACATCCGTACCTTTAAAAATCTCTCTCAAATTGATATACGATTTTTCGAAATTATATGACATTTCAATATTTGTTTAGGTCAATCTAATTAATTTTATATTTTACTTGATATTTTACATTCTCAAATGCTGTGGCCCAAACAAGCCCCTAATCAAAATATTATCAAATATTTTGGATAAATACATAGTTCTGAACCTGACGATTGGATTATATTCATCCAATCATGCCAAGTGGACTTACAAATCATGCCTAAATGATATAATCGGTTAGTTTACATGATTGGTTTTGTACACATGGCACGATTGCTATCTTTAACCATTAAGCAGAAAAATCTCTCTCAGAGACAAAAACCCAGATATGACATGGTTGACAAACCTGGCCCCCTCAGCTAATCCATCCATTATTTTACTTGAAATTTTGTTCCATTTGAAGGTCTAAGAGTCTATGTTGAGTGCACTATTTTCATTGAAACATCCAAGATGCTGTATGCTTATCAATTTTCCTTTTAATGATATTGATATTTGGAAGTGGAGCTTATATTTCCATTTTTTGATTCTGCAGACTGATTGCAGTATGTTGTTAAGATTGTTGTGCAATTACTCAAAAGACAACAATGGCTGCATTACTGATTAGGCCTCCATAGTTTTCATTTCTTTCTATTGGATGCCTGATTCTTAATTATACATGGTACTATATGTGCTGATGCAGGTTGCTAAAGTAAAAGCAGAAATCAGAGAGACTTTGAACAATCCTCAGCAGTTCCTTTTGGAAGCGCTTCATCCTACAGCCTTTTCTGGTGGATTGGGAAATCCACTAATGGCACCTGAGTCAGCTTTAGACCAGTTAGATGGTTCTGTTGTTGAAAAGTTTTATTTTGTAAGTTGGTTTGTCATTTGTTTTAAGTTGTCATATGAATTTGACAGTGCTTGTATTGTGAATTGCGACTTTTTTTCCATTTGTAAGAATTCTTAGCGTTTTGTTACAACATGTCAATGCTGGTGCAAGATCTGTTTATTCATAAAATGAATTCAGTGGGCAGCCATATGTTGCTAAAGTCTGAAATACAATGCTTTATCTTTTGTCATAAAGTAAGGAAGGTTGCAGTTAGGCTTTACTCCTGCATGTAAAAAAAATGAACGCATAAAGAAATTTGGTTTTGTCATCATGCTGATGCTGTAATATGTACTTCTAGTTTGTCTGAGTGGTATGCGCTGTTAATGATCATAACTGCTGATATCATGGTCATGCCATGAATGTTATATGCTCAAAGAATTTTCTACATGATTCCTGAACCTTTTGATGGTTCTGCAGTCAAATAACAGATAAAAAAGTAAAATCTTGACTGACGAAATCTTAGTTAAGTTCTCCAACCTCAGTTAATATTATTTCCATGTTTGGCTTATTGAAATTGTGCTCAAACTTCTGTAGCCACTCTAGAGAAATTGCTCATGGATTGGTTTACCTGACAACTAGATTGTAGGTACCCTGTCAGGGATTAATCATTTTTTGATATTTTCAGCACCGAGTCACAGTTGCTGGTCCTGGTACATTGGCAATACCCAATAGGGAGGGGTGAATTGGGTTATTAAAAATTTAATCAGTCACTATTGACAAATTCCTGTTTTAATTCATCCCTTTTGATTAAGTAAGTTAGGAGATAAAATGAGAGTGATAAACGAGTGCAAATGGAACATAAAATGCAATCAATCAAACCATATAAGAGACAACAATATATAGTGGTTCAAGCAACCTTCCTTATTCTACTCTTCTAAGTATATACTCTTGTGCCTTGGGTTTCATTAATATATATATCTCAATACAATTTAGAACACTCGCTCTCTTCTAAATTTTAGCTTTTAGGGGCATAAGTATATGCTACTTGTTCGTGGGACTAACTCTAATCAACTAAGTGCATGATGTTGGTGAGACACTCCAACCAACAAAACTCAACTTATTGGTGGGATAAATTCCATCCAACCAAATGTACAACCATTAGGTGAGACAAATTCCAACATATTAAGCAAGACCTATTGGTGAAACACTCTCCAACCAAACCACCCCCCCTCCTTTTTGCTTCTTCTTGGATTGAATCTCTAACACCAATCCAAGGCAACAACTCAAAACAATACAATAAAATGTAAATATCTTTACAATGTGTAAGCAGTAAGCACGGGAAGCTCCTTGCAAGTTGATGAAGATTGGAGTGAATTTTTAACTCTTTGTCGCTCAAGAAGTCTTCAACTGTTGTTCAAATGAATTGAATGCTTGTATGGAGAAGGTGAATGCTTATTTAATTCCTCAGCGAACCTTGCAGCTCTTTTGATGTTCCTTTTATAAGTTTGAGGTAGAATAGCCATTGTGATGCTTGGTGGTGTGCAAAAAATGCTCTAACATTTGAATTTTAAAACCGTTTGACTTGAGATCTATGTTGAGATCAATCTCATAAGTGAGATTGATCTAGCCATTGGAGTCCAGCTTTTGTAGAAGCTATTCCCAGCTCTAAAAATTTATTTACGCGTGAGATCAATGTTATGAGATTGAGATCGTTCTGACCTTTAGAAATTTTGTTGGATCTCGCTTCTCCTGCACCTTCTGTTCTGCATGATATCCATATTGAGATTGATCTCATGAGATCTATCTTGCCAGTGAGATCGACGTTAGTGACATCGATCTCAATGAGATCTATCTAGCCAGAAGGATCTCACTCTACTTTGAAATCTAAAATTTGACTTAGGCTTCAAGCCTTGATTGATGTAGGTGCAATTGTGTAAAGTATGGATTTCTTCATGAAAATTCAATTCGTCTTCTTTCCTTAGGTCTTCATTCACGAACTAACCTTTGAGATTGCATTTGATCTTCATTTTTTTGAGGGTTATTTGATCTTCATTTTTGATGCTTGACATTTTTGCTTTTGTTGGAATTTAGTAATTATATCTTTCTCTATTTGATTTGTGCATGTATTTTATATAATATGCTAAATATACTTTTATATTTTTCATATTGTACAAAACACATTAGTTTCCTCTTTTATATTTCAACTAGCTTGTTTATCATCAAAATACAAATGAGATTGTCATTAATCACAATCACGTGCAACAGTGTCACATGCATAATAGAGCACATTGATGAACTCACATTTGTATGTCAATGCAATGCAAGGGAGACTGGTCTTCAACTTGCAATCCTGTTAGGTGGCTTTTCTCTAAATCTTGCATTCTCAAAGCTGATGTTCATGAGTTCCAAAATATCAGGAAAATTATACAGCCAACCGCATGGTTTTGGCAGCATATGGGGTTGATCATGAAGAGTTTCTACAACTTGCAAAACCCTTGCTGATTGATCTGCCAAGCAGTGGTTCTTCAATGGAGGTGCCAAAGTCCATTTATAATGGTGGGGATTTTAGATATAAAGCAGATTTACGGGTAAGGCTACTGTTTTCTGCATTTCTGACCATTGAGTTATTTTGTTCATTTTCCCTTTTTATAATAATACTCCATCATTTTTATTCTAGAGTACCCATGTGCTGTTAGCTTTTGAAGTTCCAGGGGGTTGGCATGAAGAGAAAGATGCAACTACCTTAACTGTTTTGCAGGTAGCACTTCTCAGTCTTGGTACTCGAGATAACCTTCTTTGTTGCATTTACAGCTTTGCTTCCTTCCTTGAGTCAGTATGCTGTATTTGCTTAGTGTCTTCTTAGCCAGAATGTTGTTTGTATGTGGTTGTTTATATGTGGTTATCTTCTAGGAGACAGTCATTCATATGCCAAACCAATGGTTGGTTTATAAAACAAAAGAAGTATCCACTGCATAATTTTTCTTTCTTTAACCTGTTTTCTACTTCTCTTTGGTAAATAAGTAATCTACCTTACCATTTTCTGAGAAGAATGCAACAGACGCTTATGGGAGGTGGTGGTTCATTCTCTGCTGGTGGACCAGGGAAGGGGATGCACTCTCGACTTTGTAAGTTACCAATCAGATAGGAGTTTGCATTTCAATTGGGTTTGGTTTTTTCTTTTTCTCAAGATTATTCCACCTTTTTGCAAAAACTTTCTAACTATTATTCATTTGCAGATCTACGTGTGCTGAATCAATTCCATGAAGTTCAGTCATTCTCAGCTCTTAGCAATTTGTATAATGACACCGGTCTTTTTGGGATCCACCTAACTACGGTAAGTCTAGCACTATTACAGGGGTGTAAGTGAAAGGTACATATTTCATTTTGAAAAGGGAAGATTTTTTGACCTCATCTTGTGCTACATTTTTTGCACTGTGGTTTATCTAGCAGTTCATTTAAATTTTGGTAAATATAAACTCAACATACTTTTCATTGCTTTCGAAGTTGTTGACCTCTCTCTCTCTCTCTCTCTCTCTCTGTCAAAATAATGATGTCAATGCAGAGCTCAGATTTTGTGAAAAAAGCTGTTGAGGTGGCGATAGATGAGTTACTATCTCTGGCTTCTCCTGGGCAGGGTAATTATAATTTTATTACTAAATAAGCGGTCTTGCTATTTTTTTACTTATTTAGATGTTAATTAAAATCAACATTATCATTGTTAGCTGTAGACAAGCAATTTGGCATTGGTTTTATGAATCCTGTTTTATTTACCATTCTTCTAATATCTAAACATACTTAGTATGATGTTTTGTACCAGTTACTGAGCTGGAGCTCCAACGAGCCAAAAATGCTACCAAATCGGCTGTTTTTATGAACCTGGAGTCTCGGGTATGAGAACTGGTTAACTTCTCTGCAAGTTTCTCTCCAAAGTGGTTCTAACTTGTCCTTTTGTGCTCCAGTCAATTGTTGCAGAGGATATTGGAAGACAAATACTGACCTATGGATGCAGGTAACTGATGATATATAGACATTTCTTTAAGATCTTGTACGAGGATAATTTCATTATAGTTATTTTGCTTGTTTAGCTGTTGCAGTTTTCACTGGACCATTCTTTGTAGGTTTTAGAAACTTGTATATAGTTATATACCACCATCAGCAGCTAGTTACAATAACCTGTTTCTGAAAAGAACCATGCATAATAGATTCATCTCAGCTGTAAATCTGACAGAACTTTTAGGTTTATGCTTTGTTGTTGTTATCGTCATCGTCTCCAGTCTGCTAACTAGTTCTGTGCGATATATGAATAAATTTTCTGGGATGCTTTATAACAACAAGCATGAGAGAGATTCCAAACTGTAGTTAACATTGTGTATTTATGCGCTGGATTTTATGAGCATTATGCTGCTTCATGTTGCTTAAAATTAGTATGGTGAACTCCGAAAATTTTCACAATTGCAAAAGATCAAAATATTTGTCGCGACTGTTAGATTCTGTGAAACACATTTAGATTGTCTTTGGACGAATACGCACTTGTGTTTAATGGTGTACAATCATTACCTCACACCTTCTATTACACTGCATTGTGCATAGAGGTGCAACTTGTGTTGGGTTGAGCTCAAATTTGAATTCAATTTGGGTTGGGTTGATAGCAGCCAGCTCAAATTGCTTGATTAATATTAAACATATGCTAGGAAAAACATAGAAGCATGTCTTTTCTCGTGATACTAAGTATTTTTATCCATTATTTTGGTGGAATCTCTCTCTCTCTCTCTCTCATCTCATCTTATTCTAAAATATAGTGCTTGCTTTTTATCTACTTGAACATAAAATAATTGATCAAAATCTCTTACATTGAAACAGTTTAAAAGGCAAGAAATATATTTTATAATGAGATCAGAATAGAGATTTCATCGGTACAATGCATGAAATACATAGCTAATTAACATGTCACAAAAAAACATATGAATTTGAAAAATTTAGTATAAAATCACCTTCAATGAAATTGAAATTAGGAGACATCAAAATCACTTTCCTATGGCAACTAACATGGAACACAATCTACTATGAGGTTACAAGAAAGATAACTAGTGTATAGGCCTGCAAAATTAGAAATCTTATCTGGGTGGATTTTTTTTTTTTACACGAAAATGAAACATATGAAATTGCTAACTACTTTTGTTGAAATAAATGATGTTTTCTTTTAACAATATCACCTGAATTTAGTCTCAACTCAACATGAAGCCAAGTTATTGGAAACAGGTTGGGCTCGACCTTAACCTGAACTCAAATTACTTGAGTTGCACCCCTCAATTTGTCATTCCAACCAACCAAAGTAACACCCAACATATCCCACATACTTTTCTTTTCTATCATTATTCTTACATTTCAGTCATTGTTTCTGCACGTTAATCATTTATCCTTAATATTTTCTAATTTCAAATCATTAAACCCCATTCTTTCCAGTAGTTATCTGCATCGTCAGTTACTCATCATGCCACTTCCACCGACCCAAACACATCCTTATTCCATATAACTTTTATCTTTTGTTTGTGCAACATGCATCTAGAAAATTTGATCCCTTCGTCTATCTTGCACAATTTTTTATTTATGGTGATGGTTGGACACATCCTGTCATGAATTGCAACCTGCTCAATCTTAAGTTTGGAATTGACCAATTTGGAAATTGGTTGTCATATATCTATGATAGAAATTGCATGACATGGAATTGTATTTAGTTATTTTAGAAAATTTTCACGTGACACTCCGCCCACTGTTGAGTATCCCTCAACTTGTACTCCATTTGGAAAACAAGAAGAGTATATCTAAAGGTACAACTATTAGCGGCCTGGTGCCTTCATCTATAGATAGATCTAAGTTTGAGCTTGTCATGCTCAAATATCTTTGCAAATCGCAATGCCCAGCTAGTCCACAATAGATCATGTAAGAGCTTCGTTTCAAAATTATAGCTTCTTGCCCTAACCTTGAGCCCAAGTGTTGACTTCCTAAAAATAATTTCACATTATGAGAAAAAACCATCTTAACAAATAACTATAAATTTGCATGGATGACATCGATATAATGTTCATTGTATAAAATAATACAACTGTTCATAGAGCTTAATTAATTACAGGCTAACTTTCAAATTAAATTAATAAAAATGAAAAACAGAGAATCATTGGCATCGTGCCACTATAGTTGTTATCCACTGTCTTCAATGGGGTTTTCTATAAAAATAGAAGGAAGAAATAAGCTCAAACAAACTTAGTAAGATAGGAATTGCAAGCAATTAAAATTCTAATAAATTAGTTGGCTCCTCTAAATTGCTTTTGTTTCATGTCCATTTAATAGCTCAAGTCCTACATATTCTCTACCTAAAAATGTTATTCCTTGAGTGCGAGGTCTATTTTTCTATTTTAAGGAGTTTTTACCCTAAATCCCTTAAGATAGGCTTGTACAGTTGAAACTCATGTTTTTGAGTCTCTTTAAGACAATCCGATGAACTCCAAAAGTCAAAATATATTGGAAAAGGGTCCTAGATTGCTTTCAACGGGATCTTGACAACTCAATTTATGCATCGAAATATTTTAACTACGTAGATTTTTCCACCTGTTTGTCGAAGGCAAGTTGTCGCTAGTACCAGGGTTGGTCTGCCTAGCCTTGGGTCACCATTGGCTCGACTCATTCCTGGGCTTTAGTAGTCTGGGTTTTATTGCTAGGCTGATTGGTGGGCTCCGACCTAGTTCCTCACTGTCGCCCTTCAGCTAGACTTTGCTTGGGCTTAGCTTAGCATCTAGCCCATGTGCCTATATCTTGGCTTAATGGGGCTTTTTTTTGCAGAAACAGCTCTAAGCGTTTGGGGCTTAAAGTTTTTCCTGCATCCTTCCTTTTTTTTTTTTTTTTTTTTTTTTTTTTTTTTTTTTTGCAAAAAAAACTTAAGGGAACTGAATTGCAAATTTTTGAAAAACTTATATGAGGTGCTGAAGCTAGTGACCTCCAATGACCACAAAGGCCAACAGTAACTTTTTATAATATGTAACTTTATTTAATTCTTTGTTTGAATTAATTAACTCACATTAATTTCTTAAATAATATAGCTCATGTATCAATTAATTTCTATATGGTAATTGCATAATTAATTCAATTCATATGCTTTTAATTTCACCTGGAATAATATGGAGAATGTAATAGCCCTACGAACATTCATCTTTTAGAAAGTACATCAATGCATAATTTTCAATTTGCATAATTCTATATTCCTTCTACTCCTTGGGAATATAAGACTAGTTATGTCATTGATCAACCCTGAATTCTTATGCATGTTATGTATTTCTCTTAGGATTATTGGCATAAAAATCATATCACTAATATCCTCATGTAATTAATCACACCCTTATTAATTACATGACATACAAAATTCCTTACATAAGCATGTGAAAAAATAATCATCATGCAATTAAGACAACTTTAATTAATCGCACGACATGAATCCTTAGCAAGAATAATGCAAAAAATAAGCATCTTGCAATTAGCTCATGGACTGGATTCATTGCATCAAATCAATTGCATGTCACAGATATATAACAAAAATTGAGTATAAAAATTCCTAAATAGCAAATCCAACTTACAAAAAAGCTTGGGAATGAAATAAAATAATGATTGAGCTAACCAGATCTGCTGATCTCTCTCCATCGGCAGTAGCTTTTCTCACCTGGTGATTCTAACATAGTTGGGTTTCTTCCTAATTGAGTTCATAATTTCACTTATCCTTATTACTTACTCTGTAACCTTCTAGAGAAGCTGCTGGAGAGTTATCTGTAATCACTTAACTTCAATCATCCAGGATTTGAAGACCTCTTAGGTGCATGTTATGACCTTAACCATTCGAGCATCTTAAGTTGTTGAGTTAATTCTTATAATTACTTCATTCAGCCCAATCTTCTAGTTGTTAGTGGGCTTTACTAGGTCTGGTCTGGGAAGACTCAACTCCTACTTTCCTCCTTGGCCACAATTGCTAGTCAATTTGTTAGTGGTTAATAGTCAATGGGTCATGTCAGTGGACATATCATCTATTGACAAGCTAACTTAATTAGAATGATGCCTCCAGGAAGAGTTTGGAATGCATAATAATGTAGCAGGGTAAGGTGATAACTTTGTTTTGAGGTAGCTAAAACCAAGCGGGCAAAATTGTCCTTCCCATGATTAAGAGTGGACTAAGGTTATGTTCACACTACGATACTATTTGTGCGGTGGGCGATTAAGAGACCACAAAAATTTGAAGTATATTTCTCTTAAAGAGAATTGAACCTTCAACAATGAAGGTGGCTGGAGTTACTAAAGGATTATAATATTGTCATTTAATATCATTTAGAGAAGTCTAATATAGTGGTAGATACTCCAAGTCAGAAGTCGAGTGCGGTAGCGACAGTTCGTCAAAATGCATCAGAATCCATGGAACTTAACTATTACAGTTCATTTCCAACCTAAATAGATAGAAATAGAAAATAAATCATTCTTGTCATTAGCTCAAATATTAGAAAGAGAAGTCACGAATTAAGAAACAAACTCGTAAGAGGGAAGAGGGAGGAACATAAAGAGTGTTCGTGAGAGGGGAGACACTACCACAGAGATAATCATCTGATTCAAGCCATTCAACTAGTCTATTTTTATCTCTATCTCATACTGTAAGGGTGTATTTGTTTAGAGGAGGATGAAAAATAGGAATAGAAAAGTTAATACCCAACTATCATACTTTTTTGTTTTTACCCCTATATTCTAATCAATTCTTATATCTTTCCAATGATTTTATTATATTTTTCCATCCAGCTACCCTATCTATTTTTTTATTCTCACTTTTTGCCCCTTATTATATTCATTCTATTTCCATTCTCCATTTTTCATTCCCCCAAATAAACACACCCTGAGTGGGAAATTTTTCTTAGGTTATTGTGTGTGTGAATTCAAGTTATATGTGATCATGAATGTAGCGTGTATATTTATGCTCGGAATTATGCATGCGTACAAAATGGCTATCTAATGCACGAAAGATATTTGATTCATGCAAGAGTTAATCAGCATGTAATTAATTATGCTAGAAATAATTACTTTTGGTAGAGATATTTTTTGTACAACAAATTCATTAGAATTTACATGTATTAAGTATGCGAATTTAGCCTTATAAAACTTGTTCATGATCAGCATGATTAATGTATATTCTTGAGAGCTAGTGGAATATGATTATGAAAAACGCTTAATTATAGATTGTTATATGGCCTAAAATATGCATAATATTCTTGCATTTGGTTTGTTCTTTTTCTTGTGAATTAAAATGCACACAAGTTGGTATGGATGAATATAATTCATTTTATACGAGGAATTATTCAATTATTGTGTTAATTGAATAAAAAAATTGAAAATTTAATGCAGTTCCATGACAAAAATTATGCAATATTGAATGTCATGGCTATCTGGAACTTTGGTTTGTTTGTTTGTTCTTTTTTATTTAAGATTTTGCATTTTGTCCTAGGAGATTTTGCAGACAATATGAAGTTACTAGAATCGCAATATTTGTAAAGCACAGAGTGTGTTTTGCAAAATAGGAGAGTCTAAAACTTTCTGGGCCAGCTCCAATTCCAGAGCTAGCTAAGCCAGCAACATCGTGTGGGGACGTGGGCTAAACACCTGGCTAGACCTAGAACCAGAGCCCACAGAGCAGCTGCTAGTGGAGCCTAGCAAGCAGAGCCTTGCTGCTAGAACCCAGGCGACTAACACAACCAGGACACTAGGCAAGTGGCATGATCTTGGCCTTTTAGATGTGATGTTGTGCAAACTGAGTTCTGGAGGTCTGTTTGAGATGATTTGGGATTCATTTTCTATGTTTTCGACCTTTTGAGTTTAGTGGAGGGTTGAATTGGACTACTAAGGCCTAAAAATATGAGTTTGGGTGTAGAGGCCTATCTTAATGGTTTTATATTAGTAAATCTTTTCAGTGGATTCATGTAGTAATGTTATGATGGACTCATGTAGTAATGTCTTTAGTTGATGAAAACATGGAATTTGAATCATGGGAGGGATATAAGAAAGATGCAATTAAGAAGAAAAAGCTTACTAATCATGCTAGCATCTTAATTGCTTATGCTACTAAGTTCATTGTGTTTCTCTTCCTCCGTTTTTACAAAGAACCCATATGAGTGATATCTAATAGCTGTGGTGGCTTCATGACATGAATGGTCTATTTTCTGTTTCTAATGATTTGAATTGGAAATGACCTGAAATAATTAATTTGGACTTTACTGCATTTAGGCATTTTTATTTTCTTTAATTGTGATGAACATTATATGGTCACTATGCATACAAGTTTAAATTTTATTGTAAGATGGTTTTTACTCATGTGGAATAATTCATGGGATGTTAACATTTTGGCTTAGGATTAAGGTAAGAAGCTTTAATTTTGGAGCCAGCTCCTATTACAATTAGTATTGATCCATTTGAGGCATTGCATAGAAAGAAGTGTCGCACCTTGGTATACTGGGAAGAGATTAGTGAGCAGAAATTTTAGCGGCAACGGTGGGCAAGTAGGTTGTTGATGTAGTCTTGTCCGCTTGGTCAAGAAGCAATTGGTAATCACTTAGGATTGACAAAAGAAGTATGCTAATGGAAAGCAATGTGACTTGTAATTTAGAATTAGAGAAGGTTTTCCTGAACGTCTCACACTTTTTTTTTTTTTTTTGGGTGAAAGAAAGTCTCACTTACTAGTAGTGTAATGAGATTCATAATTGAGGGAAAGTTTTGAGTCCTCTTTACTTTTAGCTATTCGACATCTTGGAGGTTATTGATGGAATTGCATATCGATTACTGGTGCTGCCACTGTTAGGTACAGTACGTAATGTGTTTCACATCTCACAGCTAAGTATATATGTAGCAAATCTGATATGTGCTATAAGTACAACAATACCATGTAGAGGAGGATCTTACCCATGTGGAATAGTTGGTTCCAATCCATAGTTCTGAAGAGGAGGTAACTAATAGGCAGAAAGAATTAAGCACATTCTTGTGTAGTGGGGCAACAACAATGAGGAGTTTGTCTGGGAGCTTGAAGAGAATATTTGAGAGACATGTCTTAATTTGTTTTCTCTTTGTAACGAGGTATTAGTTTCGAGGATGAAACATTTAATAAAGGAGGGACAGTAATAATTAGGAATAATTTTTTTTAAAAAAATAGTCAATAGATGACTTTCCATTGGCGTTGCCTATTGACCGGGGACCAATCAACTAAGTGGTTGTGAGTTAGGAAAGTAGAAGGTGAATTTTGCTGGACTAGGCACAGTAAAGCCAAATTAGGCCTATAAGATAAAGTTAAATAAATTACTTATGAGAATTTTTTTTAATTATGTCACTCCTTTGGATGACCAAGAAACTGATGGAGGATTGTTCCAAGGGAGGGGCAAATGAAGCAAGTGCCTCTATTCAACTTTGAATTCATAATACTTAGATAGTTAAGGTCATGACTTGCATGTCGGAGGCTTTCAATTCAAACCACTAAAAGAGGCATGAGTTTTTCCTTTTTTTAATATATGTAAAAAAAACAGGTATGTTTTCATTACTAAGAACCAGAGGAATCCATGTACACTTGATTTATAATAACGTTTAGTGGACATCCCCACCAATACAAGCTCGTTTTAGTTATTGATGCTACAAAGACTGCCGGGTTATGGGCTGCCCAAATGCCCTCTCTAAGGATGTGCATAAAGGCAACAAGCTGGGGCGCCCTGGCTTGGCTCTTGATTTCCTCAATGAGGGTTCCAACACTTGACAAACAAAGCTCTACTTATTTAGAAAGTTTACAAGGGACAAGGTGTTGTTTTCTATTACCATGCAGATTCATCTCTAGGTCCCATTTGAGTCCAGAAAGAGTTGCCATAGCCTCCATAATGAGAGTGTCTATTATACCCTCTGCCCTCCAACATCGTGCTGCTAGAAATTCCCCTTTCGAATTCCTCAGCACGGCCCCTATTCCCTTGCAATCCCCTTTGGGATTTCTACTTCCATCGACATTTATCCTTACCATCGAGGTTGCAGCTCCCCTTGGAGAATATCTTTCCCCCTTAATAGATTTGCAGCTGCAACTAAATTTTTGTATACTCTGCACCATTCCAAAATATTTTCAAAAGATGGAGCAGAACCCATTTCTCTAAACTGATTTCTTAGGAACCACATTTTCCAGCAACGTATATAAACAGAGAGTTTTTCCTCATTTCTTGCCCGGCTAGTTTTCCGAAAAAGCTAATGTTGTTGTTTTTTTTTGGGATTTTATTGATCCTTCATATTTAAATTTGATTTTGATTTAATGATTACAAATAACTCTATGACTTCTTCTAGAGGTTACTGAGTTACAATGTAAGTTATGAGGGTGATTAGAATTATAAAACTCATTTTGAGAAAAAGCTAGAAACATTGGAATCACAAAACGAGAAAGGCTACCACATTGCGGAAGGAGATTAGTATATCCAAACTACTCAATCGTTGTTTTATTCCCTTTCCAAACTTTTGCAAATGAGATTTGCTATTTAGAAATTTTTACACTTGACTTATCTAATGGATTGATAATATCTAGTTCATTTGATAGGATGACTTAAATCCATGAATTAATCGCAAGAGGCTTATTTTCTGCATTAATCATACGGAGGATTTGTGTAATCTGTCATGTGATTAATTGAGATGCATAAAGGTTATTTCACCATATGATTTTTGCAAGGAATTTTTTATGTCATTTAATGAATGAGGGTATATCAATTGCATGATCATATGAGCTATATGATCTTTATGTTAATGATCTAGGAGATGTATATAATATGCATAAGAATTTAAGGGGACTAATCAATGACATAATTAGGTAATTTATTTTGTATTTCTGGAGAGATAATGGAACATAGGATTATACAAAGTAAAAATTGTATATTGGTGCATTGTTTGAAATATGCGTGTTAAATAAGATTATTGTATTGGCTTTTATGTATTTTTTGAGTGAAGTTAAATGCACATGAGTTGAATTAATTGTACAAATATCATATGAGGCTTATTCAGTTAATGTTTGATTGAATATATAATTAATTAATTTGTATAAAGAATTAATTAAAATTATATATACATATAATCAATTACCTTTAGATGTTATGGTCAGTGGTCACTAGGGATTGTTGGCCTCTCATGAGTTTTTACAAAATTGCATTTTGAACCTCTTAGGATATTTTTCATAGAAAAATGATGTGAGAGAAATTGGAAATTTGGAGTGCTGGGGCTGTTTCTACAAAAACTACAAAAGAGCCCCATCCAAATTAGTTGGGCTGGCTCCATGTTGAGCCCAAAGGGAACTGCATGAGCCAAAAGGTAGCCCATGCTCAAATACTGCCCAGCTAGAAGAACTAGCGATGAGCTTGGTTGCAATCCACCAATCAGCCTAGCACAAAGCCTACACAACTAGAGCTTATGGGTGACCTGAGCCAAGTGGAGGCCCAGGGCAAGGTGGAACAGCGCTGTTGACGAGCCCAACATCGTTGCCATCAACCAGCCTCCAATGGATGCGAAAAAATATGATCTATTAAGTTATTTTGATGCATAAACTGAGTTTATGGGATCCGATTGAGGTGATCTAGACTCTTTTCCCACATTGACATCATAAGTTCATTAGACAGGTTAGATTAGCTTAAAGAGACTAAAAACATGAGCTTGAGGGTATAGACCTATTTTAAAGCGATTTAGGATGTGTTTGGGAAGTAATAAAACTTTTGTATGAAAAGCTTTTAGTATAAAAGTTGTCAAAATGGAAGAAAATGATATGATAATAGGAATAATGATGAGGAGTAAAAAAAATAAAGTTAGAATAGATAAGTTAGTTGTATAGGCAGTTGGGTAGAAATGATTAAAAAGTAGGGTAGTATAAGAAAACGTGAACAAATAATTAAAAAATATAGTAGTTATGCAGAGTGAAAAGTTTTAGACGGGAAAATTTTAGCTTGACATGTTTTGCCTGTTACCAAACACACCTTTGGAGTGTTAAACACTTAGGGTAGACCTCATACTCGAGAAGTAACATTTTTAGGTGAAGAATATGTAGGGCTTGAGCTATGGGATGATTGCAATTAAGAGGAGCCAGATAATGTATTAGAAGCTTAATTGATTATAGTTCCCATGTTACTAGGTTCGTTTGAACTTATTCCGCCCTTATATTTTTACAGAAAATCTGTGTAGACAGGTAATGACAGTTGTGGTAGTGTGATGACATTGATGCTCTATTTTTAAATTTATTTATTCAATTTGAAAGTTGTGCTGTAATTAATTTTCGTTGAATAGTTGTATTATTTTATATAGTGAACGCTGTATCTATTTATGCAAGTTTATTTTCATTTGCTGAGCTAGTTTTTACTTGTAGTGTGGAATGATTCTTGGAAGGTCAACATTTGAGTTTGAGATCGAGGCAAGAGACTGCAATTTTGAGTGTGGGCTACTAATAATGACCTTGTGGGAGCCTTGCTAAGGTGTTAAGATAGAGGGTTGAAAGCATTTTCTATTCCTTACTAGCTGATTCAAGGGGCCGAGTCTTCATACACAATAGCCAATGTCCCAAGGTGGTTTGATGTTTAAAAGTGGTATTAATACATCCATGTAAGACTTCTTTAGCCTTGGGACACTAGCAACATGCTCAAGACCTGTAGTCCATACATTTATAGTCATCTTTCTCCATACAAAACTTTTGAGTTTCAATCCTTGATTCTTCAGTAGGAGGTTTGTCTATTAAAGTCTACAAATCTTTTTTCTTTAGTGCAAATTCGACTACTCACTAGATTCCACAACCGAAAATTTTCCCCATTTCTCATATAAAATATCATTTTCCAATGCATATCCTTTTTTTTCCTCATCACTAATTGTATTTCCCATCTTCCAATATATGATGTGATATGACTCGCCAGAAACACTCTATTTTGCAATCTCAAACTCTAGTCATAATCCACTCCATTCCAAACGAACAACCCCTTCGGTCAATTCAGCCATTGGAATTTCAATGGTCCTAATTTGGTTTTCTAAGAATTGAAATTGAATTGTTATTTCATCACCTTGGATTTCAATTCGAGGGTTCGTTAGGTGTTTGGTAAAAAATGCCAAAAAAAAAATCCCATCCCTTCCTACACAACTTTTGATAGGATTTGACATCTTAACTACCTACCTACCTACCCTACTTTTTCTCTTATTATCTCCATATTCTAATAATTTTTTCCTATTTTTCCATACAACTGCCCTATCAATTTTATTATTATCATTTATCTTTATTTTCTTTACTCCTAACCATACCCTCTACCACCTTACGTAACCTTCTCACTTTTTCAATAATTTTCCCCACTCTTTTTTGTCTTTACTCAACACCCCCTAAGTCTAAGTTTTCTCGAGGGTTTTCATCCTTTTTTCCTCGGTTTCGGTTATTGAAATCAAATCAGCGCCAGTAACTCTGATTTAGGTTGTTAGACTTCGTAAATCTGGTCTTGTCATGACTCAAAATTGATAAGCTCAGTAGAGAGAGAAATCGCTATTAGATAACTGAACTTGCTCTTTGTAGTGATTCCTAGGAAGGCAACTAAGTGTGTCCTTAGCATAGATGTAATTCAAATTAGATAAAGAAGTTGATTCAAAATTTGAGTGGAATTGTACCTATTAGAAGCCCTAAAACATTTCCAACATGCCTTTAGAGTCTATCATAAAATTTGAAGTTGAAGGGGTTTCTAAATTTTTGAAAAGTGGAGCTTCCATATATGCCAAAATGTCTGCAGACTAAATTGTAAATTTTGAAGAATTTCAGAAAAGTGAGGTTGGACCAGAAATGCTGGATCTAGAGAAAGTGGTGAGTGATGGTGTGGCTTGAAAAATTAGATGGCTAATGGTATATGTCAATGACAAAAAAGAAGTTGAAATTGATGAGCAGTATTCATTGGACGGTGATTCCAGATGTTGATTAGTTGTCAAAATTGAGGTTAAAAAGAAAATGAAGAAGATATTGCTGGATTTGTCTCAGTGGAATGTTGGAAGGTCTTCTTCTTATGTTGTTATTGATCTCTGCGATGGATGGTTTCTGTTTCCTTTTGGTCACACATTCGGTGATATTGTGGTTGTATGTAAACATATTGCAATTCTATTTAAGATGCTCTTGTGTGAAATTAATGATGTGATTGTGGTGGCTTCTAGAGACTAACTTGTATGTTGCAGAAGAAGACAGATTTTTTATATCCGCTGTTGTACATAATTTTGACAATGAACTTCAACCCTTGTGAAGAAATCTTCGTGCACATTGTATGGATTGTGTATATGATCACCATGGATGTGGGAAGTTACAATGAATTCAATGCCATGTTTAGCTCTGATACTAATTTGAAGAAGAATGGAAGGAGAATAAACTAGAAGAAAGTTAAAGCACCTCTTGAAAGACATGAGAAAAATAGACAAACATATGGTAGGCAAGATAAAGAGTAGAAAGCAAAAAATAACAGTAGAGAAATCATGCCTTACTTTTCTGTCAAGTGACCAATGTGATGTTTAAACCAATACAACGTAATCCTATTTATAGACGATAGATTTGCAGAGAATACCCCAAATACCTCTTAATAAAACCTATAATACAAATTATCTATCAAGTTAATTCATTCTTTAATCACTTGATGCATATTTGTCACTTTGAATTAATGAATCACCATTTAAATATTCCAATTATCAAGTAAGCTTTCATAGCAATAAATAGACCCTAATGTTTTGATCAGTCTCTTGTTCTCTTCATCAGCCTGCACAATTTCCAACTCATGTTTGGAACTAGAAGCTTTGATCTTGAGCATATATTGTAACAATAGTTGATATTCCAAGAGAGGTCAACTGCTTACTCATTGTGGTCTGAAGACTTTAAAGTTCTATATCACTTAAATATTGTTACTGAAACTACACAGTATTATTTTTCTCGCCTCAAAATTTTCATCTATGTATTCTCACATTACATTGGACATGGTTGCTGAGCTCTGTACTCTTTGGACCAAAATCTGTTTCATTTCCTTCCTTTGAAGTGTGTTCGTCTGTGGAAATGCCTGCTTCATTTCAGGGTGTGTTTGTTTACACCCAAGAGTTTTCAAATCAAAATTTTTCAATTTAAAACTTTTTGCTCTCCTCAACTACCTTATTTTTTAATTATTTCTTCACATCTTCTTATACAACTATCCTACTTTTCAATTATTTCTACACAACTATCTGTACAATTAACCTATTTATTTTAACTTTATTCACTTTACTCCTCATCCTTATGCCTATCATATCACACCATTTTCTCTTATTTCAAAGACTTTTCATCCAAAAGTTTTATCACTTCCTAAACATACCCTCATTGTGAGCACACATGTAAACTCTCAAATGCATTGGCAAAATTGGGGGAATATATTCATAGTTGCATAGTGAGAATGAATGGGCCTGGTCATATCTGTATTATGGGTGTAAATCTGGTTGGCTTTACTTGGTTTGGGGCTGACACATGAAAGTGCAACCCAACCTTACCCCAATTCTATTTTTGGGCTTCAACCCAACTCACCCAATAGCTAGAAGCCAAACCCAAGCCTTACTTTAACCCTAAATTTTAAAAATCCCAACCAACACTAAGAAAATTGGCTGGGTATCAGGTTGGTGAGAAGGATTAATAAAACGCAGTTGACATGTTGGATTTTGTTAGATTTTCATTTTTAATTTTTAAATATGTGTTTTACAGTAACTATAAATAAGAATTTAGTTTCGACAATAAAATTTTAAGTAAAAATTATATACAAGCAAAGAAAAATACGTAGAATTGAGCCAGAAACATACTTAATGCAATTTGTAATAAAAATAAAAAGAAATAAGAAAAGAGAATCGAGTCCATTTATTGGTAGCCCTGCTGCCCACAGACAGTGTTAGTGTCTACTTTTGTGTGCGCAACTATTGCCTAATGCTGCTTTCATGGGTCTGTAGATCTGTACACGAACATATACAATTCAATGAAGCAACATTGTCAACAAAGTGATTCAAAATGCTGCTAGGCTTGGGTTAAAGTTAGGTTTATTTATTTTAGCTTTTCCTTCTCCTTGTTTGTGCTATATCACAAGGTATGTGTAAACAAATGGGAAAGGGAGAATTTTGGTTTACATGTGCATTTTAATTCATATTAGGTTAAATCAGGTTGTCCAGAATTCCCATAAACTGAAACCTAATTTAGAAATCTGGTGGGGTTTACTTCTCAACCAAAGCTGTTCAATTTTCATATTGGGTTAGTCAAGTTCCAGTTCAGCCAACCTTATTTAGGGCCCATTTGACCTAACATTCATATATAGCAAAATCCTGCCACTAGCATGTTTGCAGGAAAATCAACGAGCAACTTGTAGCAAATGTAGAAACTTTTACTAAAAACAGCCCTTTTTTCTAAAGATACAGTACCTCCAGATAAGTTCAAACACACTCAAATTTTTAGAAGTGCCGGCGGCTTGAGATAATGCGCAGCTAAATAAGCCCTTACACCACTACTGTATCTGTTTTCAGGTACCATGTTTACTCTGTCCTAAGCCTTTCTTTTCTTAAACTCAGGAAACCAGTGGAGCATTTCTTAACAGCTATAGATGAGCTCAGACTGGATGATCTTACTGCAATGGCACGGAAGATTTTATGTTCGCCGTTGACAATGGGCTCCTTGGGAGACAGTAATCTATAGTTCCCTTACCATTGAATTGCTTCGAATGTCAGTTCCTGCTGCATATCTTCTCTTACCATTTAATGTTTTGCAGTTGATTCTGTCCCAACGTATGACTATGTCAGCCAGCAGTTCCAGACCAAGGGTTGACGTATTGGGACCTGTACAAAGTTCTCTTTTACCTCACTCGAGGATTTCAGTTGTCCAGTGGTATGTAGTTTTACTCAGTTGTCTAGTTCCTTTTGAATATTCTGGATTTGAATGGAAACTGAGTCTTTTGATTGTGTAGACAGACAAGTTTCAAGTTTGCTCTCTTGTTCCAGCTATTCAGTGAGAGCTGACAAATGGCCAAAGCAGTAGCTTACTTCTAAAAGTGCTTGCTGATGAAAGCCATTGATGGGCTTTCTTATTTATGCAGAATTTTTTTTCAATGGCATTAGACATGTTTGGGGTTCAGGCATTGACATTGAATTATGGAAATGAGCCAAGGATAAATGAAAGACAGAATTTCGGAGTTTTTATAGTACGATGAGTTGTCTGACATTGAAGTATGGAAATGAGCCAATGATAAATGGAGATGGAGTTTTCTAAGTACGACGGGTTGTCTGAGCTATGAACCCTTTTGAATTGTCATATGGTTCTCTACTCAAAATATTTTCCATTTGTCGTAGTTTGACTAATGCATGGAGGATTTGCTTGTTACTTGCTTCAGGCTTCATTTGGCCTCACGGTCTAACACTATAAAAGCATTTTTTTCACTATTGCTTTTTTAACTAAATACTTCTATGGCCCCAACATTGAAAATTTTGGTGCTCAACCCATTTTGGGCCCATCTTAATGGTTAAATTAAAATTCAACTTGCTCCTTGCATTTGAAATTACTTGTTTAACTAGGGAACTGAGTTTTATACAAATCAAATATATATTTTTTTGGATCCCATGGATAAAACTGATAAAAGTGTAAATCACCATAAGAAATTTGTTTGGTTTGTTATTTTTCCTGTTTAAAACTATTAATTCAAAAGCTATATGGTCTAAAGCATTCTTCTTATATGCCTAAAGGGAAATACTTCAGTGGTATTGTCGCCACTCATTGGATCTCTTTCTCCACATTAGCATTTGATTAAAGCACTCTCAGCAAATTAGAGCCTTCGTGAGTCCATGTTGGCTCAGCGGATCTACTACTATTTCTCACTTTTTTTTTGATTCAGCAAAAGCTAATTGGATGGCTACCCCCTCCCGACCATCAGTGCATTGATGTCAGCAGCGAGGGGAAGTCCCCAATATCATTCAAAAAAAAGAGAAAAATCCTTACATGATATGTCTGAAGTACACTAGGGGAATTCTCCCAACCACGTTGAAACCCCGTCTCCCTTTCTAAGCAAACTTTACGGTAGTGTGAGCTACTTGATTGCCTATTCTAGAGACGCGTAAAAGCACGAGTTCTGAATTTTGTACTATGTTCTTTAATTCTATCTACAAAATGTCCAACGGTGGACAATATCTTACCATCCCTTGTCAAAAAATTTATCAAAATCAGTCTGTTTCGCATATAAAATCTCTGAAAATGAGCTAAACAGGAAATGCCCAACAGCATGGCAATGACTTCCACCCATAGTGGTTCAGCTGTTCCATACCATTTCCATCTCTTTACCACAATTGACTCTCCATTCGAATCTCTGATCACTGCACCAGCACAACAAGTGTTAGTGATACTATTTAAGCCAGCATCCACATTTAATTTGACCTGCCCATGAGAAGGAGGCATCCATCTGACTTGATTTGTTTGATGGAAGTGAGTGTTCTTCATGAATTGCTGTGCAGTTTTGATTTTTTTATTATTATTCATATGTTACATCATCTCAATTGGTATTACAATCCAGCCTTGAGACATTCTTTCAATTTCCTAATAATATGATCTAATTTCACTAATGCTGCAAACATCTTATCAAGTTCTAATTTCACTAACAATAATTTCTAAATATCCATCTCAATCGGTGGATGCTCTCACATAAACTCTGGGGAGAAATACGCCATCATTATTCACTCCCAATGCAGCCCTTGGGACTTGAAGCCATGCGCCTAATGTAATGAGGCTTTGCATGGTACCACTGAAGCATCACTTCAATTGCGTTCAGTGCCGATATTATAAATGAAAGCTTTGCACCAATTAGTACTAGATGACAAGCAGAATGTGTCACCCAACATCAGGTACCTATTTCTGTATTGCCATATCCTCCAGCATGTTACTAATAAAAGAGCTAGAAAGTATTTGTGGTTTACGTTGTTGAACTGATAGAATATGTCATAGAGGTTGTTGAATTGGCTACTTGACAGTTTATCATGCAGCTTCCCATCCACTGCCTCCTTGACTTTTGGACATGACCAAAACAGATGCAAAATATCCTCTTTTATCTGAGTTGTAGAGAATGTAGTTCTCCTCTACCTGGATACCTTTCCTTAACAGATTGATCATGTTGGAAATAAATTTTGGATAAGTCTCCATCCAAATATCAGAATTTTTTGAGGTAGTTTTGACTTGCATATACTGCAAATGATGTCAAGTTTTCTGCTCAAAGGAGGATCAATATCATCAGTAATTTGTCTTGTTTTATCCTTGTGAATAGCACGGTATGTAGATCTCACAGTAAACCGATTGTTTGGTTCCCCTCTCCAATAGATATTGTCAGGCATTTCAGTGGATGGAATAGGAATCTGTCTTACTGCCTCTCATCCCATGTTTCTTGCCACTGATTTGATTACATCCTCCCAACTTCTGTTTGGCCAATCGATGAAGAATTCAGCTTCAAGATCGTCAAGGGTCAGCCTTATTAATCTTAAGTTCTATTAAGTTGTCTTGGAAGAATTTAATTTTATTCCCCCCACCCAGTCTCCAAAACCAATCTGTTTTCAAGACTTCTCTAGCAGTAAGAATGCCCTTTCAAGTGTGAGATGCGACAGGATGAGGTTTGCAGCTCCAAAAGTCATTCTTCCTGAGATATTTAGCTTTCAATACCACTTATCAATTTGTCTGCTTGGTCTGCCTGTAATAGAGAGGAGAATCCTTTGGCGTAGATCAAGAATAAATAAGGGAATAATGGATCTCCCTGTCTGATGCCCTGCTAGCCACAAAACTTTCTGACTCGAAGCCATTAATTTGGACTCTATATGTCACCGTAGATAAACAAGCATATATCCAACTGATCCAGGTTTCACAAAAACCAAACTTCCCCATTGCTCAACAAATCAATTCTCATTCGACCCTGTCATATGCTTTGGACATGTCTAACTTGATTACTACTTCCTCTAAGCTTCCATTCTTTAATCTTCCAGGTACAAATGCATTTTGATTTTTCAATATAATTTTATTGATGCATGTTTTCAATCTATTTGCAAGGATTTTTGCAAAAATTTTATAAATGACATTGCATAAACTTATGGGTCTGAACTCACCCATTCTGTTTACTCTCTATTTTTCGAAATCAATACAATATCAGTCTGATTTATTCCTTTCTTTAAGTCCCTTCTGATATCAGCATCTTGAACTTCCATGAAATTCCTGCATTCAGTGAAGATATCATCACCCAAGATGTGCTAGTAATTTCTGTAAAACCCAGTTGGCCACCTGTCTGGACTAGGAGATTTCTATGAGGCCATCTCTGATAAGGCTACTTGGACTTCATTTTTTGTGAGATCTGCTGCCAGTCTTTGATTATCCTCCTCTATTATAAAGCTTTTCAGCAATGGCAGAATTTTGTCCAGATTTTTAACGCCTCTGGTATTAAACAGATCCTCAAAATACCTGATTGCCACCCTGTGTTTTGCTTCTTTCTCATTGATCTCATTATTATGCTCATCCTTCAGAACTGAAATATAATCATGTCTTTGTCTACTCGAGGCAACTTGACGGAAGAAGCTTGTGTTTTGGTCTCCATGCTACAACTATTGAATTCTTGATCTTTGTTGCCATAAGATTTCTTGGTCTTCTAATAACATATTGATGCTCTGCTCAGACATCTTGATTTGGTTGTCCCTTTGGTCCAATGGATGTAGAGTCATTAGCTTGTTGAGGTTTTCCTTCTCCATATTAATCTTCTTCATAATATTTCCTTTGATTTCTGAATTCCATTTCTGTAGTGCTTTTCCACATCTTAATAGTTTATATTTGATGTGTCCAAAATTTAAGTTGCAATCAAGATGAATTGCTTTCCATCTGTCCTGAATAATCTCTGATGTTTTCTTGTCTCTTAGCGAAAAAACTTCAAAACAAAAGGTTCTTGGTGATCTTTTGCTTTTGTTCTGCCCGTTCATGATAATTAGCCTGGCCTCATGGTCTGATGTAGCTGCTGCATAATGAATATTTTGAGCTAGTGGGAAAAGTTCCTATCAATCTGCTGAGGAAAGAGCTCTATCCAGCCAGCCTTCAATTCTATCAATTCCTCCTCGGCTGTTCCTCCAAGCGAACATCGGTCCTATAAACCCCATATCTTTCAAATCACAATCGTCAATTATTTCTCTAAATCTGGTCAGCTGAATTTCCGGTCTTATATGGCTGTTCAAGTATTCCGATGCTCCAGTCACCTTATTAAAATCTTCCACCACAAGCCAAGGACCTCTAGCTGAATTCTTCCAAAAGCAGAGAAGCGCCCATGATTCCTCTCTTCTATGAGTTTCTCGGTTTCCATAGAATCTAATGATCCTCCAGGTGTTTTGACTTGTAGATTTAATATCAGCATCGATGTTGTGTTTGGAATAGGAAATGATATATTTTTATTTTCCTTACATAACATTGCTAGCCCACCTCTCCTTTCAATACAATCCACTGAAAAGCAACCTTGAAAATGTGGTCTTCTTTTTATCAGTTCCATCTCTCTGTCTTCGTTTTGTTTCCAATAAGGATATAATGTTGGGATCTTTTTTCTCGACTAAATCAAGAAGGAAACGAATTGTCCATCGGTTTCCAAGCCAAAATTGCCATTTAGTTTTGGTGGGACTAAGCTTTTAACTCAGCCTCTGCCGTGTATGCAGGCAATGATTTCGTGTCCCCCATTCTTCTTTGCCTTTTGATTTCGCTTCCATTTGCTTCCTCCCCATGATTGTCTTTGTGGATATTGCTACTTATTCCGATTCCATACCTTCCATTTTCCTCTCGTGAATTTATGTCATTATCTACTTTTGTAGTTCTTGCTAATCTCTTTCATTTTCTTAGAGATGAAATTTTATGCAATTTTTGATCCTCCTCATTCCTCATATTCGATTGGTCTTCATGCTTTGGTGATTCATTCTTTGGATGGTTTCTTATTGTGCTGCTAAGAGTAGCTTGCTCCGGGTTACCATAGTGCTTTGATTCGCGTAGCTTTGACGTTGGGCTATCTTCACTATGAAGCCAGACCATCCCCTTTTGGCCATTCATTACCTCCTGTTGGTTATCGCTCTCCTCATGACTTTGTGTTGGTGTTTCCCTATTTGCCACTTTTAGCTCGTCGTTCGACCTTCCTAAAATCTGTTGATATGTATTTGACGCAGTGAGTAAAAGCGTGAAACAAGGCTAGCACACAACTACGCCTCGAAATTGATAATCAAGCTTCCACACGGAAACTCAAACCGAGAGAGAAAAGAAAACTTATAAATTCTTTTTCATGAAAAACTATCCACAAAGTAAGAGAACTCACAAATTTATAAGCAAACACTAGCTACCACTACATGCATGTCCATACACAATGTGCGTTATGCATACGCTAATTATCCACTTGCACATATTTTTCTAAAAATAGTAAAAATGTGTGATTTAATAAACGTAGTAAATTTAGACTTTATAAAAAATAGTAAAAATTGAAAATTAATAAAACAAAATCTAGAAGAGGTGAATTGAAGTTGATTCGCTCATTTATTGCTATGGGACCCTTCCACATCGATTTGCCCGATCTGCGTCAATCCCTTCCACTTGAGAAAATCTCAAGTTGGTTGGAATGTCTGGATAGAGGGCTTGATTAGCAGAATGGAGTGAGGGGATGTTCGCCACGTTAAATGTTTTGGAAATCCCGATTGCGTCTGGCAAATCCATAGCATATGCGTTGTCATTGATTTTCTACAAAATCTTGTAGGGGTCATATTTCCTTAACTGTAGTTTGTTGTAGGTTCTCACATAAAACCTTTCTTTTCGTAGGAATACCATGAATTGCTCACCGACTTTGAAAGTTTACCTCCTATAAGCTGGTCCGCTACCTTCTTGAATTTCGCATTTAACTGCTTCAATTTTTACTTGACCTCTGCTTACATGTTTTGCCAATGATGTGTTTTATTTTTAGCAGCTACACTAATCTCAGGGCCTCTAGGCATTTGATCAGGTTGAGGGCATGCTGTAGGGTCTTCGTGTATGCCATAGAGAAAGGAGATTTTCATGTGGCACTGTGAGTAGCATTGTCCTTCAACAAGCCCTTTTCAAAATCAACAGCACCCCTACATTTAAACGTATGTGATCATCACATCCACCATGCCTAATGTCTTTCACGGCTTCCATCTTGCCACCCATTCAATCACTTTCATCCATCAAATGCCCCGAACAGTTCATCTACCAAGAATCCGATGACTTAAAGCCATGAAAAAATGGCATTGCACGAAAATCAAATGGGGGAATAAAAAAGCAGCTACGAGCTAGGAAAATGGAATATCGGTTGACCAATCAATTCAAAATCCGGTCAGATCAGCAGTCTAAACAATTCATACCGACTAAGTAGCTTGGCCCAGAACCAAACACATAAGACCAGTTGGGTGGTTGGTTCTCGGTCCAATGGATTGAACTGGCCGATCCGACCTAATTTTAACAACATTGGTGTTAAGAGTGGGAGTCAGGGACGGGTTGTACCATGTCAGGGTTTGTCTAACCCGAACTCTACTTTTTTAAATTTGAGTTTGGCCCTATGTTTATATTAGATTGGGACAAGGTTGGTTTATCCCTCACTTCTTGTTAATAGGACCCGAGACAAATATCAAGTTTGCATCGACTGGTTTCGGGAAAGTAAGTCAGGTAAAAAATGTGAATCAAATAAAATGATTTTAAGAATTTATATACCTATCAACCATATACATTTATACTAAATTTAAATATTATATGCTTTAATATTTCACTAATTATTAAAAAACACATCATTAATAAAAAAAATATGAGAAAATATGGCATAAATTTATTAAAATTCGTTAATATACAATTATGCGTAGGTGTTATATATGTGCAAATTCTTCTTCTTGATTCTTATATTGTTTTCTAGATAAATTGATTTTTTTACTATTGAAAGCGAATAATAATCAGATTTAAAAATAAGCTTATAATTTTTAATTAATACAAGGGGCGGGTCAAACTCTTTATGTCGGGATATAGTCTACCCACTCTGACCCTATTTTTGAATTCAGGTCAAAATTTTTGACCCGTCCATATACCAAATCAAAAAACATTAGTTTTACCTTAGCTAAAAAAGGGTTGAGTCAAGGCCTAGTCACGGGTTGACTTGCTCCAATTCCCACCCTTAATTCGTATCAGCGCATGGGGTTCAATGCATGAAATTTTGCAATTACCCCATGCCTCTCTCCAGTACACCAACCATGCTACCCAGGTCAAGGGCGTCATAACACTGACTTTATGGCTCAACTAGGAGAATATATGTGTACCCTCGAAATAGACTTCCAGATGATCAACTTTCCTTTAGCCTACAATGTCAATTAAGAAGAGGCATCCTCAACAAGTTACAAGCGACCATCTCCACCTACTTACGATTTACCAAATTCTAAACTCTAAATGATATAAGGGTCATCCATGGATATCAATGAGTCATGAGGCAATATTAGCTTACCACTCTGAATCAATCCTCCAACTTAACCTAAGTGTTGACAATAAAGACTAAAGAGCCCAAATATCCCTTGACAATGAAGGAGGAGAAACTCATCTATTGAAGAACTTACTACAATACAACTTATAAATGACCCTCAGTTCTGCCCAAGTAGAATCTCAACTTCCCATTCATATGAAGAATGATTTGATTAAACTATTAAAAGAAGATATTGATGTCTTGGTGTTAAAAAATATTGATGACTTCGTGTTAAGAGCAAACTGAATGTCCGATGTGGATAGAAGATTAACTTTGCACCACTTGAACATTCATCTTGACACCTAACCTATTAAACAAGAAAGGAGGCCTATTGCTGCAAATAGATAAGAGATGCTAGATGAACAACTTCAAAAGTTTTTAAATGTTGACTTTATTAGCAAAGTCGACTATCTAGAATAGTTAGCAAATGTTGTATTCCTTTGAATAACAATGGCCTACGAGACATTTGTATTGACTATGGTTATATTTGGGAATGAGTAAACTTTTGATGAAAAGTTTTGAGGAGTAAAAGTTGTCAAATGATGTGATATAATAGGGGTAATAATGAGTAGTAAAAATGATAAAATTAAAAAAAATAGGTTAGTTGTGTGGGTAGTTGTGTAGAAATGATTGAAAAGTAGGGTAGTTGTATAGAAAAATATGAAAAAATAATTAAAAAATATGATAGATGTGGAAAGTGAAAAGTTTTAATGTGACAACTTTTAACCATTGCCAAACGTACCCTATATCAATTTAAATAAAGCTTATCCAAAAGATTATTATCTCTTACCTAATATAGACCAACTAGTCAATTCCATAGCTAGACATAGTATGCTAAGTTTCATTGATGCCTATTCTAGTTGCCCCCAAATAAAAATAACGTGTAATAATGAAGAAAAGACCTCCTACATCATATATAGAGGCATATACTATTACATAGCACAGTTATTTGGCCTCAACAATGTTGCAGCCAATTATTAAAGACTTCACTAACCGGCTAGGTTGAAATGTCTAATTGTATGTTGATGATATACTCGTCACTTGAAAACCACTTGAAGCTTTCTAGACACTACAAGGAAGTTGCTTAAAGCTAAACTTGTTAAAGTGCACATTTAGAGTTTTTATAAGAAAAGTTTCAAAAGATTCAAGTGGTCTAGGATCTCAGACCCTAAAACGATAAGAGAAGTCCAAAGCATAAATGGTAAAGTTATAGAGTTGCATAAATTCATAGCTAAATTGGCGGATAAATACCTTACTTCTTTCTAGGGGTGTAAATAGGGTCGGGTTCAACACGAGACCGAGTCAACCCGACCCGATTTACACCATGGTTGGGTTGAGATTTTGGAATTTCGGTTTTTGAAAATCAGGTTCAACCTGACCCAATTTTTAAAATCGGTTTGAGTCGGGTTAGGCGTCGGTCAACCCGACCCGACTTACCCCCTGTTATTCATCTTATACTCTTATCCCTAATTCCTAAACCAACGAACGAACTCACGAAGCCGCGCCCGCCCTTTGCCGCCTGCCATTCACATCTGCCTGGCGCCTGCTGATCTCGGCGACCTAAAATCGGTGCATTTGCGACCTGCAACTCGTGTCTGCCTGCCGAGATCTGCGAGACTGCGACCTGAAATCGGTGCCTTTGCTGCGTGCAGCAGCCCATCCCATTGTTTTGGCAGCACCCCGTACGCTCCTGCAGCAGCTGCTAGAAGCCATCTCCCTATCCGACCTTCCCTTCTTCCTCGTCCTTTCTTCTCTTCTTCTTCTTCTTTGCCCATACTTCCTCACTCCTCATTTCCTCTTCCCCTGTTCGGTTTATTCCTTCTTTTTCCTCCTCTTCTACTCCATT
>JAXCLR010000063.1:27487576-27520783 GCA_035584095.1 Annona squamosa | reverse complement strand
TGAAATCACTTAAAACGTTAGATTGTCTTGGCGATGAGCTGTCCATGCCTGCCATGCCGTACTCCTGTTGTCCATCACCATCCCTGAGTAATCTGTATTATTATAATATAAATTATATATTTTATATAAATGCAAATTCGGGTTCGGGTTTGCCTGAACCCGAAACTGAGCCCTATTTGAATTCGGGTTCGGGCTCGGGCTCGAAATCGAGTTCGGTGGGCCGGGTTCGCCCCGGCCCAAGTTGCACCCCTACGTGACACTACCTAGTAGTCCTCCTCACTTGCCATTTGTTTAGCCCACTTGGTATGAACCTCACCGATCCTACTCAACAAGATCCTAAATGCATCATTACCTACGCGCAACATGCATTGTCGATGTGATCCACATCCACGACCCATGTCATGTCCATCTAGCATCCACAATCATGTATACATGTTTGCCTCATAATCCCGCCTTAGTCCCGCTCCACAGTCCACCTCGCTTGCATCTCGTGTTTGCTAAGACTTGAATCACGAAGCGCGTCATCGTGTCTTATCTTACTCGCCTCCTGTAAGTAAGCGCTCCGCATAGATCATTTGCTCCACTCCGCACGATCCACTATGTAGGGGTGTTACAATAGGACTGAGTGCGATAAAAGATTAAAACACTATCCAATTCTAAATTTTACATATATTGTGTGATTATACATCTAATAAAGGTTAAATGTGATATATTATTTAAAATATGATTTTTCTATTTTTATTTAACATAAAATATATTACGTATAATCAAAGAAGTGGTTCCGTAGAAGCAAAGTCCTTTATATATTTTATATTATCGATACTTATTTCTATGCAGTTTTTTGTCATGTTAAAATTACATTATAAGTAAATGGGCTCCGCTTTTATGTAATAATTTCTATAGAAGCAGAGCCATGTATCCCCTTCAAAACTTAAGATTTTAATCTTTGATAGAAAATTTAATCCATTCATTGTATTTAACATCATTTATTTATTTAGGGGATCAAGTTTCATCCGAAGCAAGTATGTTTATGAGTAACATTTGTTAGAAAATGTATATATTCTTGTGTAAATTATGAGAAATGCTAAAATATCAATTTTAAAGTAATATTTTTGACATCTAAACCGTCCAAAATATCATTTCTATATTAGTGAATAATTCTATAAAGTATTATTATATTTTAATACATGTGTGGATGAATCCAAACATTTTTGATAATTTGCACATGACCCACAAACATACTTGATTAGGATGAAACTTAGTCTCCGAGATAAACTAATGATGTTAAATACAATAAATGGATTAAATTACCTATTAAGGATCAAAATCTTATATTTTAAAGGAGTTACATAGTTTCGCTCCTATGTAACAAGGTTATATAGCAGCGGGACCATGAATAAATTATGTCATTTTCATATATATATATATATATATTTACCTTTATATCTATATTTTCTGCTTTTTGACATTTATTATTTTCTTCCTTCGTATTTTTTGAAAAGACATTTGTTAATAATATATTATACTACTTTAAGTTCTTAAATTTAAATGAAATATATTATTATTTTTGTTTAGCTAACTTATTAATTTTTTTGATAGGGCTAACTTATTAATGTTTATTCACATGAAAATTTAAATTTATTACTTTTAAATTTAAAAACATTTGTCAAGTCAAACTCTAGCGTGAACTTAATCTACATAAATAAGATTATAATTTAAATTTTATAAATGTGATTAGAGTTATAATTAGGGTTTAGAATTTATAAATGGATAATTGATCCTAGGTAGGGATGCAACTTGGTTTGGGTTCATCACGAACTCAAGTTGGGGCAGTGTTGAAAATGTCTGATGTGGAGCTCGAGCCTGATTTGAAATTGGTATGATTTTAGTTTGATGGGAACCCTCAACTTGTGGAAGAACTTGTAGAAGTGTTTATATGACCAGCTTTTTGGAGTGCACCAAGTTGAAGCGCAGTTATTCCTTAGAATCTTGTGTTGATCACTTAATGCTTGGAGTTGATGGTAGTTGAATCTCAGTTAATGTTTTTCTAACCTTTAGCTTGTTCACTTGAATGCATATTTATAGTGGTGGAGCAAATTCAAACATTTGGAGGTAGGTGGCACGCATTTAATGCGCCAACGTTCGAATTTTTCTGATTATTGCGACTCAAGCCGCAGATGGAGTCGACTTTACTCAAGTTGCAGACTGGAGTCGACTTCGGGTATGACTTCGGTTTTCAGCAATGTTTCAAGTTCCTGCTTCAAGTCGACTTAGTCCTAGACTTCACCCAAGTCGCAGGTGAAGTCGACTTCGGATGCGACTTCACTTTCTGTATTTACTTGATAAACTTGAATTCCTTAGAAATAAATTTACTGGATTGATATTGATCTTGTATTTGTTCTTCTACTGATGCATTTAATCTTTGTTGAAGCTTTGACATGTTCAATTGCTCTTGGAGATCTTATCTTTATTCCTGGTTTTAAGATACTTTGACAATCCTGATTTTGTAATCCTTAGAAATGGCCAAATGAGTTTTTCTTTATCAGAATATAGTTTTGAATGGCTTTATCATGTAGATTTTCTTGTCTTTGACTAAAAACATCTTCAATCTGACTCAAGTTGGATGCCTGAGTTGACTTGGGTTCCAACTTCACTTAAGTCGTATGTGAAGTCGACTTGGGTGCGCGACTTCAGTAGTTTCATACTTAAATTTCAATGCTGGAACTTTTGAATACTTGAAGTCGATGATGAAGTCAACTTGAGTCTACGATTTTACCTAAGTTGCAATTGGAGTCACCTTGGACTTGTGACTTTACTTGTCTTGGATCCCATTTTCAGCGCTAGAAGGTTTGGGCTATCGAAATCGATGCTGGAGTCGACTTGGGTTTGTGACTTCACCCAAGTCGCAGATGGAGTCGACTTGGCCTTGGGACTTCATCTGTCTTGGATCAATTTTCAGAACTAGAATGTTTTTCTTCTCTCAAGTCGCTTTTGAGGTCGACTTGGGTATCGACTTGACTCAAGTCGATAGCTGAGTCGACTTGGTTTGCAACTTGATTTGTCAGATTCTGATTTTTCATTTTTATATCCTTTAAATATTTTCACAAAATATATTAGTAACCAAAACTTACTCAAATTGAATTATTAATCATCAAAGCATAGATTTTGGTTAATTTTCCATTGATTCCAACATCTGCTTGTTGTAAGGTACCCCAAGTCGCTCCTTCTAATCTCTCCCTTTTGCCCTCTCTCCTTGTCGACTTCTCCAATTCCCCCCTCTCTGGTTTGCTTTAATTTCTCTTTATTACTGTGCTAACCCTCCTCTCTCTATAGATCTGTGAGTTATTGATGCTACATCTTCGCTGCTTGAGATCTTTCTCTCCATCACCTATAATAGTGCTATCCAACCCTCTCACCATTGACAGATGCTGACTTTTTTTGTATTTTTCCTATTTTAGTGCTTCTTCTTTGACGCCCAGTTGTAAGAAATTTGTAGCATAATGGTGAATACTAAATATTCTAATAGAAGTAAAATATGATGCTACATTCCAGGTATTAAAGAGATGAGTACTTCTAATATTGAAGCTGATTTGTTTAAAGACAAAATAATTTACTCATTCTAGGTATATTAAGTTTTGAGTTATCTATATTTTCAGTTAAATAAAGATAGTTAATAGCATGGAAACTCTTTATATTCTTTGCATATACACAACTTGTTAACAACACTTCAACCCATTTATTAAATGAGTTATAAATAGGTTAGGGTTAGGGTTTTTAAATGGGTTAATAAGTGAATTATGGTTGATATATTTTAAACAGATTAGGATTAGACTCAACCCTTCAACCCAATCTGTTAACAGCCTTACTCAAGATGCAACCATTTTATCCTACACCACTTTTATTTTTTTATTTCTCTTTTCTCTTTTTAATATATTTCTCCTCATCAATGAGCGCGCACACAAATTGAGAAGCCTTATTGATATAGTAATGGCTTAATGATGTCTTAGGCGAAATTATCGTACAATTATACTAGAGAAGGGAGCTTACTCAGTCCATTTTTGTACTTGATAACGAAAATTAATTAGAAAATTTGTGAGTTTTGATTAGAAATATATGAGGTTGTGTCGCTAAAAAGATATAATAGATGGGACTTGATCATGTACAATCAATTGTGATTTCCATAAGAAATACATGTGTTTAGCTCCTCATAGTTTTTAAAAATATATTAACATCTTACAAATTACCATATAAATTAATATATATATATATACATATCTATGAAGAAAATTGCTTTGAATATAAATTACAAATTCTAAATATTTAATGCATTTGGGAGTTAACATGTAGGGGTTAAATTTGAGAATATAGAGAAATGATCTTGTTAGTCATGACTCATCTCAAAAAACTCATTAAATTTTTTTTCTTGATGCATTTGTTTATCTAAATGTATTTAATATATAAACTAAGTTTTACCATTTTTAGATATGTATGTATATGTTTAAAATTTTTAAACATAACAGTAATTTAGCCTTTTTTAATGGTTGAAAATAGCTAAAAGACACAAATGTTTAAAAATTCAAAAAAATATATACATATATTCAAAAATAATAAAAACGTGATTTATATATTAAATATATCTATATTAACAAGTTTACGGGGAGAAAATTAAAAAATAATGAGTTTTTTGAGCTAAGTAAACCATTATTTAGCTCAGGTTAATATGATCATTTCTTGGGTGTGTTTGGCAATTTGCAAAAGTCGTCAAGTTAAAACTTTTTAATTTAAAACTTTTCACTTTCCATAACTACTCTTTTTAATTATTTTTTACACATCTTTCTATACAACAACTCTACTTTTCAATCATTTCTACACAACTACCAATAAAACTAACCTATTTATTTTAAATTTATTTTTTTTACTACTTATCATTACCCCTACAATATCATATCATTTTCTACTAATTTAACAACTTTTACATAAAAAAATTTTCATAAAAATTTTTATCCCTACAATATCGCATCATTTTCTACTAATTTAACAACTTTTATGTAAAAAATTTCTCATAAAAAATTTTACAACTTCCCAAACACACCCCTTCTTAAAATTTAGAAAATAAAAATATCATTGCGTCCAATTCATGGAGTTATATCACTTGGCTTGATAGAGAATATTGATTTGCAATTGAATAAGTATAACACCAATAACAAATATATATAGATAGAAGAAACTCAACCAAAACGCAACCTAAGCTTGATTTTCAAAAATAATGTCAGAGTTTAGGTTTGCAAATAGGGTTCAAGTTAGGGTTAGAGTTGACATGAACTCAAGTTTCATGATTCAGAGTTGCATCACTAATCCTATGAGGCCAACCTCTTAGAAGCTCCTAAAACATCCACCTAATTAGCTTTTTATTTATTTATTATGAAGATATTATTGTGAGCATATTTAATTTATATCCAAAATTTTATAATATTTGAAAGCTGTATTTTTTAAAATTTAAAAATCAATTGCTTTTAGTGGTATTTTAGTTATTTTCAACATTGATGAGAACAAGACCTTGCCAAAGCTAATATCAAATGATGTAAAGGTAGATAAATTAATTGATTAGAATTGCAATCGGTGGAATAAAATTGCGGTCGGATTAGCAACAAGAGGGATCGGTTGGAATGTAGTGAAGAATTAGGGATAATTCTTCTTATACCCATAATAAATGCATATAATTCCTCTTATACCCACAACATTTCGTAAATTACTTTTATACTCATAACATTTTATCCTAAATTCCTCTTATATCCATGCCGTTAAAACCATCATTATCTCTCCCATTGAAAAGATGATCTTACTCTTTAAAATTTTTTTCTAATTAAAGTAAATCAACCTTAATATGACTTTCAAGTTATTTAATATCTTGCATTAATGATTTACTACCATCAATAAGTCATATTAAGGTTAAATTATCTTAATTAAAAAATTTTAAATGGTTAAAATTGTCTTTTTAATGGGATAGATAACGGTGGTTTTAACAGTATGAGTATGAGAGAAATTTAGGATGAAATATTATATGTATAAAAGAAATTTATGAAATTGTGAAACTCCAACCTATGTAGGACTCAATGGTATGTATTGAACATATATATTTGATTTATATGTGATTTAAATGAATTTTGAATGATTTATGGATGATTTAATGATATTTTGCAATTAGAGTTTAATTAGGAATGGTGATTAAAAATTTAATCGCCATAGCCCAAAGTGAGTCAGTATGATCCGAGGGACTTAATGAGGATTTAAAGGTGACAAAGTGTCATAAATAATCACGTTAATAATCACAATTTAATTTATGGAGATTAAAGTGTAATTATGAAATTAAGGTAAAAAATGATAGAAAAATTCATAACTTGACGTAGAAACGTCGATTTGAGATAAAATTTGAAATGATAGAATAAAATTATGAAATATATGATATGAATGAAATACATTAAGTAATTATCATGAGAAGTTGCTTTCTTGGAGAGCAATTAAAGTAGATTACTTAAGAGCTAAGCAAAAAGGGCAATTTGGAAAAAATAAAAATAGAATTTATAAAAATGACCTAGGGGGTTGCTTAAGCACCAAGAAAGGTGACTCATAAAAAGAAAAAAATGGGAGAGTAAGCTGCTGCACATCTCAACAGGGGGAGAAGGAGAGAGAGAGAAGAAGAGAGAAGAAGAGAGGAAAAAGGGAAAAAAATGGAAATTTTCTCCAAGGACCAGTATCAAGCATATTCAAACCAAGCAATGAGGAGAGGAAAAGAGAAAGAAAAGGAGAATGAAAAGAGGAAGGCAAGGCTTGGTAGCAACTCAGGAAGCTCGTGGCAAAGAATCGACAAAATTGGGTAAGTACCCGTTGGGTTAAGCCTTCCAATTTTTAAGTTTTCTTTTTAATATTAGAATCATAATTTTGAATCATAATAAACCTCTAAAAAAAGATTAATAACATTCTAGAATTAAGTATTGATTGAGGGTTTTGCATATGTATTGAAAAGAGATGCAAATATGGGAGTAAAACTTAGAAGAAATAAGGTAGAAATCTAAAATACAGAAGAAATAGTTAATGAATAAGTTTTAGCATGAACATTTGTACAACGACTCATTATGGGGTGATTAAGGAACGATCCAATTTTTAGCTTAAAAGGATAAGCACGTTGCAATTTAAAAATCTCGAAAAGTTAACGTGGACTGGATTAAACGGGTGGTAGGATCAACCGCACCAAATGATTTTTAACAATTTTTATACAAGAAATTTTGAGCTGAAAATTTTACAGTATATATAAGACATATTTAGGATCATAAAAAAATAAACCTTAGGTTTTGTGGGGTATAAATATACCCAATAATTTATATGATTAAGGCTGTCTAAAAAAGGGTGTTGCTGTCCAGCAAGGTAAAAATACCAAAATAAATATAAATGCTTAATATTTTATGTTAAAAATATTTATTTTGGTTAATTCATGTAGTTATTAAGGTATGATAGAAATTTTAGATCAAAAGTACTTGATTTGATATTAATTAAAGATTTTGAGAATTCAGTGTGTCTGAATTAAGCATTACGGACAACTTAAGGAACAAATCAAAATAAATGTTAAATTCCAGATTTTTGTGATGAAATTTGACTTATGATGGGATATAAATCATGATTTAGTGTAAGTCATATGATGATTTATGAATAGGTTGCTGCTTTTATAAGGTATGAAACCTAGGGTTGCGTACATGACCCGATTTTTTCATTTTTATATTAAAAATGGTGGGGAAATGAGATTAAATGATTTATGAAAGTTATATAGGGTAAAATACCTTAGGATTAGGTTACTTTGGACGCTCAAAAGGATTTGGAAAGATAAGTCCCAAATATGATTTTATGAATTTTATGAATAGGTGTTCAAGTGAGGTGAAAATGGTACCCACAATAAGGAAATAAGTTGTTGTTTTGAGAGAAGTTAATATATGAATTTTAAACATATGCTAATATCCTAAATTTGGGTTAAGAAAAGTACGATTTAAGGCTGAAAAATTTGGATTAAAAATTTGTTAAGACCATGTTGCTAAAGAGAGCATTGAAACGACGAAAAATGGGTTTTAATATTGCTGTTTTGGAACCCTATAATGAATGAATTATAAATCCAAAATTAAACCCTTAATTATAGGTTCATTAAGGGGTTTAATCATATTGATTAAGGACACAAGTTGCTATGTTTAAATATTTTAAGAAACACATGATTTAGGTGTTGTGAAATAGATGTTTATGAAGAGATAAGTATGAATACCCGACTTGAAAAAAAAGTGGGTTAAGTTAGATGAACTTATGTTGGTTGAAAAACCTAAGGAATATAATTATTTGAAGACGATGCAAATAAATGAAATATTATTTTCATTTATTTAGGCAAAGGCAAGGAAAAGAATGGAAGAAAAGGATTATGGCGATCTCAGGTAAGTAAGCGAACTTTCTAAAATGATGTTTTCTTTCTATGCGATAATATGTGATTAAAATTGTTTATGATAATGTTTAAATGAATGGGCAAACACAAGTTTTGAAAATAATGACTTTAATAAAAAGTCTTAAGTTTTGAAAAAGATTGGCTTTAAGGAAAAACCTTAAGGTTTGCTTTATGGGAAGCAAGTAATACGTTTTACGATAAGAATTTTATCATCAGTATGCTAAAGATTAGCAATGCTTTATGTTGATGGATTGAAAAGTTTACTTATGAGTAAGCAAGTTCTCCACGATAATATTTTCAAAGGATTTCACGTTTTATGTTGATGGTTTTTTTTTAAAGAATCTCTTTTAAGCAAGTAAGTTCTTTATGATGTTATTTCAAAAGTATTTTATAAGAAAAAGAAAATTTTGCCATTTTTCACAAAGCAACAAATGTAAATAAGTTTTGAATTTCTCTTATGATGTTCAATGATAAATAATCATATTATAAAAGAAGAAAAGAAAAAGGAGATTTGATTTATGAAAAAGATTTGTTTTACTAGGTCGTGATAATTAAATAATAAATGATGATTTGGACGTAGTCCATATGTTTTGAAATGATATTCGAAAAGTTTTGATTTCGTTTAGATAAGGAAATCTATTTGAGAATATCTTGAAAAATATTTATACGGATGTGTTGAAGGAGATTTAAGGATGACCAACCTCCTATGTTGATTTCATAAAATGGTTTGATTTCGGGTTGCTAAATCGTATGCGAAGAATTATGCAAGCCCTTTATGTAAAAATGACAAATTAATATGTGGACAAGAAATTGATTTTAAGGTGGTTGAGAAGAGGTTAGCACAATTGCATAACTTTTGTGAGCAAAAGGTCTCGAAATAGAAACCAAAAAAATGCTAGGAAAAATGTATGATTTATTCTTGAAAATCTAAAAGTTTTGGAATTCTTTTATTAAAAGGGTTTTAAGGTGTGTTATTTCTCAAACGTTTCAAATATTTATCAAAATATTTTATTCAAAATGTTTCTAACAGAATTTAAGGAAGGTCATCCTAAAACTAGATTTCAAATGACAACTTGTTAAAGTGGATGCGCTCTCTAACAAGTTGACACGAACTGCGGTCTGTGATGTATTTTTGAAAATGATTTTTAAAGATATAAACTTCAGTCTAAGATTTTTTGTGAATATGGATGCAGGCTGTAGTTTGTGATCCAGGTTTAAAAGGACATGGGCTGCGGTCTGTGGTTTTTCAATCCAAATGGACTGTGATTCGTCATAATAATATACGGTGCACCAGTACAAGGAACAGACTAGTTGTAGAGCACGGTTGGGATGACCGGGGCCCACTCTACATATGGCCAAGTCGTTGAGGGATGACAGGAATGCTAGTAGCGCCCTTCCTGAAATAGGAGCAGGATAAATAAAAAGCCGCCTGCTTAGCGTGCTATTAAGGATTCTCTTTCAAAAGGTAACATGATTACTTGCTAAGTGTCACTATTGGATAAGGAAAAATGTGCTTGCATATATTTTACTTTTTAAAAGCCCAAAGATTGATATATAAAAGCATTTATATGAAAAATTATCCTAAATTAAATTTTTATGAGCCATTATGTATAAGTTACCCTAAAAGCAAGGTGTTTTACGCAAAATGTGTAAATATTAAGGATAAAAAAATGGTTTTTATGTAAAAGTTTTCATGAAAAGGATTTATGGCTTATTTACTATAAATAAATCCTAAGATGGGGATTATGAAAAAGGGTTTATGTAGGAAAATATTTTGGACATAAGAATGTCCATTTCCAAAAGGTTTATGTAGGAAAAATGGTTAGACATGAGAATGTCCATTTACTAAAGGGATTTATGTTGGAATGTAGGTGGACATAAAAATATCTGTTTCTAAAAGAATTTAAGGGATAAAAGTGTTTATGGACATATGAATGTCCATTGCCAAAAAGGCTTACATGAAATGTATTTTGGACATAAAAATGTCCATTACCAAAGTGTTTATGTGAAAAATATTTTAGGACGTATACCCGTCTGTTTCCAACAAGGTTTAAGTGGAAAAATATTTTAGGACGTATGAACGTCCAATGCCAAAATGATTTATGTGAAAAAATATTTTTTCGTGGAGATGAGAATGTCCATTGCCAAATATGGTTTATATCAAGATGTTTTGAGATATAAAATATTCCCTGACCAAATGATTTATGAGAAAAATATTTTAGGAAATGATTTTCAAGGAATTCTTGCCCTAAAAGATAAAATGCTTACTTACTGAGTTATCACTCATGTTTTGTTTTCCAAACCTCAGACAGGTATTGGGAGACTCAAGCGGTTGAGGATCTAAGAAATGGAGAAAAGATCCGAGATAGTACCATGTGGGCTAAAATGATTAACCATAGTGAGTGGAATGATATGAATGAAAGTATTAAGGTATGATGATGTATATGAATTTATTTGAAGTTCTAAGTTTTAGGAGAACTAATGAAGGAATGGATGAATGTATGTCTGGAATGACAATGACATGATTAGGTTAAGAGGGCCCATGATGTATAACAACATGTCGAAATGGTTTAAAAGATATATACATGTGTACCATTACTTATGTTATAAATAAAATGATGATGAATGAAGAAACGAAAAAAAATTTGGATGAGTTCCAATTAAAATCCCACCGCGTGATCAGGGTAACAATCATAATTCACTTTTACCAATCTATAAGTTCTTGAGATAAGGAAGTAACGTCTTGGTTTGGAGCGCCACAAAAATATTGTGGATATAAGATAAATTATGTGCATTTGTTATGAGTATAAGAGAAATTATCTCGAAAAATTATTAACATAAGAGGAAGATAACAAGTATTGGTTAATGAAAATAACGGTCAAATATGGGTAAAATCAGCACATAGCTTGGGGCATATGGAACAAATGAAAGAGGAAAGAAATGAGATGATCATAAGAAGGATGTTGGAGTAGGAAGTTCTCAGAGTTTTTTGGAAAACTAAGTTACTAAGGAAAATTGTAATCATCGGTTGGAGGCTACTTAATGATTTTTTACCAACAAGAATTAACTTCGCCAACAGATCAATCAATGCCCATCGCTTCCAATTATCTTGGAATCGCACGTAACAAAAGGGGTGATTGAATCTCACCAAATGAATCTTTTGTTGCCACCGAGGCATTGCCCTGCGATAGTTGTTAATTTAAGTTATATTTGGCATAAATTTCGATGGGTAATTATCTGGGTTTAAAGTGAAAACTGCCTTAAATTATGTTTTGGACACGCTGGATATTAAATTTAATTCTAAGTTATTTGAAAAATTTTGTGATATTTTGCTTGAACTTTAAAATATTTGAGCTAGAGGTTTACTTGAATTAGTTGGGCAGAATTTATTTAAGATGTAACAACTAGAATTATATATTTTGCAAGTATTAATGATGGCCAACCAAATAAAATCACGGTCCAAGAAAATGAAGAGCAAAAATATATCCAAATTCTAAACGTGAGATTTCGCCCACCAAATCAGCGTCCATCTTCAGAAAATTAATGGTCAAGCTGTAGCAGAAAATTCAACCGTCCAGATTTTTTATATAAACTACAAAAAAAAAAAAAAAAAAAAAAAGTGCGAACCCACCGGAATTTTCAACCGTCCATCCAAAGCTATTCGAGATCGTACAAAATAAAAATCCTGCAGCAATACTTAATTTCAGCAATTGCTACAATTGAGCCGTCCAATTTTCCACCGTCAAAAGCAAATCTACCAAGTATATGCATCTGGATTTCTTAGGGTGTGCACATTCAGCAGCACCGCCTGTCTTCATCGTAATTTCCAATCCAGGCTAGGTGGCGTGTGGATTTTAGCATGCAATTTAGGCCAAGTTAGCAATTACTGTTTTCTGAAAAACAAAAAAAAAAAAAGAAAAAGGGAGAAAAATCAACAGCTGGTATGAAAATCAAGCAATGAGAAGTAGCAAACCAAGCAAGCGCTATGCAGCGACGAAGACTACGCAATTCACATATATAAGCCAGACTGGTCTTTTACCGCAGGACCCAAAACTTTTTTTTTTTGTCATTTTTTTTGCGGCTAAGTAAATTTAGGTGTATTAAATCTATAAACTAAGTTTTAATATTTTTGGATATTTTAAAGTATTATTTTTGAATTTTAAAATACAGTGCATTTTCATAATTTTCTAAGCTCCACAAATTACGGAAAAGCCATTGTGTTTGAAAATCTAAAAAAATACTTAAAAAATCTAAAAATGATAAAATTTAGTTTATAAATTTAATACACTTAAATTTATTTGTCCATGAAAAATAAAAAATAAAAAATATATATCTTTTGGGCCAAACATACGGAGCAGGTTGTGCATCGGGTCATAAAAGATCACGGCTCCATATATGAAAGGGCAGGCGAGCAGCGTTGGGAAAACACAATTCAAGGAGGGCAAGAAGAGGTGGAGACGTGCAGCCGTGTCGAGACTTTCACGCATGGAAGCGGAGAGCAAGCTAAAGAAGAAGATTTTTTTTTTTTTTTTCTTTTTGATTTTTTATTCATCTGAGATGATATTATTTTTAGATCCAAATGAAAACTTTCATGGTTCCTAGTTCTCTCAAGCTTATCAATTGGGGTCCTAATTGGGTTGAGACTAAACCATACCTTTTACTAAAAATAAGTAATTTTCAACCTAATATTAAAATTTAACTGCTTTTAAGGGTATTCAAGTCCTTTTTTAACTAAAAAAAATGGTAGTTGTGTATACCTTGTCAAGGATTCTGGGAATACTTGCAACAGTATCATGTTCACGGCCTGCCGATGTCAACACCAATGGTGGGTCTTTAATGTTTGGTGATTTCCTTCATGCAGGACTTAGTGTGTTACTGGAGCCAGGCCAAATGTCAGGAATGTTGTAAGGTGATTTTGATTACATGTTGGGAGACCTTAATTCCACACAATACTTTCACGTGCAACTCATCTTGCTGATTCAATGCAATCATGAAGATATTAGACTGATTTCTTTGTGGGTACCATCTAATTGTATACCTTATCAACAAGAAAGTGTGGAAAACGGTGCCTTATATTTTATTCTTTTCCAGTCGATGCGCCCCTACGAATCCCATTTTCCAATTGCTTATATTGTGCCTGACATATCATTTCAATAAAGGAAATGCAAAACATTAGATGTAGAATATCAAAACAGAATGCAATAGCTAAATAGATAAGAGCTTCACTTCAGAAAACCTCATTTGACTCTTACAGTCTGTTTATTGCATCCAACCAATGAGAATGGTTTTATTAAGTTATAACCGATTCTATTGATCAAATGTCGGTTGGGCTTTATGTAAAGATTGAAATTCAATCGGAATGCACTTCAAGGAATCAGGCCCAATACCTACTGCCATGAGACGTATGTGGGCCATAATGAAGGAACAGACCAGTCTATTTTTTTACTGCGAGAAGGATATGCTGGTGTCATCTGTTTTTCACGTGCTGCGCAATCTCGAGCAGATGGCTAACCAGTCAGCCAATGCACTCGTTATCTGGTGGCTTGAAAAAAATATGTACCCAAAAACCGGGGCCCCTTTTCATATTGAGCACTCTTTAAGTTTTCTATTTATTTTCCCCTGATAGAATGGACATATATATATTTGATATGCATGCAGAATAGATATTTAGGGATGTGTATAACTATGTTTTGAATTACTTTTTATTACAAGCCATTTGCAGCTCCTCACTAACCTCTTCTCCTGGCACTGCACAAAAAGAAGAAAAGATGCGGGGAGGCAGCTAACTAGAATCAGAAGAAGAGGCATCTAGCATAAAAAAAATGTGCAATATTGCTGGGTGGCTCACCCCATCATACCTTGGTCTCCTCCCTATCTACAATTGCAGGGGCACAAGCTGCTTGATTCCTGCTGCTTAGCACATGACCAAAGGAAATTTGCTCAAACAGATTTATAGGCAATCTTGATCTCCTTAGTGGTACACTTCACATTGGACACAATAGTACAATTTCCCACAAGAGAATTGATGAAGTCCATTGAATCACTTTGCACCTCTACTCCTTTGAATCCTGAGTAAAAGTACCTTTGCTTCCATCCAAAGAGGGTCTGGGTCTCCCTAGCTGCCGCAAACGACCCGATCCAACTTATAATGATTGCCCCAGAACATCGTCTTCTTCTCTCCTACTACATCAACATTTCTCTTCATGGAGACCATATCTAGTCGGGTCTATCAAGATGGACTTTCACCAAGGTTTACATGCCCTTTAAGACCCAATAAGGATGAGTTAAAACTAGTGCAAATAGTCGACAAACCAACTGATAATGCCCTCGAAAACCACCGGACTTCCTCAGCTAGGCATTTGTTATCTTCTGAGAGCAGGTGGAAGATCTTCTAAATATTACTCAATGCTTTAGATCTGCACATGGAAAAAAATGCCCCTCCAAAAAGAGCAGATACCTTGATGCACTCCCAAAATAAATGCAAATTTCCTCCTGCATATCTACTTGATTGCAGGGGAAACAGTGAGGTTCAATTGGGATGCCCTCTTTCTCGAGAGGTTTAGTTTAGTTGGTTGGGAGTCTGTGAACATCCTCCACCCAAATGGTTGAACTTTCTTTGGACTCTCTTTCCTCCAAAGCGCTTTCAAAGACTTGCCCAATGCCAAATCATTTTAAATCAGTCGTCCATCCTTATCAAATGGTTGTTTCCTCAATTGCCAATATATATGTTGATTTCACCCTGAATTGCTCATTGCTTCCTTCTCACAAAAGCTTCAGTCATCCTCCTCCCATCTTGGCTGAGGGATGTTTTTGATCAGCTGCTAACCATCCTTACCAACAACCATTTTGATTGCAGATTCGTTCCAGGATCTCCTTTCTTTGTTAATGTATTGCTCCATTAGTGCTCCTCTATTGAAACCCTTAGGAAGAGGCCCTTGACATTAATGGGTGGGAATGCCCGTCGACAGCAAAGGATGCACTCTTTACTAGACTGACGTTGTTGAGGTTTGAAGCATTGCAAGACAGGTTCTATCATTTTAATTTGTTAGTTTACTCTAATTAGTTGATTCAACCACCAACACCTAGAACTTTGGTTAAGCTGCCTTGAGGCTGCACCATTTTTCTATTAATGATTGTTCTCTTTTACTTAAAATTTCAATTGAATGTTGTTTTACAGGAATGCATAAGTTTGATAAGCTGTCATTTTAAGGCAGGGGAACTTTCCATGCACAACTGTTCGTGGTATATATAGCGGAGGGAAGAAGGATAAAGTGTATTCATTGAAGAAGATATACTGAAGCTCTGACTTCTTTTTGCTATTGAAGTTCAATTGTAATTTTTGGCCGAGTCTTCTTCTTATTTTTTTTAAGACTTGAATATTTACTACTTCATTTACAATATCACAAATTTGTACAAATTTGTATATTTTAAACTGCTCGTAAATGAAATTACAACGGTAAGTCAAATTGGTCGACTTTTTGGTGCTTCTGAAAATTGTTACAAATTGTAAGTATTGCAAATTGTGGAACCGATTGAATGCACCAAGGTCCATTCAGCCTCAATGTAGCCGGGTACATTTTATCTATTTTTTTATTTTTTATAAAATGTTAATCTATGTGTATTTAACATATGTATCAATTAATATCATTTTTGAAGATTTATATATATTTATTTTTAATTTTTTAAAAATTAGTGACATTTTTTCAGGTCAGAAATGATCAGCCCGAGCTTTTCATATCATCTGAAGTTTTAGACCGGGATGTTTATCTATTTCGGAAACAATTCCCTACAAACATTGTTCAAAAAAATTTCTTGCAAAACAAATTATTTTTTTTCCATTTTTCATAAGATTCTTAATATTCAAACCCCTCATAATATTATTCATATTCTTTAATTAAGATGTCAAATCCTTTCAATTGTATTCACTCTCAAATGATGTTAAATATTTATAATATACAAGTTTCTATTTAAAATGATTTTTGGCATCGTGTGTGTGTATATATATATATTAATTTACATTTGGCTGACGATCTTATATGACAACCCATATTGCACGCGCAATACGGGCAATTAAAAATTTTTATATATTTTTTCACTAAATGGGTGACCCCATCTAGATCTTCTTTTCTGTAAAATTTAATTTGTAATCTTTTGGAATTTGTTTGATATTTTATTTTGAATTTTAAAAATCAATAAAATAGTCATCCGCACATAAACCATTTTTTAAGCTCACATGTTGAATAAAAAAAAGTTAATTAGAAAGTATTTTCCAGCCGTACATGGGGCGCAGCATACAGAATTTTTATATTTTACACCGTTTAAGTGTTAAAAACATAATTAAAAAAACGGAAAATCCATTTATATATTCAAAAAAATAATGAAAAATATTTTCTAGAGCCGCATAGAGCGCACAGGACACGGACCCTTTATATTTTACACAGTTTAGATAGATAAAAAACGAAATTTTGAACGCACCAATGAGACGCATACGGTTAACCATATGGAATCACTCGGGTTAGATGTAGCAAACATCTTTAAAAAATAGGAGGGAATCCATTTTTATACGCCACTCCATACAAATATCTCTAAGGAATTATTCTCCACATTTTTAGTTTTAATTGATTTGCTGAGGATGACTGTTATAACTTAAATTAGATTTCCTTTGGGTTTTGCTTCACGCTAAATGCAGGGAAACTTTCTTGCTTTGGAGAGCGTTTGATAAGGGAGTAAACTTTACATAAGTCATGACCAATTAACTGAATTTGAACTGGACAGTAGTTTTAAAAACTTAGATTGCTCAGCTCATCGTTCCAAATCGTTGAATATATACATTCTAACGTGGGTTTCATTCAGCCGAATCAACTAAGACAATCCAGACAAAACATAGCCATCTTCAACCAGGTTAAATCAAAAAAGCCTATTGGGTCTTGTCAATTCGGCCAAATCAACTGGTGGCGGCTCTTCTCAAAAGATTCTCTATAATCTATACACTACGATATAATTAAAATAAAAGAAAAATAACCATCCTTTAAATTTTAAGTGGCTTCATCCTCAGCATTCACTTCCTTCCATGCCCATTGGCTATGAAAGCAATGGAGCTTGATTGCAATTAATTTGTGGTTCAGTACTGCTTTCTTACTATTTGGACACTTATGACTCGAATCCATCCAGAACTTGAAATGGTAGGCCCCATAGTTATTACATAGAATCTACTACACAAATGAGAAGGATTTTACATACATGTGGACAGCCAAACCACTGAAATCAAAATGCTGTACAGATGGAAGGATTTCAATCTTAAAATTAGAATACAAAAATTAAGCCAATTAACAAACTCTTCGGTTATTAATATTAATTATCAAACCTTCGGGTTCTAGTGGTACAATGACTGAGGTGGAGCCCTCATGACAGTCCAAGATCTTCTCACATGTTTCCACAAGGCTTTGCCTACAGTTTGGGCAGGAGGTGTTTGATGCTAGCCACTTGTCTATGCACTTGAGGTGGAAGCCATGGTTGCACTTGGGCAAGATCCTTATTCGATCTCCTGCAACGAAGTCGGACAGGCATATGGTGCACTCCGACAGCTTCATGCTTCCCGTGGAGTAGGCTAGGGTGGGGAAAGTTTTGAGAGTTTTTCTGTCGATCCCCATGTTAGGTAGAGCCTGATCAGCAGCGTTGGCGGCAGCTCTTGAGCGGTTGGAGCACCTCAAAGCACACCTGATGATTGAGTGGAGACCGAGTGAACAGACGACAGCACAGAGGAGGACGGAGAGGATCATGACAACATGAGTGTCGAGACGGCTTTCGCTGGAGTTCTCTTGGGATGGGCCATGGCTCGCTGCCGGGGGAGATGCTCCATCATTGCCAGGGAAATGGAAGAAAGGAGTGTGTAGAAGTAGTCTCCTTGAGTACAAGTTACCAAGAAAAGAAGAGGCAGACATGGAAGAAAACATGGTGAAGTAGATGTAGTTTGACTGATTTTTGAGTTGTGTTATGCTATCATGGGAGGGAGACGGGGGCTTTCGTGTATATATATAGGTGTAAAGAACAATGGGAGAAAATAAAGGTTAGCTCTACCTTTTTCTCGATTATTGTATGGCCTCTCACATTCAGTGTACAGATTTACATCAGCAGCATAAGACTAGATGAGATTCATAAAAGAACTGTCAACTTCAGTTGCTTTATTTATTTATTTTTGAGTGGCCGAATCCAGCTAGTGATATGTTGGGGTCAGCTTGATCTTTCCCAGATTCCTCTTATCTAAAACTCATGTTTGATCACGGTAGAGGTTATTAATCAAGCGCCACATAAGTTCAAAATATAAATAAAGCACTTAAAAGAAAAGTTTTGCCTTTTTATATTAAATCAATATTAAATACTGGAAATGAGCATCTCCTAGAGAAGATTTTAGCTTATGTATGTCTTTAAAAAATGGATAACTATTGGGAGTTATCTCTTTTTGATATGTCTTTAAAAGCAATTAATCCTGAGTATCCTGTCTAGGCTGAGTCAACACCCATTAATCTGGAAGCTTCTGATCTGCAATCCGCGCCATTGGACTGCATAGACAGTGGCCGAGCTGGTTTTATCGTTGGGAAATCAATAAACATAAAATGGATTTTCCATTTATCATCGAAGTTTAAAAAATCGATGGGGTTAGGTGAAAGCTCTTCTACGAGTAGGACTTGCTGTGTACGTACGTGGTATGTTTCCTCAATTAGTTGGCGTTATCTCACCGGGTTGTGATGGATTTTGATCCTATTTTTAATAATCTTAATTTGATCATATTGTAATTTTATTTTCAATCCCTAATTAATCCACCTTAACCGGGTCTAAAAAATTGGATTTTTTTGGTCCTCAAAAGTTTATAAGCGATCAACTTCGGCTGAAAATGTTAATTAGAGTCGATATAAACGTATCATATACATGTGGTATTAAAGTCTAAAGTGAAACAACTTCACTCAAGAGATGGGAAAAATAGTTTGATGGGGTTCCAACTGGTGGCGGAACCTAGACTTTTGGGGAAGGAGGCAAACAAACTTAAGGGGGAGAGGGTTGCAGCATAATATTATTTTAGGAGAGGCAATTTTGTAAAAATGAATTATATTTTTAATTATTTTTAAAAATTTTATAGAAAGTTCTTATAATTTCTGAAAAATGAAATGGTGGGCAATTGCCGCTTTCTTAGTTACATGTAGCTCTACCTATGGCTTCAATCAAGGGCTCAGTATAACTTTTGAGGTTAAGATGACCTGTAAGCATCCAACAAAAACATGAAATCAAGTATTCACTAAGAAAGTGATGTTGTTTTTGAGATTATTAGATTAACTTAAATAAGATTAATTTAAATATCAACATGAAGACACTTGTTTTAAGGGTATTTCTTAATTGTGTACATATCTTAGGACTTAGGCAAAAATTCGAATTTCGAAAGAAATTTCCCAAGCTTCTTCTCAATATATACAATCTTGTCACTTTACAAAGAGTACATTGATTCTAATAACGCGGCCCAACTTGAATCCTAGTTTGGAAAATGTAGAGACAACTTGTCATCTATGCTTTTGTCTCCCCTCCTCATCCCGTGATTAAACAAGCCTAAAATATTTTAATTATCGAATGCCCAATTGTCACAGCTGGAGCCTGAAAAGTTGTTATTTGAGTTATTTAATTGTCCAACTGTCTGTCCCAAAGGGTATCATATATGAACTTAAAAAACACAAAAGAAAATTCGATGAAACATGTGGCTACAAATCACTGCAACTAGACTATCAAGATTAGCAAATCTTTGAAATGCGTGCGTGACAAATCCATGCATAATTAAAGCCAACACTAATAAATTGATTTTTAAGTTATGCACAATCTTAAGATGTCTGCTTTAAGGTTGTAACCGTGTAACTTGGGTAGGTTGGGTCTTTTATCGACTCTATTTTAATCCGATTTTAAGGAGTCCTATCCTACCCCCAATTTATATTGGTAGATTAGTATTGGAGATCTATCCTATTCGACTTCTTCTACAGTCAGGTCGTGTTCAATGTCAAGTCAAAATCTCTTCTAAATTTCTAACTCATGTTTGAATATATATGTAAAAATATTCCAGTGCATTTAGACTGCACCATATAATTTATGCACTATAAGGTCCACTTATCATAAATAGAAAATTTATCCCACCCATTGTCTTTAAATTTTTTTACTTTATTAGCATATTAATTTCTTCTAAATTGAATGTGTACAGGCCCCATTGGAAAATGATACAAAATCAATGTAATAAAATAGTTTAATGTAAATAATAATTTTTAAGTTGCTTTTTCAATATCTAAACTATTTAATATATATATTTTATATGGATAAATAATTGTATAAAGTTTTATAGTATTCTAATATATGTGGAGCCTATTTTATAGTGGATTGCACTTGAATAATTTTCATATATATATATATATATATAGAAAATAATCAAGTGCATTGAGACTGCAATTACCTCAAAATGGGCCACATATGATCATAAAATTATAATCTAATTTACCCATTTTATTTAAAATTATGTATACTATTAGTATACTAATTTTTATGCTAATTGGATCATAAAATTATAATCTACTTTGCCCATTGTACTTAAAATTATGTATTCAATATTATGAAATAGTTTAATGTAAATAACAACTTTAAAATTATTTTTTCAACAAGTAAATTATTTCTTATATAATTTATATATAGATAAAGAATTATATAAAATATTAATATGTTTAAGTACAGAAGTGGTCCATTTTGGGCCAAATACATTATAAGTAATGGTGCAGACAAATATACCTAAATATTATATATATATATATGAGAAATATTCAGGTACAACTTTATTACACCACAATTATGGTGCAATTACCTCAAAATTGGCCTCACATGAACATAAAATTATAATTTACTTCACCTATTATATTTAGAATTCATGTTCTATTACTATACTAATTTTCAACCTAATTAAATATGTGTATGGACCTCATTTGAAAATAGTACAAATTTAATATAATAAAATAGTTTGATGTAAATAATAATTTTAAAATTATTTTTTCAATATGTAAACCATTTACTATAAAATTTATATATGGATAAATGATTGTATAAGGTGTCAATACATTTAAGTACATATAAGGCCAATTTTGAGCCAAATGCATGATTAATTAGGGTGTAGTTTCACTACACAGGAAAAGTTATCTCTTTATATAGGTAATATGATTTAATGCAAATGGAATGCATCATAATTGTGATTATATGTTGAAAATAACATTTTAAACTTGATATTTACATCAAAATATTTTATTATGTTGATTGTGTAGTATTTTAAAATAAAATTTATATATATGTTTGGTTTGGATGAAAATTAGTATGTTATACACTGAATAATTCAAATAAAAGGTGTGACAAATTTTCTATTCATGATCAATTGAGATCTATAATGCATAGACTGCATAATTTAGTCACATGCACTGGTTACATAAAAGAAATTTCATATAACCTCATCAATCATTAATTATTAAAATATTAAAAATGAAGAAGATTACACAAAAAAAGAGGTTTATAAAAGCATATTCATAGAGAGAGAGAGAAAGAGAGAGAGATAGAGAGTGTGTGCACCCCTCAAAACATATATTTGTTTTTAGTCTTTTCATTTTTTTTATTTTTGAGTTTTTAACTTTTACTTGAATTCACATGTATTTAGTTTAACTATCAAAATGTTATCTTTTTATTTGTGTATAGTTTTATAATTTCAAAAATTAATAACTTTTAGCCCCATTTAATGTGAAATGAAAATTGTAGATTCTTGAAAGTATAAAATAGACATATCCGAAATTAATTTATATATGACGATTATACACAGGCCTACATAAAAACGAAAGAAAAATTAAAAAACTAAAGAAAAAGGCTCACAACAAGTGCATGTATTGGATCATCACCCATAATTGTACAGTGTATGAGAATTATGTGGAGTCCTACAAGTATGATTTAACCATTTTTCGATCAAAATTGTTTCGATGAGATTAGGAAAGTATTTTACTTTTTTTTTTAAAAAAAACTATCAGGTAGGTTCGAAACTTCGAATCCCCAAACTCCTCCGTTGAATCCAACATGTCGAAATTATGTACCAGTCCAGACCCTTACCAAAATCTATTCCACGGTCAAAAAAGTAGATTCAACTTGTTCGAAATCGTTTGGCTTCGATCCCACCTAACTAGATATTGGGATTATTTACATTAGCGGGGGTGGTTATCAGTCTACACTCGACAGGTAATATGGGTATGGTGCAGATATTTTTATCACAGCTGTAATCGCACAGAAGAGTCAGCTTTGGACAAGAAAAAGTTGCTCTAAAATAATTTGTAAGGGTGCCTGTGCCTTTTTCATGAATTGAATTGGATGAAAATGTGGGATTGAAGTGTAATAGAAATTAAAAAAAGTTGCACTAAAAATGTAAAAAGTCTACAAAAATTGAAAAATATTGTATATAAAATGGAAAAAAAATATATTGTCATTTTTTGTGAATTTGAAAAAATATTGCTGTGAAATGGAAGATTTCTTGTATCATCTTCTAATCCACATTCCATCGCCTCTCACCAGCGAGCGAATAGAAGTACAACTTCGGTCGGGAATGTGCTAGCTTTAAGTGAATTATAACCCTAAGCAAAGTTTAGGTGAATCTTAACCCTCATCTTAAAATTCAAGTTCAAATTGGATCAACAATCAATTTTGTCTTGATTTTAGGATGAAATTTGGATTAGTCTATGTAAGATGGTAAATCTTACAAAAGGTCTATTAGAGAGCTTATATGATATGACAAAGTTACGATAGAAAGTCTTGGAAAACTCTCAAATGGTAAGGCCAAAAGGCCTAGCTAAATACCTAAAAAGTGTATGTGAGTTTTGAGAATTTAAGACAACCCCAAAGGGGGTGGTAATATAAGTTAAAATTTACTGATAAGAATAACAAAACTCTTTGAAAAATGTTACATTCGCGTCAACTAATTTTAAAATATACTTTTGATTACAATAATTTATTTATTTATAATTTACACATAAATGTATATGACTTATGGAATTTTTAATTTTGATGAAATTTTGTCTTCAAATTAAAATATAATGTTAAGTAAAATAAATATAATGAATTTTCATTAACAACCAGATAAGAAAAATAAATAATGTTGCATGAAATCACTATCTAAACTAGTTTAATAAAATGGTACATATATTTCATAGTTAATTGGTATATATATAATAATTTTAAAAGTTAGTATATTTGCAATCATTTACAAATCGAGTTAATTTGGATATAAGAAATTTAACTTTTTATGGGCAAATGTAGATGGCATTTAAATTTTGTAATAAATATTTTACAATTTAATTAAGATATGCTTACACGAAAGTATTTTATTAGAATTTAATTAAAATGCTTAATTAATAAATCAATATAATTTTTTAATAAATTCGGAGGCATGGGTTCTAATCGGATCAGGTTTTGTTACTGGGTTAATATAAATCCGGTATTAGGTAAGTTTCTTTCAGATCGAATTAGAACGAGGCTACATTGAAAATTTTTATAAAATTGAAACTCATATCCGGTTTTTCCTAAGTCTTATCGGGCAAATTTGGATTGAACTGGTACCAAATTTCATCCCTGCCTACAAACAAGCAATTGAGAAAAGTTACGTATAAAATAGAAAGAAAATGTTATTATTTTTTGAAAGTAGAAATAAAAATTAATTTTAAAAATGCTAGATTCCATCACATCTTCATCAATGTTCAGACAACTTTCCTAATCTATTATACTAATGCTTTCATTCATTTCTTTCTATGGAAGAGATTTTATCCTACACAAAATCTTTTGCGTGTGGCTGAAAAATCTTCTCTAAAGATTGCAAGGACAAAACCCGAGGTGATCTTCCCAAAGATCTGACCAGCGACCACCATCAAGAAACCAATTCATTTGATAGCGCGAATGATTTATTAGTGTTCCTTTTCTCTTTTTTGTGTGGATTTGTCACAAGTGCGAGCACAGTCAGACAAAATCGAGACATCCAAATAGACTCTAAAATGGCAGTTGACCATTGCCACTTGCAACTTTTATAATTATTATTGTTAATACTACATTAGACCACAATGGATCCCCATGCTCCCATGAGCACTGGAAGCCGGAAGAATATTCTAGTTCTCCGAATGCCATTCCACTAAGCCATTCCCCAATTAACATCCAAATAGCAACTTTGGCAGTTTAGAATTCTAGAACCTTGGCCAGAGAGACAACTAATTATACTTGCACCTAACAGTGTTAATCCTAAAATTTGTGCAGTAAAAATATCTTAATCGAGCACACATATCCAAGCAAAAAAAAATAAAAAAAATAGGATTAATTTCAAATATAATCACTACCTTTGCCCTTGATTATAAATATACCCGCTAAGTTTGAAAACTTTCACATATACCACCTACGTATTTCATTAATTTCAAATATACCTAATATGACACTTAGGAATGTTTAATAATTTTAAAAATACTAAAATACCCATTATTGATCTAGCATCCATTGTCATTAGTGTTATATTGGTACCATTAGAACTCATATTGTTTAACTTCTTTTTTAAGTTGAATGAGTTTTCATCATATTATTTAACTTCTACCATAGTTGAATGACTATTATTACTAATTAATAAGGGACATTTTGGACATTTCTTATAATGAATAATGATGATTTTTAATTATGTATAACGGAACGTGTATGAATGAAATTTCACTCATGTTTAGTAGGTATATGTGAAAGTTTTCAAACTTAGTGAGTATGTTTATAATTAAGAACAAAAAAGTGGGCATATTTGAAATTAACCTTAAAAATTAAAATGTAAAAAACTTATGCAAGCATAATATAAATCCATAAACAAATGAATGGGAAATAAAATAAATCAAGAATATCAACTCAGAGACTTGCAATAGTGCAATTGCTGGCATATGTTGATGGTAAGAAAAATTACTCTCTATATTTTGGTCCTTATATCTTTTCTAGGGGTAGAACTAAGGTCAAGTTGTACTAGGTTAAGTCAAACCCAAATCATAATTATATAAACTAGTTTTAACTCGATTTCATGTATGTTTTGGACTTCGTTTCATATTGAATTTCGGTTTTGTAGTTGGATTAAACTAGTTCATATTTTAAAAAATGTAACATATTATTAAAATTAATAAATCAAAATAAAATATCTTTAAAGATATTATAACTTTGATCTGTAAAACAATGTAAATAATAATTATTTGTTAAAAATAAAAATAGAATTTTATTTACTATTAAATTTTAATAAGTAAAATTAAAAAATTGCTAATTTATTTGCGAAAGTTAATAAATTACCATATGCCTAATATTTTAAAAATATATATAATATTATATATACTTTTGAATTCATCTTTAATGAAAATATTTAAAATAATAAAAAGACAAATATTTAAATAATATTGCATTAGTTGTTAAAAATAAATAACTTAGAATAAATATTTTCAATGATTAATACATATATCAATTGAAAATATATTTTAAGAATATATATTAAATCTATAAGAATGTACCTTAGGTTCGTGAACCTCACCCACCTGATCTTTTAGACCCCATCTCAAAAGATCATTTTTAAAAAAAAAAAAAAAAGAAAGTGGGCCCCGAGTTGCCTAAGCGCATCATGATACCACCACACAAGACTCTACACTACTTAAGTTGGGCCATGCATTCCTTTCGGCCTAACGCTAATGGAGACAAGCCACTCTGTGCCCAAGTGGTAACTCACTAAGGTAGGCAAGCAGCACTCGTTATTTCAAAAAGTCCTCCCAGCAGTGGAGATCAGTTATTGTGGAGGCTTTTATCCCATGAATATAGATAGACTGCTCAATCTCTGGTGAGTTTAGGTGGGAGCTTGTTTTCTCCCATAAAAATAGGTGAAAAGTTTATAGTCCTCTAGATGAATTGGCCTAATTATAATATCAAATGTTATACCAGTAAAAAGAGATTATGGAAATAGAAAAGCAAGATGAAAGGATTTATTTTTTTCAAAGCTAGCTAACCAAGATCAACTAGGTAAACGGCTTGGATCAAAGGGGTGGAAAAGATATGATGGCTTTATAGATTAACCAAGAGTGGTGCTTATGTAGAGTAATGTTTCAATACACCCTAATGATCACTTTATGGACTAACCAAGAATGGTGCTTATTCTTGATTAAAAAAAGAAAGAGTGATGCTTATTTAGAATAATGTTTTAATACACCTTGATGCAGTGAAATTTCAATATACAAGGGTACAAAACCCTAAATTTTAAAATATTTTTAAATTTTTTTATAAAATTGTTAATTTGTGTATTTAAATTATGTATTAAGTTTTAACTTTTTGGAGATGTATAAATATATTTTTTGATTTTTGAGAAAAGGGGTATTTTTGTCATTTTAAAATGACTAAAATCTCTATTTTAAAAAATAAAAAATATATGCACATTTTCAAAAATGGTAAATTTTAGTTTATATATTAAATACACATAAATTAATGGTTTTATAAAAAAATTTAAAAAGCAGGGCTTTACAACTTGATGGCATTGAAACCAGCCTCGCTTATTCAAGGAATGCAAGATATCCACACCATTAAAATGAAGATCAAGAACACCAATACACAAACAGAGAGTCGAGAATCCAAGGCATTCCGCTGAAAGACCTAATCAAGTGGGGCCTACCGAAAAGCTCAAGAGGATCAAGGAGGATCTAGACATTAGCTTATCAACCGCCAAAGCTACGGGCTAGTTAAGGTGGTTTTCTAATACCACTTACCCAATTGCCTACAAGAACCCCCCTAAGCCTTAAAATTGCAACATGAAATGTTGCAAATAGTCATGTCCTATACTCCACGCCTCTATGAGATACGGATGCGAATTAAGGGTGTGTTTGGTTGGAGGCAAAATTTGTGATGAAAAGTTTTTGGAGTAGAAATTGTCAAATCAATAGAAAGTGATATGATATAATAAGAATAATGATGAGGAGTAAAGATAATAAAGTTAAAATAGATAGATTAGTTGTATGAGTAGTTGTGTAAAAATGATTGAAAAGTACGGTAGTTTGTGTAGAAAAATGTGAAAAAATAATTAAAAAATAGAGTAATTATGGAGAGTAAAAAGTTTTAGATTGAAAAGTTTTAGTTGACACTTTTTTATCCTAAACAAACACACCCTGTAAATTATCCTCTAAAGACAGTCGCAGGCGCCCCATTGTGATGCAACCCATGACTAAAAAAGAATTTTATTAAAAGACTTGTGCCGTAAAAAACAATTCGCTCGAGATTTTCGTAATAATTGTATTAAAGGCAGGCAATCGATGTGAAGGTCATGGATTTGACTTTCTAAAGGGGCAATCAAGAAGGCCAACTTAGAGTAGCGTACAACTTGAACAGGGTACTCATACATATCGACCATACTCTAAATTAGGTAGGGTAAGGTACAAAATTTTACCCATGAATATAAATAGGGTAGAAATCATTGCTTAATCTCTTAAATATGATAAGACTAGGGTAAACACATTATGTGCTCATAATATACTAGGATGGGTATCCACATAGGTACTCTAATATATAAACAATTATAAATGTACGTATTAAATAAATATATAATGGTTTCTATCTACACATTCACCAATAATTTATTTTTTGTTTGATTTTCTTTTAATTTTTTTTATAAATTGTACAAGGTTTGTATTTGTGATGGTGGATATTGATGTTAATGTGATATTAATGTAGATAATGCGGCTATAAAGAGTGTGGAAATATATATAAACATCAACAAAATGAAACTAATTGTAAGTTTTAAAATCTAAAATATAAATGAGTATTATTTATATTATTTAAAATAATATAAAAAATATTTTTTTCATATTTTGTGATAACCGAAACTGAATTAACCCTATGGGTAATGGGTAGAGTAAGGTATAGTAAGAACCAATCCTATAAGCTAGTAGGGTAAGGTAAACTTTTTGAAAATAGAATATGAATAGGGTAGATTTTTTGAAAATAGGGTATGAATAGGGAAGACTTTTTGGAAATAAGGTATGAATAGGATAAACTATTACCTGAACCGAACTGATACGAGTTGCATCCCTAACCTAAAAGCTAAATTAAAATTACCTGTAGGCAAGTGAAGTCATCCCAAGCAAAGAAAAAGGCTAACATTAGGTTAATTTCATTGGAGTGTGGTACTAGAGTAACCCACCATATATGTCATTCTTTAAAGAAGAGTGCATTGACGCAACCTTTGACTAAAAAAGAATTTATAATGTAAAAAATGAACAGCTCAAGATTTTCCTTATCACCTTGCTCCATGTGATAGGTAGCACCCACTACTAGGGTATATTGACAGGCATCCCCTTCCGTGAGTAGGGCTGCAACTCGAGTTAGTTTGGTTTGAGTTGTAGTCCACCCTACCTATACTTTAGTTCTAAAAAGTTTACCCCACCTCACTTATTTACAGGGTCGATTTTTATTATATTCTACGCCACCCATTACCCATAGGTTGGTCATGTTCCTATTCCAAATCGGTTCCTACAATAATTAATGATGACTTGTGAAAAAAATATTTTTTGTGTTATTTTAAATAATATAAAATAATACACATTTATATTTTATAATTAATTTCATTTCGTTATTGTTTACATTTATTTTCACATTTTTATGGCCTCATTATCTACATTAACAATCACAATAACATCATTATCCGCATTCATGTTATAATCATAAATCAAACCAACAACAATTTACTGGTGAATGAAGGATAGATACTATTTAATATTTATTTATATACACATTTATAGTTATTTACATATTAAGGTATCATGGGGCATCCATCCGAGTCGGTTTCAGATACCCTATGTGTACACCTTATTTCTTATCTTCTTTAAGAGATTGAGTAATGATTTTTAGCTTATCCGTACGGGAAAAATTTTATACTTTATTCTACCCAATTTAGCGTCGGTAAATACACATGGGTACCCTATGTCTGTGACCCTTCAAGCTTTAGGATCTGTTATCCAGTGACAATCTTTGTGCCATAATAGTGCACTCCCAATGATTTACCCCTCAACATCTCCACACAAGCCTTTTCACTCTCAAACATTCGGTCGATAGGCCACTTGTCATCTCCTTCCCCCGAAGCTCCCATTTCATATGCCATATTTCGCATGTACAGGAGCCCGGGTACCACCTTTTTTTTTTTTTTTTCCTTATCTTTTAATGATAAGGAGCCCAAGTATCACTTGCATGTGACTTGCCGATGCATGAAACACTATCAAAAGAGTAATCATTGGCCATTTGTATACCCATGCATGACGCCCATCTGCATCATTGGTTACTTCATTTGTTTCCGTAAAAATCACCGTTCCATTTAACGCCATTTACGGCCACCACTGGATCGTTTCACATCCATCAAAGTCCAATTCTAACCATATTTACAAACCTGTTCACAACCCCCAACCCATTAGCATTCCGTATCCAAGCCCATAAGCTCTCTTCAGTTACTTTCGAGGGCTGGGAATGGATTCTCACTCAAGCGCAAGGAACTTGGAGATGGTAGTTTTCGTTGGAAGTCGATCCCATCTTTACCCTATCTTTAGAAGCCTTCATCTTACTTTATTTTTAGTTGGGTTAATTTCAGGCTTACCTTGCTTTATTTTATAAGGGGTGAGTCAAATTTGATTCCCGTTCCAAATCAATTCTTACAATAATCTTCGTATTATGTTTTAAAAACATAAATTTAGTGTGAACTTTGCTTAAAAATTTATAATCAGTTTGATATTATTATAATTTTAAAATGCATTAAAAGATATTTGAATATTAGTAATTTGGGTTGGATTCGAGTATTCCAACATTACAACCTGCTATACTCTTGTAGCACCCGCCGGGAGCGCTACGATGGGCTCGGAATGGGTTTTCTGGACCTTGGAGATGTGGATCGTGTTGAATGGCAACGTGGGCATAGATTTCCTGCATTCACACGGGGTAAAATGAGTTAGGCCTCGTAGTTTTTAGAAAAATAGGCATATGGGTACTTTCTCGGAATTTTGGCGGCATGACGGCTAGGACGGGGAGTTAGCTCAAGCACGCACGCAAGAAAAACAAAGAAAATGGAGTCGCCACCGATCTTTAGAGGGAGATCGGTCCCTATTTAAAGAAATAAGGCACCAATAATACAGAGAGCGGGTTCCGGCCTACGAGTTGAAGCAAATATGGAGAAATCTGCCAACCCGAGGCGGTTTACACGGCATAAAAGGGGAAAAATAAAAAGAGTTTAAGAGAACGGGAGAGATGGAAAGGGGAAAATGGGAAGAGAGGCGTGGAGCGCGTAGAGCACGAAGGCCGGGATGCCGGGGCGTTGCTGCGGACTCCCGTCCTCCCCTTGGGATGCCTCTTTGCAAGTGTGTTGAATGAGAGGGGGAACTCCTCCTTTTATAGATGATGAGGTGGGCTTTGGGCTCCCTTGAGGTCATGGACTTGGTCCATGGGCTTAGTTTGGTGGGCTGCTCTGTGGAGCCCGTTGAGGTGGCCGGAGCTTCGCTCTTTGTGGGCCGGATGTTGAAGAGCCTGCTTCGAGGCTTGGTGGAGCTTTGCTCCGTGTGGGCTGAGTGCGGGATGACCCGCTTAGTTGCTTGAATTTCCTTTTGTATTAAATTTGGTTGTGTTTGAATCTTGTGTCCAATTATCCGTCGTTGGGCCCCGAGGGTGGGGTGTCAACAACTCTCTAATTGAACATGTTATTTTTTACTTGAAACTTATCATACACTGTGAGTAGAAGAAAAACAAAAAAATCTACTCTACCCATTTTGAGTTACTTGATGCTAATAATTAAAAGAGTTTAGATTGAATGGCTGAGCAAGTAGATTTGCCATTACAAGTCGCGGAATTTAAACTCCATCTAGTTACTTTCAAGATACGGAATAGATTCTCACTTAAACGAGTCCTGATTAAATGGTTTGGCAAATAAATTTTTCATTACAAGTCATTGGATTTAAGCTCTATCCACTTACTTCCTTGACCCGGGAAAAGGTTAATTTCAACTATACCCACTACATTTGTCCTTAATGACAAATACACCCATTGAATTCAAAAATTTTCATATACCCAATAAGTATGGGTGACATACTTATCACATCAGGTATAATTAAAAATCTCTGTTATCTATCATATGAAATATTTCAAATGTCTCTCATTATTTAATAATAATAATTTTTCAATTACAACATAAGTTGAACAATGTGATGAAAACATATCTAATGTGAGATAAAAGCTACACAGAACGAGTTTTAACGGTTTGAATATTGCACAAATTACAACGAATGTTAGAACAATCAGGGGTATTTTGGAATTAATGAAATACTTGGTGGATATATGAAAGTTTTCAAGCTTAGTGGGTATATTTGTAATTAAAGACAAATTAGCGGATATATTTGAAATTAACCTCCTAGGAATAGATCCTAAATTAAACGAGTCTACATTAAATGGCTTTGGCAAATAAATTTGCGGTTACAAGTTATTTAATTTAAACTCTGCCTTATCATTAGGGGTGCAACTCGAGCTCATGAAACTAGGGTTCAAGTTCGGGTTAGAATTTACATACTTATCACGTCAGGTATAATTAAAAATCTCTGTTATCTATCTTATGAAATATTTAAAATGTCTCTCATTATTTAATAATAATAATTTTTCAATTACAACATAAGTTGAACAATGTGATGAAAACATATCTAATGTGAGATAAAAGCTACACAGAACGAGTTTTAACGGTTTGAATATTGCACAAATTACAACGAATGTTAGAACAATCAGGGGTATTTTGGAATTAATGAAATACTTGGTGGATATATGAAAGTTTTCAAGCTTAGTGGGTATATTTGTAATTAAAGAAAAATTAGCAGATATATTTGAAATTAACCTCCTAGGAATAGATCCTAAATTAAACGAGCCTACATTAAATGGCTTTGGCAAATAGATTTGCGGTTACAAGTCATTTAATTTAAACTCTGCCTTTTCATTAGGAGTGCAACTCGAACTCATGAAACTAGGGTTTAAGTTCGGGTTAGAATTTAGGTTGATAAATTTACATTTTATTTAAGAGTAATAGGTTTAAATTTTATATGAATGTACAATAATAATAAATTATATAAGTAAACGTAATATTATACAGTCAAACTGCATATTTTAAAAAAATATTACAATATAAAGAAGAGGAGTAATCTCACCTCAAAAAACTCATTTACACTTACTTTTTTCGTTTTTCTCTTCATACACTTGTTTATTTAATTGTATTTAACATATAAACTAAGTTTTACCATTTTTGGATGTGTATATATTTTTTTGAGATTTGTAAACATTTGTGTTTATATGTATATAAACATCCTTATCTTTAAAAATCTAAAAAAATGTATGCATAAATCTAAAAATTGTAAAACTTGTTTTATAAATTAAATACACTTAGATAAACAAGAGTTTGAAGAAAAAATAAAAAATTGTTATAAATGAGTTTTTTTAAGTAGGCTAAATGAGACATTTGCTTAGTCCGGGCTAATAAAATCATTCATCTATAAAGAATATCTTTAGAAAAATTTAACATAAAAACACAGATAAATAAAGAAGATTATAGAAATAAAAGATAAATATAAATGAAAATAATATACTTTATTTATAATATAATTACA
>JAXCLR010000063.1:27473144-27487476 GCA_035584095.1 Annona squamosa | reverse complement strand
CAATATGTCAAATATGTATTTATAAATATAAATAACATAAAATACAAAAAATATAAAGAAATATTGTTTAGATATTATATATAAAATAAAAATCGGGCTCGGGTTCACTTGAACTCTAACCCTATCACAATTACAAATTGGGTTTACCAGGTCCCGTATGTAGAAAAACTGGTTCTAACACACGTACAAAATCAGGTTTGGCGGGTTGGGCTCAACCCGGCCCAAGTTGCACCTGTACCTGTCACTTGCAATACCCGAGAATAGATTCCCACTGCAATGCCACCCGCTAATTGATTGTCACTTTACCCGTCACAAGCTTTTGTAAGAAAAATCATTTATGTTTTTACGGGCTCATAAATCAAAAGATATGAAATAAATAATTTTATTATTTTTTGAGGTGAAATCTACCTATATTTTTTGTAATGATCAGTGCACGACAATGTGACTAAGCATCTCTTTTGATTAGTGGCAACTATATCTTAATTTTATTTTCGAGATTTTTGCAAATATACCTACAAGGTTTGACCAATATTGCATCAATGTCCCTAAGTTTGCCGAATTTGCAAATATGCCCACAAAGTTTGCATAAAATTATAACTGTATCCTTTCCGTTAGGATGCTGTTAGATTTTTATGTAAAATAGTGATAATGCCCTTTTACCCAAGTGGTGAATCTGCAATTTTTTCAAATATTGTAGATATATTGGCTATTTCGTTATTTTATATATTTTTGCGTGTATTATTATTTTAGATTTTTTTGCAAAATGTTTACAATATTTTCAAAACTTGAAAGTATATAAATTTGCTTAAGGGTGTTATCATCATTTTACATAAAAATCTAACGGCATCATAACAGAAGAGACACGGTTGCAATTTGATACAAACTTTGTTGACATATTTGCAAATTCGACAAACTTACGAACACGGATGCAATATTGGTGAAACTTTGTAGGCATATTTGCAAAAATCCCTTTATTTTCTATTACTTATTTTGTGCATTATCACATCACATTTGCATAATACTAACTCATGCATCATGCTGAATATGAAAATTGCATTGTGCCGATGCTATGCTAACTTGCTAACACGTTTACTCGCATCATATCTCTTGCATGTGCACTTTTTTTAAGTATATGCATCATATTTATTTCAATCTTACATGCATGCATTCTCGCTTTAATTTTCAATATTTGCAGAGCATGCATCTATCTTTCAGCCCATGAGTCCGCCCATCCAAATGAAAGTTAAGGATTCTAATTGAGGAACCCCTGGTGGAAGTTATGTCACAATTTCGTTTATTTTGCTCCCTTGTATTATTGCCAGCAAGCTTGGTGATAATTCCAATGCAGGGGACAAGTCCAAGCAGAATTTCACGTTAGAATTCGAATCAAATTAAGGGCTGGTTGTTTATTATCGAAAATTCTGGGTCAAGCAAAAAGTGTTAATTAGGAGCTCATCCGAGTGGCACTTTTATCGCTTTTTAACGCCCCAGATAAAAAAAAAAAAAGAGTAGAACAGATGGGTTCAGCCAAACGTTTTATAAGGAGCCCAAAATTATACAGCTTTAAGCTAATAAAAAGGGGTTCTGATCGTGCACCGGGAGTATTGAGCTTCAAAGCTCTCTCAGGTGCATGCACCTATTTTTTATATTTTTTTTTCAAAATTTTTTAAAATTCCACTGATTTTTAAAAATCTGAAATAAATATCTAAAAATCTCCAAAAGTGGTAAAAATTAATATACGTGTTAAATACAATTAGATTAATATTTGTATAAAAAATTTTGAAAAATAAAAATAAAAAATAGATGTATGCACCTGGGAGAGCATTGATGCTCAATGCTCACAGGTGCACGATCAGAACCCAATAATAAGTGGGGTCAAAAACACCCTTATTAGCTCATTCTCAAAAAGCAATTGCTTTTTTTTTTTTTTTTTCCAGAAGCTCAGTGCCCTGAATTATACAGATACTGTTTCTGAACTGGAAAATGACTGGTTAGGAGCTTGATATTGAGATGAATAATTATCGTGAGCAGAAAAAAGGCAAAAAAGTATAATTAAAAATTACATCAGGGACTGGTTTACATACTCTGTATGCTTAAATCCTGCTGAAAAACAAGGGTGTGGAACGAATGGAAACCAGCATACCACAGAGATGACAATGAACCAAGCTTTTAACTGCTCATGCACAGGAAGTCAAGGCTCATCCATTGTGTGAGGCATACATTGAAGAACTCAAAACTAATGAAGAAACAACAGCATAGATTTCAATCCTGCTTGCCACGGGCCATCCTAGCCCGATGTCTGAGTTCTGCTCTTTTCCACCTGACAATAAGCTGACATAACGAGAAAAGTGTGTTCACCTGCAGAAGGAGAAGAAGTTAACATCCAAGGAAAGAGCAAAAGCAGAGATGGGAAAGGGAAGAGGAAATGATGCTAACCAGTATTATGATTGAGATAAATAGAAGAGGACCCGACCAAAGTACCGAGAGAAAAAGACCATGTGGATCAAAGTAGTTCTGACTAGAAAAGCTCTTCCAATTATTCCCCAGGAAACTGTTGATCCTCTCAGCAAGATATACACCAGCCACTGCAGATTAAAGCAACATGTAATTAGTGAGCATTAGCATCATCATCCAAAGCAATCACAGGTGTCATTCAGACAAAATAAGACAGCTCATACACGAGGCTTGGCTGAAATATCTAGCCCTATATTTAGTGGATACGAGATTCGAAAGTTTTGCTTATTCATGAAATGAAAAGCTCAGTAGGAGAGGGGAAATCAAGCATGCCGGTGAAAGATTTGGTCCCTTGATAAAAATTACAAGCTTCTCATGCTGAATATGTAGAACCAGGACATTTCCATGCAAGTGACTAAGCTTCTCTCACAAGTTCACAAAGCTCATAAACATTATGAAAATTTCAAGTTTTAAGAAAATTTCAAATGCATTGAATCCTTCCAACATCATCTTTACTTCATGGATATGGAAACACACTTATACTTCCATAGCTAAAAACCTAAAGCATCTGCTTGGTCAGAAGAAAAAGGGATCGAAATCCCTTATTTCCTCAATTTCCACCCTTTCAATGGGTGTGCCACTTTCCCATCACAACAACTCTACTTTTTCTTTACTAATACCAAAATTATTCGAAACTTGGAATATAGGTGAAGAAAATTAGGAGGGTCTAGAAAAGTAGAGGAAAATGGAAAATGATGTTACTAGATACAAGTGATAATTGGAAACAAAGTGACTAAAAATAAAATAAATGAACATTTTCAACGAAAAGAGAAAGAATAGTGATTAAATGTATAAATACACACACAGACCTAGAGGGCTCCGTTATAAATATAACAATGAGAGGGAAAAATAGATTTCTAGGCCAAGTTAACATCACATATATTAAAAGTGGTAGTTTCACGGATACTGCCAAAACCTGCACAATGTTGCCGTGGCAATAACAGCGCTTGTCAAAATTGATTGATTGTCTACATTTCTTGGATGCTTAAGGCTTAAATGATCATTTAATTCCACGGCAAGCTGCCAAAACCTGCACAATTTTGCCATGGTAATAACAGCACTTGTCAAAATTGATCGATTGTCTACCATTTCTTGGATGCTTAAGGTTTAAATGATCATCCAATTCCTTTTAGGGTTCTGTACAATTATTTTCTTCATGGAAATCATAAAAAAAAAAAAATGAGATGTGTAAAAGTTAATATGCAAGCCTTCTTCTCCCACCAAATCAGCAATGTTACATAGAAACTTTGTTGGAGGTCCCAAATCTTCAAGTTTTCTTCAGTTCCAACATCGTACTTAGGTGAGACCATGAGAGTACTACCAAGATTGGTGACCTCTTGGGAAGTCCTCTTTATATAACACTAGTGATTGGGTACTTGAGTGGAGGCATGGGCAGTGGCAAGCCAGTATCTTACTGTATTGCGCAAGTGGGCCCACTGGGTGTGGAGCCCATAGGTCATGACATGGGTTAAGTCCTGTGAGTAGTCTTCACAGCACCCTAAGAGATGGGTCAAGTAGGGGCTGTGATAATAGCAACTTAGAAATACAACTGAAAAATTTTGTGACACTCATTCACATGAATCTCAATTAAGCTAATGGAATACCAACTGAGAACTCACCACCCAATTCAAAATTTTCATAAATATCACAAACCTTTCAAAATTGTTGAAATACCTCTAGATAACAAAAAAAATTTATAGAACTAGTTTTTCCTCCACTTAGGTGGTAAACGGCTGGCGATGATACTAATGGTGATGATATTCTTCAGACAAGCTTTAGGAAATGCTAAGCATGGAGAAGAAAGAAAACTTTTACTCCCTCTCACAATTTATTTCTTGAGACATTTACAACCTCTTGATACCTTCCATTATCAAACATGATGTTTCATTATCAATTGATCCTATGTTTCCATTTTGCTCTTCTTTCTTAGTGTGAAGCTCCAACTCTATTGAACCAAAATTAATCTCAAGAAAAATCCTTAACATCTTCAAGAAATATTCATGCACATGGGCAACAAAATCAAATCATCCACACAGAATATGAACAAACAGAACATAACATAGTTATGCAATATCATGTCTAGATTGTTACATGTTTCACAGTGTCAACTGGTATATTGGTAGATCATTATCTTCTTCAAAGGTTTTTCAGTTCATCCTTAATATTTCCATCACATTTGAAACATGCGTTTAAAAGTTGTGCATCTAAGGATAACACGAATAAGTTGATTCCTTAAGAGGTGACTCTTCCAAGGAAACATCTTTTCTTTTTCCTGTTAAACCATTGTATTTCCAGTAGATTCAAGATTACTTCTACTCTATCATAGGAAGCATCGTGACATAGCACAGTAGTCATTAAGGGCATAGGTCTTATGGGTAGGGTATCAATTTCAATCTTTTTCAATTATGTTGCGGCTAAGGTGCACATCAGGATTGGGTTTCCACCATCTTCAGTTGATAATTAGCAATCTCTCCTGTCACTATGTTCTGATGTTAACCGAAAAATGTAGTGAGCAAGGAAAAGGTCAAGGGCAAGGACATGGATGACCTAGAAGATTGTATGAAAAAACATTCTAAAAGTCAACGCCATAGATGTGCCTCTATGGATTAGCTAAACTTGAGCTTTAATAGCAGGAAAGGTAACAGAATATCTGGACGCTCAAGTTGCAAACTAGTGCTGCCACATCATTTCTTGCAGCAATTGCATAGAATAGACACTCCTACCCCTATTAAAGCAAATAAAGCATCTGATGATGTGCAGAAGAAAATACAGAACATGGGTGATTCAACATACAAAAGGAGAAGAGGGCCACTCTTCTTCCCGTCAGCATTAACATATTCAATGATATCGCATGCAGAAGGCGGCCATCATCTACACCATCCAGGACATGGGTATTTCTCTGCCTTCATCAACAGTGGATGAACTTCCATTTTCCAACCCACCAACCATAAGAAATTCCAAGAAAAAGGCATTTTTTATTTTGAGCCTTCATCACCACTAGATGAACTTTTAACATTAAGGATTTATTGGTAACTGGTAAGTGAGGAGATTAAAAAAGGCAATTTGCCATTTTAGAGATAATGATTAAAAATAAAGTGAACAAAGATAAAAAAGGGATAATGATTGAAAATAAAGTGAGTAAAAATAAAATAAAAAGATATTTCAAGTAAAAGGGTGGGAGTAATGATTGGAAATATAGTGGAAAAAGTAGGTTACCTGAGTTTTTTTCTCAGTCATGTTAATTAGAAGATTGAGACTAATAATTGAAAACAGAAATAATAATGATGAAAAGGTAAGGTTATTGAGTAATACAAGTCACCTTAATTAAAATATGTTGAAGTACAGAGAAATTTTCTTTTTTTCCTGACTACCAAACATTATCAAAATTAGCACTGAAAAATAGTTATTAGAGAAATGAATTCCATTTCTCCAATGTTTATCACATTTTTTTCCATTGTTCAAAAGGTTTATTCCATCTTTTCCTTTATCCACCATTTTATTTTTTTATACAAAGAAAGAAACATTTCTTTCACCTGCACACCCTAATAATAGAATTAGCCAGAGATGCTATATAAAGAAAGAGCCATTTCTTTCACCTGCACATCCTAAGATGCATGAGCGTGTATGTGTGCATGCATGCACATGTGTGTGAGTGAGTGAGTGAGGGCAAGCAATTTTGGAAGTTGATAAACTTACATGCCATAAGGAATAAGAACATTTGAAGGTTGATGCTCTTCCTTGAAATGATGACTATTAACAGCAAAGTGATATGGAATACTAGTAAGCAGATCAACCAAGTTTCCTGCATGAAGAGAGAAAGAAACAACGCAAAGGACAAGTTACTGTGTTAAGTAAGAAAAGAGGAACAAGAAGCAGCAGCAGTAGATGAATGGAGAAAGGGGGGCCTTGAGATTTAGCTTCCTTTTTTTTCGGATAGTAAGATACAACTTCTTTAAACAGAAGTGAAATCGATAGCATTGGCAACATTGGCAACATTGGCAAGAATACAACATTTTGTATACTCAGTGCAAAAAGACAAAAGAATCATACTTGCAGAACATGGCTGTCACCACTGTCCTTTACACTTTCTGGTTGCCCTTGAACATAGACTAACAAGTAACAGTTGAACCACAAAACCAACATGAATTACATCAAACCATGACTGCTTAAAAACCCATATAATGCAGGTGAATGGTATTGGTATGGACCATACAAGAAATTCTTTTTTTTAAGCCAAAAAAATTATGAATAAAGTCCAGGTGACCAGAAATTTGAGATATGCACGACTTTTCAAATCGAAATGCTAGTGTACTGGACTATTCTTGCTATGTAACTGTCTGTGCGCCATTAGGACTCAAGTCATCAATTTTAACTAATATTTGCCAATATTAAATGAGAGCTAAATAAAAAATAAATAAAACACTACAGTTTTTACACCACTAAAATTGTCTCAGGATGCTCTAACATATTAAGTGTAAGTAAACATGTTTCTTCTGAAGGAGCATACACTTCAAATTTGTTGAATTTAATACAAACTTTAAATTTATTGAGCTTAATAAAAAAATTTAAATTTTTAAAAATATAAAATTTCAAAAATATCACAAAATATATATTTAAGGCCTGTATTTTTCATCAATAAGGCGTTTCTACGCCCCCCCAAAAAAAAGCTGTATGGGGTATCAGGGTTGGCCAATAGTGATATGATATGGATGATCAGCCAATATTCAAACTGTGGTTCCAAAATAGATGCATCATAAAACCAGACCATGCTCAACTCACATCAAACACCATTTTCTTGAAAATTTTCAAGTCATTCTTCCATTCTTTAGAATAACTAAACATAAGAAGCTCATGACATAGAGAATATGACATTGCCCAACCGCATATTGGTAGTCACTGGATAGGGTAATGTTGGGTATGTAGCAGACAACGCAGGCAAGATCAACAGTCACAAATATGAATCATCCAATTGGCGGAAGGGATCTACAACCCACCAGCTTAAGGGCAGTCTAAGAAAACAGGCTTGTGGAGGATCACAACTGTACATTCACTTTCTGAATCAAAAGACTTTTTTTTTATTTAAATAGTGCAGTAAGACCCGAATAATTCAACAATTAGCCGATACTTCTTCTAAATGGCTGCTGGATCATAGCTGAAATGAAAATAAGATTTTAAGGTCACACCGCCAAACTTTGGCAGGTCTGGTTTGGATTGTCTGACATTAATTAATATTGACATTAGCCAAACTTTGTTGACTGTTTTAGCAAATTCCCAAGTCATTCCTAAGCCAATTTGAAATCCAGTGGATCTCAGCATATGAAAGCCAAAAAAAAAAAAAAGGAAAAAAAGGGTATGAATGAGAGGGAGGAGATATACTTTCCAATCAACTGCATGGAAGAAACCGATGAAATTCTCATAAGCGGGTCGGAATCCAGCGCGGAGCTCCAGAGTTAACTTCTCAACAAGATCCGTCATCTGCTCCATATGCTCATTGATGGCAGACGTTAGATCGTCCATCTCTTAAATCCAGACGAAAGAGATGGGAAAATGGAGATCCGTGATAGAAAATCAGATATCAGAATTTTGCAGAGATGAAAGGAGCTCTACTGGATTGCCTGCAGAGACCTGCAAGTTCCCGTAATCAGTGGATCAAACACGTTCTTTTTTTTCTGTGGATCAAACACTTTCTTTGATTTACACTTCTATCATTCCATCCAAAAACAACAACAACAAAAAGCGCTCAGTGTTATCAACAGGATTAAGGAGAGACGTTGTTGGTAGTCAAACTTTGGGAGCGGGAGTGTGAGAAGCAGTGAAAGAAAACAGCAGTTTTGAGGTCGAGTATTGTGGAATGACAATAGCAAATCAGCAACACAAACCTAAAAAGGAGAAAAAGAAAGATTTTCAGATTGAAGTAACCATGAAACCTTTAAAGGAAAAAATAAGGATAATTTATTGAAATATAAAAATCGATCAAAACAAAAAATAAAAAGGAATAATAATAATAATTTTTCCGAGTTACATATAAGAGTAAGACAGGCATATTTAACTAATTTAAAATATTTATGAGTGTTGCCACCGTGTGCGTAGTCTAGCTGAATGGCGCTCTTGCCTTTGTATCAGTTAACCTTAGTTATAATCGGGAGGCGAAGCATTTGTCTCCTGTTTGTATTAAAAGCATATTCTCATGCTGTTGTGATAAAAATCTGTTAAATAAGATAAAAATAAGTGTTTTCCGGGAGAGTTGTAAATAATTAAATATAATAATGAAAAATATAATTATGAGTATCGTGTTTATTATATTGTTAAAATCCTCAGAAGAAACTTCATAGCATTTTGAAATTTAGGACTCTTTTGGTATCAGATTAAAAATTTATGACTAAAAAAAATTAAAAATAAAATAGATAAAATAGTTCTATGGAAAGACTATAGGATGTTAACAAAATGTGGATACATAAAAATCATAATATAAAAAAGGAAACTAAGATAGTTAATATACAGACTTACATCAAAATGTGTCTTAAAAAGTAAAGAATTTCTACCAAAAATGAATCTTTAAATATTCGTTTGATTAAATAATCAAATTTTATTTGGAAGCATTGATAACAAGCAAATGAAACGAATGTAATGAAATAAGAAAGTCAAAAAGATTAATTACCAAATTATTTTTATTTTTTATTTTTACTCTTATATTTTAATCATATTTTCATATTTTTCATAACTACCCAATTTATTCTCGCCTTTGTTTAGAAAAGAGAAAAAAATACGAAAAATGTTGGCAAATTTTTTTAAAATATATTGGATAATGATTTCATAAGATAATGATTAATTGATTAGAAGCAAAAGAAAAGGTTGAAATAAATAAAATAATTTTTATGGGAAGAAGTTAAAAAGTAGAAGAAAAATGTGAGAAAATTACTTTTTCACTCTTGAAAACGAACCCATAATTTCTACAAAAAATGAATCTTTAAATATTCGTTTGATTAAATAATCAAATTTTATTTGGAAGTATTGATAACAAGCAAATGAAACGAATGTAATGAAATGAGAAAGTCAAAAAGATTAATTACCAAATTATTTTTATTTTTTATTTTTACTCTTATATTTTAATCATATTTTCATATTTTTCATAACTACCTAATTTATTCTCGCCTTTGTTTAGAAAAGAGAAAAAATATATGAAAAATGTTGGCAAAATTTTTTTAAAATATATTGGACAATGATTTCATAAGAAAAATTACTTGATTAGGAGCAAAAGAAAAGGTTGAAACAAATAAAATAATTTTTATAGGAAGATGTAAAAAAGTAGAAGAAAAATGTGAAAAAATTATTTTTTCGAAAAATGTGAGTAAATTATTTTTTCACTCTTGAAAACGAACCCATAACATTTTACTTCAGAAATCATCTAGGATGCATCTGACCATTATGAAATATTGTCAATCTATAATTTTTCAATTTAAAACTTTTTATTCCACACAACGACTCTATTTTTTAATTATTTCTTCGCATCTTTTTATATAACTATTCTACTTTTCAATCATTTCTCCACAACTACACATCTAACTACCATATATATTTTTTACTTTACTCTTTTTATTTCTCATAATTATTTTTGTTATATCATATCACTTTTTTCCATCTCAAAAAATTTTATGCCATGGGGGTGTTAGGAAAATAACAAAATTTTTTAATGAAAAGTTTTTACATTGGGAGAAAATGGGGTAATATGATAGGGGCAATGATGATAAATAAAGAGAATAAAGTTAAATAGATAGATTAGTTATATGGAAAATTGTGTAGAAATAATTAAAAGGAAAGACGGTTATATAAGCAGCAGCCAAAAAATGATTAAATTTCACAAGCATGCCCTAAAAAAATTTCTTTTAAAACACACCTTTGGTTCCATTCCATTTTGTTTCCACCATTGGATGCTAACCATTTACAATAAAAACACTAGCCATGCTAGGATTCGTGTTTCACACCTAAGTGAAGCTGGTTGGTCTGGGTGATGCACGGATCACTCCCCAATTCCAACCAATGTTGTCAAAACCAAAATAGTCAAGGGACTGGTTCTGGTCCAATCGGTTTAACCATTTCTAATAACTTGATTGAACCGGTGTATTAACATTTTATGTAAAATATATGATGAATCTGTAAGATAAAATATTAAAAGCTTAAAAATTTATATCTAAAAAACTATGCAATAGTTGAGATTGTATTCATGAATTCAATTTAGAAGCTAGGAAATGTGGTACTTACATTTGTGTTGTAAATAATATCTATACCAACAATGAATCTTCTTGTTTTTTAAAACTATAATTTTGATTTTTTAAAAGTCGATGTACTCACAAAAGCAAAACAAAAATATCAAAATTAGAATATCTTAATTAGGTAATTAAGTAAAAAGAATTTTAAGCCAGTAATATAAATTGTAAAATTCAATCACAAATTTACACAAGTATCAGAGTAAATAGTATGAAAGCTATTAACACAATTACAACCAATTAGCACTTTACGAACAGCCACTAAATCATTTCCATTCCAATCATACAAAACATTTAAACAGAAAACATAAGTTAACAATTTTTCAGCAATGGCACAGTAATTTTTCTTTTATATCACTCATGAATTTGTATTTTTTTAAAGCAATGGCTCAATAGTTATTCTTGTACATTACTCATGAATTCGTAGTTTTTTTCAGCAATAGCTCAGTGATTATTCTTGTTTATTACTCATGAATTCATAAAAAAATCAGGGCGATCGTTTCAGCAATGACACAATAATTTCACAGATACGATCTAATGCCATGCACGAGCGACTTCACACATAGTAAATATATTTCAGCTTCAATAAAAAAAATAAATACCTTTCAGCAATGGCACAATAATGTCACACATACGATTTTATATATTACAGAAAGCACGGGCGACCGGAGCAAATCACCTCAATGCTCAATGGCGATTGTGACTGAAGTGTCGGAGGCTCGGAGCTGGCAAGCAACAATGGCGACGGAAATGCTAGAGCGGGTGACCAGTTGGGCGATTGGCGAAGTGAGAAACGTCGAGAAAGTGAGAAACGCAGCTAGCAGCCGCAATAGCTGCAATGACGAACCAGGGCAGATGAACAGAGCAGCTACAGCGAGGCAAACAATCGCCGGCAAAGCGAGCGATTGCCAAGGAGTCTGCCACCACAAAATCGAAAAATGGGGCAGACTGTGGGAGGAGTACAGGGTTTTGGCTTTAGGTTTCTTATATGTGCCTGACCGCACGACCCAGAAACCGATCGGCTCGTCGGTTCAAACCGGTTCAAACCGGTTAGAATAGACTGAATCGGGACCGGGCTAACCGCATTAGGCTGGTGTCCGGTTCCCGGTCGGATCCGGCTCTGACAACATCTCCGACTCCTTCACCAGTCACTACTGCCAAGCCAAGCCCAGCCCAGCCTCCTCCAGTCCACACACCTTCGTGCTTCTCTCCCGATAAATGGCTGCCTCTATTCTCTCCCTAGCCTCTTCCCCGTCTTCTCAAGCACGACGAAGCATAAGCATGGCAAAGGAGACAGCGTTTCAGTGGTCCGCACCCATCTCATCCTACCTCCTCCCCCGCGGGGACACCTTTTTATACTGCCTCGCTTTATGCTTCATCCTCTCCCTCCTTTCCCAACATCTATCCCGCTGCTCCGCTTTCTCTCCCCACTTCGAAGGCTTCGAAGCCGACGACGACGAAGAAGAAAACCCCACCGGCCCTTCCCGGATCACCGATCTGCCCATTCCTCCTCCCGTCCTCACCCAATCCCATTTCGAAGAGACCGACCGCGGCCCTCCGGAGCAATCCGCGCCGTCAGGTCCTCCATCTCCAAAACCCTCGCCCGCCGCAACCTTCGAATACTGGGACGAAGACGAATTCGAAGGCCTCCCGCCGCCCGCTTCTGATCCTCTTCCTCCCGAATCACCTTCTTCCCCCGACACCACGTCTGAGCCGTCCGATCCGCTCCCTCCTTCGAAGCCACCGCCCCCGCGTTCGTACACGGTTGAGATCGTGTCAATCTCGTTCCTCATCGCTTTCGTTCTGAATTACTTCACCGGGAAGCGCGAGAATGAGAACATCGCCTTGGCCTGGGCTGCGAAGTTCGCCACCAAGGACTCCATCTTTGAGAAGAATTTCAGCCTGTTGGGGACTGGAGATGGAAACGATGCTCCGTTGCTGTTGAAGGAAGGGCAGGATGTGTTCAAATTCTACGCCAGCGGCCGGCGCTTCTGCCAGGGCTTGCTGGCAACGATGGAGCTGAAATGCAGACATGATCTGATTGCTAGAATCTATAACCTGATCGTGCCGAGCAGAGACACAATCACGTTTGAGGTCTACATGAATGATGAGAATATGGATCAGGTGTTATTTGCAATGGCCAGGAAGAAAGCGGCAAAGACGATGCAGAAAGAAGTGAAGGATCTTCAGCGGTATGCGAGCTTGATGTCAACACCAACTGGTCGAAAGTGGGTTGCAGAGGATCTGGCAGTGGTTACCGAGTCAAAGGAAGCGGCGGGGGATCTTGTCACGGATGCTGTGCTCGAGCAGGTAACTTCGAGCTATGTGAATTCGATCTGTTACCTACTGTCTATTTTCATGGTATTGTTTGCTTCATTTTCCTTGTTATTTGGATTTCATGAGCTCGCTTGATTTGATTTTCTAGCCAGTACTGATTCTTTATAGGCATTCGAGTGATATGTAGTTGTTCATTACCTTTTTTTCTCGATCATTTTCTTTTATTGACTGGGCGACTCCAGTTTTTTTTCGGGACGCTCGCTTCGTGGTGGCTGAGTAGCCTTTCTCTTTTTGTTTAGAATATCACAAATGCTTGTCTGTGGCCTGGACAGCAATACTGGGTGCGACTTTCGTTGATCACTTGTAGCGTATTACTGCTGGAGGTCCTCTCAATTCTGATATTCTATTCATATGTTGGAAGGGTCCAAGATGGGGCCTAGAAGATTGCCTGAATTATTTGAACAATAATTTTTAATTGTCCGTTACATGTCCCTATGCTTAAGCACATACCATGAGATCATCAAATTGGGAGGTGCAGGCCTGAGATTGTCCAATCGTATATATTTCCTTGTAATTATCCTATTTTGAGGGGTGGTTCAATCTTCTAATAATATCATAACTAACCTCTGCTTCTTAAATGCTACAAATCCTTGGTTTCATGTTTGGTGTTCTGTTATTATGGCTTATTTGTTTCTGAATAGCAATTGCTATGATCCATGAATATTATATCAGTACACAATGGTTGATAGCATTATTTCCACGTAATACGTAATAGCTTTTGCTTTTATTCTGGCATGTCTTGCTTATTTACTACAACAAGTGTGTGGGATTTGGTGTTTAAGAGTAGGGTCGCAACTTCAGCCTCACTGGCCCAGAGAACCTACTTTCAACCCAACCCTTTGTAAACTAAGGTTGGATTAGGGTTCATGTAGAAACACTCATTCATTCATGCATTTTTAATATATATATATATATTTTTTGATTGATTAGTATAAGTTATACGTATTTTTTAAAACATTAAAACCACTGGAATCATATGCTGACGTTCTTGCCAGCGACCCAGGGTCAAATCCCTGCTGGGAGCATGTCTGCTGTTGTAATAATAATAATAATAATAAAAACTCTGCTTAGGCAATTATGCATGGAATCATATGTTATGGTTTCAAACCTGAATGTGATATCTAGCATCTGCATAGATCGCCTGAACAAGCCGTGATTACATACTTGTGATCTGAGCTAGACTAACAATGCTGTTGGAATGTTCTCACTAGTCTGAT
>JAXCLR010000063.1:27461232-27473044 GCA_035584095.1 Annona squamosa | reverse complement strand
ATGACAATTTGTTGGTCTTTGATATTGCTTCCTCTTTTAGTTCATAGTCCAAATGAACTACCATATTAAAATGAGGAGTCTGATATGACAATTTGTTGGTCTTTGATATTGCTTCCTCTTTTAGTTCATAGTCCAAATGAACTACCATATTAAAATGAGGACTGGTAAGAATTGGAAGATAACGATAGCCAAGTAACTCTGAAATAAATACCGAACAACCTATCTATCCTGCTAGGAAGATCACTTATACTTCTTTAGAACTTTAATTTGGTTTTTAAAATTTTCTTTTGTTTTCTCATCATAAAAGAGTCATACAGTTGTAATCCTGCCCTTGAACCATGAACTGATGACTAATTATTCTTACTGGCTCCAAGTTTGCCTGGAATAGCCTGTCAAGAGTCCCACACATGCTTCTCAGCTCCCTTGTAACTGTTCAATTGACATTCCCTTTAAATGGGATATTTGTTTACCTTCCAAGAAAAATGTGTAATGTTCAGGGATATTTCTCTGGAATAGATATCTCATCAAAAGTTATTCCATGTTGTTTTGTACAGAAACATTTATTTCTTAGGCCTTTTTTGCATGGTTTTGAATATCATTTAATTCAGATACGATTCAGTCGTATCGTGTAGGTATTGGTCATGTCTGATACGCAATGTAGGGGTTATTAAGTGGTGTCTTCAAAAAGCCCAATTTCTTTTATTTCATGTGTATATCAGGCACACAAATGAAACTAGGGAGATTGAACTTGGATTGATGTTAATGGAGAAGATATTCACAGGCACAAAGCTCGGAATTTTCAAGAAAGTGGAGCCAATTTCTATTCATTTATTGATTCTAGATTTGGCAAGTATATTTAGACTTTGGATGATTGATGCAAGCAGAGTAGGAATTTGTATCCACAGGAAGATAGAAGGGATTGACAATACACATGCATACACACTCTTGCATCATGGATCTTTTCTTTGACATGAAGCATTCCTGCTGTTGTATCACGCATCATTGATCTTGTCTTGGACATGAAGTATTCCTGTCTAAATTACACAGAGTTTGCATTGGGAAGAGGTTTAGCATAGTACATGCACCAACATATGCAACAATTATCTTTTCTTGGACATGAAGTATTCCTGCTGCCAAAATTAAGCAGGGTTGGCATTGGGAGGAAGTTTAACTGTTGTTAACTGGAGGAATACGTAAGCAAGGGTATTTTTGTAGCAATGAAATGGAGTTTGGCCTTCAACGCTCAATATCATTGTTTATTAGTGGTTCGTGATTGTGAAATACTCTACTTGTTTACTGATTCGGAAAATACAATGCAGGAGATGGAAAAGCAGACGAATGGTAAGAAAGCAATGTATCATAGGATAGGAGATTGTGGACCTTAATTAAAATAATGTGAATAAAGATTTTTTTTAAAAAAAGGCTGTCTTTTTATATGTAAGGTAGGAATTAATGATTGAAAACATGTGTAATTATGAGGAGAGCATAGGTTATTACTTCTTATGGGAGGTCGAAGTTTGTAAACATCACATCAATAAAAAGGTGGGAAAAGGAGCAAAAAAGGAATTTCCACTCATTTCCTTCTCAGCAAAAGCTCTCTGGATTAGAGAGGATTATGCATAACAAATTTAGCTTGAATTGATAATGCGAGGATTTTCTAGAAATCATGTGCTCATTCCTAATCTCAACAAAAAATCCGACAATAATTGTTAAATATTGTTTAAATCTGTGAAAGACAGAATATAATGCATTACATGTTGCACATGATTGATTTTCAAACAAATAAACAAAAAAATGACTTTTATAACCTTCACAGCATTGGCATATCCAAACCTCAAAGCTGAATGTTGATCTTCACAAATCAAGTTTTCCCATTTCAAATCTTGACGGAGACTATGAGATGGTGGTTTTGAATGAGAAACATGGGTTTGGAGGAGATGTATGTGACAACTTCCAAATAAGGTTGTTTTAGTCTGAACCAATAAAATCTCTGAAAAATACAATAATATCAGTAGAGCCAGGAAAATGGCAAAATCATTATTTTTTTAAAATGGGATTTTGTATTGAAGAACCCTTGGATTGATATTGTTGATGATATTGATGATGATATCAATTTTGTGAACACTGAGTTATTATTGGCTTACGTATAGGGCTATAACTATTCTTGGCTTAAATGTAAACAAGTTGGATACAGCTTTCTTCAAGCATGACATGTGTTATCTTAAACTCAACTTGCAAACTTGGATATTGAGCTTAAGCTTCAACCTTCTAAACAAGACAAATGTTTGGCATGTTTATAACATGCACATAGGTGCAATTTAATATCAATTAAGAATTTGAACCCATGATCTGAGTTCAATCTCCAGCTGAATTGCAAATCCAGTCTAGGTGAACAAGTAAGAACTCATGGTTGGACTAATGGCCATTACTAAGGATGTTGTCCGCCAAACTGGAAGGTTAAGTGGTGTGCTATTGTCTACCAATCTGGAAGGTTGAAATGGTGTGTTACGCAACATTATACACCTAGCAGAAGGTTTCTACTTGGTTGAGCATTTCGGTAAACCTTTTAGATATGGTTATGTAAAACTTAAAAGTGATCAGACCATCAATATTCACCTATGTTGATGGTTTCTACTGGGACAGAGGAGGATGTTGTGCAAGGAAAATTTTCTAAAGGGAATAGATAACAGCATAACAGTGTAAAGGAAAGGATTGCATCAATAAATGAGGGAGTGCAGATGCGGATCCACATGCTATTCTATCACAAAATAAAAAAAGATTTTGAATGGAAAGAAAATATTTATTGTTAAAGCACAGCAAGAGCAAATTAAGAAAAACGAAGGGATGAATAAAGGAATTATGGTAACATCTTGCATATTAGTGCAGAATTTTGGTTTGATCCCTTATTTATGGTGCTTTACATTTGCTTTTATTTCCGTTGATTTCTCTACTAGGCAGACTTTTCCTTGGCTTTCCTCAGATCTGCTTCTTGTCTATTGCGGATACGAGTATTATACATGTCTCCTTGAGTATTCTGTTCAATTTTGAACCCGTTAAGAAAATATGCAGACACTAGAGATTACTGAGAGCATAGTTTGTGATTATAAAGAATGTGAACCCATCAGAAATTATTGAGAGCATAGTTTGTAATTGCAACAAATGAGAACAAGATCTATGCAGCTGACCCACATAGGTGGGAAACAGCTTATGATGACGATGATGATTTATCTCTGTTTGTGAGATTTATTCACTATGTGGTTGCATTTATTTGTGCACACACACAAGACAGTCATTTCAACTTCAAAATTCATTGTATTTGATGATAAGCAAGCCCTAGACCATTTGCTTTCTCTCTCAGTGGATAGTAATTGTTTCTTGATAAAGAAAGTGTGACCTTTTCTTGGTTGTTGGCTGATTTTATAAATTGTATCCAGGGTGGGAAAAATGCCCGCAATTGCTAAATATATGCTTAAACATGCATGCATCATTTTGTATTTTACCTTCTGGAAATGAATTAAGGCAATTCTGAGGCTGACATGAGTTATGCATAGGAGTGTAACTTGGGTCAGTTCTATTCGAGTAGTGGTCAACCCTGCCCATACCCTATTTTCAAAAAGTCTACTATACCCTATCCACTTACAGGGTTAGTTCCCATTATTCCTTACTCTACCCATTATCCATAGGGTCAGTTCCAGTTCCGGTTCTAAATTGGTTCTTACAATAACTAATGTTGACATGTGAAAAAAAAATTATTTTTTATCGTTTTAAATAATATAAAGCAATACCCATTTGCAGTTTATAATTAATTTCATTTTGTCATTCTTTACATCTATTTCCACGTTCTTGGTAGCCTCATTATCCATATTAATAATCACTTTAATATCATCATCTGCATTCATTATGCAATTTATAAAAAAAATAAATGAGGAAATCAAATCCACAATAATTTATTGGTGAATGAGAATAGAAACTATTATGTCGTTATATACATATTAGGGTACCCATGCAAGTACCATTCGGGTCAGTTCCGGGGACCCAACGTGTGTACCCTACTGTTACCCTATTGGGAAGGTGGGTAATAATTTCTACCGTACCCGTACCTATAGATAAAATTTTCTACCTTACCCTACTTAATTTAGGGTTGGGTCGGTGGGTACCCATGAGTACACTACCCAAGTTGCACCCCTACATATGTATGAAAATTGTTTCTTTTTTTCTCTTTCCTACCTGAAAGCTGTGTTGTTCCACCTGGCCTTCTAAGTGCGTAGTAAAAGTGACATGTGATGACAGCTAAAGTGAGTAAGCAGATAACTGAAATCAGAGGCATCCATTCAACCAACGTGTGAGCAAACTACTACACAGATTGGGGGCAGTTCTTAGATTCCAACTGCAGAATGGTACCAGGTTGAACAAAGAATATTTTAAACAGAACCAACCTGTTTTCTAGGTGTCTACAGATATGGATAATGCTGTAATACTTTTCTCTCATCATTATCATTGTCGATTTTTTTGCCCCAAGTCATGTATTATTTTGTGTTTCTACTCAATGGTGCAACTTCTTCGACTCTCACTCTCATGCCAGCTAAGATGATTCTAGGGAGCTTCAAAATGCATATTTAACTTGAGACTTCTGTGCCATGTAGGTTTTTGGGGATAAAGCTTTTGAGAAGTTTGGGAAGTTGTTCATTTCATTGCATTTCTCTGATCAACATGCTGGCACTCACCGGAAGGTGCTCATGTTCAAGTTCGGTCTGCCTGACGCCAACAGCATGGCTGACATGACAAGATTGGTGGCTCTTATACCTTATTATATAGACCTAGTTGGGCGATATAAACTCAGTCCCCAGGTGCGACTTTGGCCTCTTAAAACATAATCTGTTCTTAGTGTGGTGGGCATCTGGAGAACCTATTGTAATGTCTGCTCTGATTCTTTCAGGCCCGCTCGAAAACAGAAGCAGCTAGAGCCAAGGTCGCTCAAGAAGCATATAAAGAACTTCAGATGGCCAGGCAGGAAGCATTTCAAAAGAAGAAAGCTGAGAGGAAGAAGATGATGGAGGAGGCTGAGGCAAAGCTCAGTGCGGAGGCAATTCGTAGAAGGGAAGAGAAAGAGCGGGCAAGGCAGGTGAAGAAGAGTGGTCCTAAAGTGAAAATGACCCGAGCTCGTTAGAAGATCTAGGCTTGTTACATTTTTCATTGTAAGCGTTTCTGACTATTTTATTTGTGAGGGCCGAGTTTATACAGCACTTCTGTCGATCCAATGATCTGTTGTTAGGCCCCTAAGCTGTACTGTGTTCTCATACATGATGTTCGACACTGGCACATTTCTAGTGTTACAAATGCATCATTTTGTGCCTGACTAGTCTAGCACTTTTCTGACTACATTGGATGGCTGAGGATGCCTGGGTTCGAATTCCATTTTTAGCTGTCTCTTGGTATTGATTTTGGCAGCTTACATTATGGGTTGGTATTGGTAAAAAGAAAAAATTCCGTTGTGTATTTTTTATTGTGATTTGACATCTTGGCTACTTAATTATCATATTTTTTCTATTATTATTTCTACATTCCAAAAGTAGAATTATATGATTAAAAACTGAGTATTTTTTAATGTAATTTGACATCTTGGCTACTTAATTATCATATTATTTCTGCATTCCAAAAGTAGAATTATATGATTAAAAACTGGTAACCTGTCATTATGAAAGGCATCATTTTTTTTGGGGGGGAAAACAGAGGTTTTGGTTCAAAATTATTTGATAATCGTATTTTTATATAAAACCTTTTTATTTAAATGATTTGGGATTTATCAAAGTGATTGGGGGAACACTAGCAAAATTATGCAAATGGTCCATATGGCAAAATCGGATCGCCGATCCAAACCGGTTTGACTGTAAACAGCTAGCGGAATGGTTCGGTTGATGCGCCAATGTCTATTCAGGCAGGCAAGCCTGTAGAATGTCCTCGTTGAGTTATTCGATTCCTCACTAGCTACTTATTTATCTATTTTGTTCTCTTTTCTTAAAGTGACTTGTTAATATTTGACATTTGGGCTTGAGAAAATAAGAGAGCAAAATTCTCGAGTTTCGTGGTTTCATGTCCAACCTTTTATCATGGATAATGGAAATGACTGCTATAATGGCAATTGCCCTAGCGGACAATAATGGCAGGCCTCTGGATTGGTAAGACTTTGTTGGAACCATTGTCTTATTATCGTTCAACTCAACCATTAGTTTCATTGAGGAAAACAATGCAGGGAATGTGGCCACTGCTCTGATATTTGGCTGGTCTTGCACCTAAAAGAATGTAATGTGAGCATAAATTACAAATTGCCCATGCATCCATTATGCATTAATGCTATATGTTGGTTGAGATGGTTTTCTACAGATGGTCGAGGAGTGAATAGGAAGCGGCAATTCTTGTGATCGGAGACATTTTAGAATCAAATTGGAAGATATTGTTTCTGTTGACGCCCTTGAAGATCGATCAATCTGCTTTGATAGAGGAATCCCTCCCTATGACAAAAAAAGCCTAAAGATGAGGTGTTTTTCAGGCTCTAATTACATGCAACATGCGAATGAAGCTGTTGTCATTGCGATCAGAGTCCACACCTTTTTTGGCGAGGCTCTGTGTTAGTAAGCTATTGCTGAGCAGCTGTTACGTTAAGTGAAACCAAGAGAGATGGATTCCTCATGATAAATTGACAAGTTAAGAAGCAATGATAAAGACCATGCTAAAAAGTTAGAAAAAAAAAAGTTTAGAACTATATCTTAGCACAGAAATTAGAAATTTTACAAATATGGTTGAAATTTCCTTTGAACTTTTCATATTGGTTGTGATATTTAGATTATATCATATGAATTTTATAAAGAAAAAAAAATGAATGCTAAAAAGATGTCAAAAGAATGATTTCCGTACGCTCTAACTCCTCTCTAGCTCGTTATTTCTCTATTTTATTTCCCTTTCTTTAAAGTGGCTTATTAATAATGAAATTTGGGCTTGAAAAAACAAGAGAGCAAAATTCTCAAGTTTCTCAGTTTCATGTGGAACCCTTTGTGATGGTCAATGGAAATGACAGCTATAATGACTATTGCCCCTGCTATATAAAAAATTTATCTGACAAGACAAAATATCAGCTGTTGCTTCTTCATTATTGAGATGTGGAAAGGTGTCCAAGGACCATGAGGACTCTATCTGGTTGCTCAAAATACTCAACTTAACCACGTAACAGACGAAGGCAGCAGAGAGTTCATCTATGCTCGCTGATAGATAATGGTGCTTTGTTCCCGGGGCAACAGGTGTGGTACAGGCAGAATATTGATCTCACTCCAATAATAGTAGGGAAGATAACATGTGAGGGAATAGAGGGTGTCTGCTTTGGTGCTTACCTATACTCTCAACAAGTTTGAGAGGGAATAGAGTGTGCCTGTTGTGGTGCTAACTATTCTCTCAATAAGTTCGAGGCCCATGCAAAGAGCACTAAACACCTTCCTACAGCTCATGTTTTAAGGATGGCAGGGCACTGTGTTACAATGCCAAATGGAGTTAGGTAACCATTATAAGCTTCCGGGAAAGAAAATTAATGGTGTCGTATCTATTCTCAATGGATATGAATAGAACAATGGTTCTTCACCTATCCCAAATGGAGATGATCAAACCAATGATCCCACACCTATTTTGATATATGCACAGCCTTGGGGGTGAATTGCTGATGTGTGATCACTGCCCATGATGTTATGACTTGAGCTGCATCGGTTTAAAGGCATTTCTTTTGAGGGTCCCATGTCATTATTTACTAGATAATTGTTGTGCTTACTGATTTTGTTTTTGGTTTGTTCTTTCTTTCCTAGGCCCTACATACAAAATTTAAGAATGAATACATTTGAATTTAATCATCAGGGATGAGTATAAGATAGCTTATCACTGATAATAGCAAACACTGCACTGAGAGAGCAAGATCTCTCATAAATCATTACTTTTCATGAAAATCGGATGACCTTGAAATGAGAATTGATAATGCTTCTCTTCACTCTTTCACATGCAATTAGAACTTGTTTCAAGCTAATTGATATTAGGAACTAGAAAAGATCTTCAAACAACATCAGTAAGTTCCCAAGGGAGAAACTAATTACCTGGGTAGGGTCGATTAGTCTGGAGATTTCTCAGTCAATCTTTTATAATTCCAGTGATAAGTGATGATGATTTATCAATATGTAATCATTGGCACTTCATCCCTTCGAAAAATTGGTTGTCAAAGTCAATTATTGTTTCAAGAATTAAGATTTATGAAAACATTTTGTTCCATCTGTGTGGTCGAACCCCATAAATGAATTGTGCATGCGTCTCTTGAATTCAGAGAATAAGTAGCATGTTTTTTATTCAATACGACGGATTGTATTGTTGATAGCATTTGACACGTATTGCCTATAATTAGGCAACTTTGGTAAGAGAGAATGTAGCGCTGTGGAGAGAAAAAATTCAAAGAGACTTGTTAGAGAGAAGACAAGTGTGAGGGATAGGAGAGTAGGGAGAGACCAAGTGTGGTTTCAAGAATAAAATACTAGGTGTATTCTAGTTCAAGGGTAGAATATAGATTATCCTTTACTAGTTGCATTTCTCTTGTGATTTATTAGTTTTGTTCTGCTCCTACCATGGTTTTTTCCTATCTTTATAAAAGGATTTTTCCATGTAAATCTAGAGTTTTCATGTGCCTATGTCTGTGGGTTTTTCCTTATCATGTTTTGGTTCACCCATTGTGGTTTAGAAATATTTACTTATTAATCTGTCCATCGTGGTCTGAAAAAAAATCGTCTAATCTGCCCTTTGTGGTAAAGAAATTATTTGCATTGTACTTGTAAATACCTTCTCTAAAAAGTTGTGGTTAATCTTGTTTGCAGCCTAACAACCGGTAAAGCCGATTCAAAGTACTGTTCATGGGTTACAATTATATGAATAGTGAAATTGATAAAAAGGGTTACTTTAAATGGTAAAATTACTGTCCATCAGAAAAGTTCAAAAGAATAGCGGGAGCAAATATGAACTTGATAAATTCAATGGTGGTGCATGTTTTTCTATTTGGCGAAGATAGATGAAAAATTTTCATATCCAACAACACATCCACCGGGTATTAGACGACAAAGAAAATAAATAGGAAACCATAAAAGATGAAGACAAAGATTTCAAGGCTGAAAAGACTACAAATGCAATTAGATTGCATTTATCAAATGAAGTACTCAATAATGTGATTGATATAGAAAAGAAAATACCGATGGAAGCTAGTCCAAAGTGGAAAGTTTGTATATGTCAAAAATAGTCCAAAGTGGAAAGTTTGTTTATGTCAAAGATATTGACGAAAAAATTATACCTCAAAAAACAACTGTATGCACTTCAAATGCAGGAAGGTACAAATTTTTTATTGCGTTTAAATGAATTTAATGAGTTGATCACATAGGTGGCAACCATTAGAGTAAAGTTCGAGGAAGAAGATAAAACTATATTGCTATTAAGTTCAAGAGAAATAATCGAGTTAAAAAGATAACATCTACTCTTTTACTCCATATTAAAACGATAAGAAAATTAGATGGACAAGGACAAGCTCTTATCGCTGAAGATAGAGGTACACACAAATATAGGCAATCGGGAAATTGCAACAATTCAAAGTACAGATCTAAGTCCAGAGGTAGATTTAGATGTTATAATTGTGTCTAAGAGGGTCATATAAAAAGAAATTGTCATAATAAAATGAAGGGCAAAGGAGAGACTAGCAGCAAGACAAAATTGATAACAAAAATTCTATTGTAACAATCAAGAGCAATGACATTGTGCTTATTTCCTGTTATGACAATCAGGAATGCATGCACGTGACAAACTCAAGTTTTGAGTGGACGATTGACACCAGTGCATCTTATCACGCTACTCCAACAAAAGATTTCTTCTGTGAATACAAAGTAAGAGATTTTGGCATGGTTAAAAGTAGCAATATCAGCAATTCAAAAATCATGGGTGTTGGTGACATTTTTATCAAAAAAATATTGGTTACACACTAGTTATGAAAGATACATGTCCTTGATTTATAAACTCACTTAATCTCAGGGAGCGCTCTTGATCAAGAAGGATACAAGAATTATTTTAGTAACCAAAAATGGAGACTCACAGAAGGATCATTGGTGGTTGCAAAAGGAAGCATGTGTTGTACATTGTACAAAACCCAGGCTGAGGTATGCAAAAGTGAACTGAATGCAGCTGAAAACGATATGTCAACAAATGTGTGGCACCGAAGATTCTTGCACATCAGCTACAACACAACATCGAGAAAGGGCTGCAAATTTTAGTGAAGAAGTTGTTAATTCCCTTCATTGAAGGTACAATTTTAAATTTCTATATTTTTTGTTTATTTGGAAAGTAGCATAAAGTTTCATTTCAAAAATCTTTTTATAACAAACCTGATATTCTTCATATGGTATCTTTTTATGTTTGTAGTTCCTTTGAGGTGGAGATAATTGGTACTAACAAATATTTTGTTACTTTTGTTGATAATGTTTCACAAAAATTGTAAGTGTATTTTTTAAAGACAAAAAATCAGGTGTTTTAAATTTTTTAGCAGTTCCATGTTATGGTAGAATGATGGTACTGTCAATGAAGGGAAAAGGAAATATATCATTAATAAGACTTCATCAATTCCACTAGGCTTTGACATTTCAGAAAAAGTCTAGAATAGAAAGAAAATATTTCTCTCATTTGAAGGTATTTGGATGCAAATCAATGGTGCATCCACCAAAAGAGCAAAGAGCTAAGCTTGATGATAAAACAGTTCCTTACATGTTTCTCAGATATAACGATGAGCAGTTTGGCTATAGAATATGAAACTCTACAAAGAAAAAAAATATTAGAAGTAGAGATGTGGTCTTCTCTGAGAATAAGTTTAAAGTTGACGATGAAGAAATAGAGAAAACCACTTATGAAAATAATGCAGCTTCAAATTATATACCAATTGCTTTTCCATCAAATGATTTTGTAGATGAAGAAGGTAGACAAGATTCGTCACCGGAAATAGCAGAGGGTGAGGCCGTTGAGTAGGGGGACTAACCACTTTACCTTAGATAATACAACAAATTAGGTGACCAAAATGAAAAAAACAAAAAACAAAAAGAGCTTCATCAAGATATCCTACTTCAGAGTGCATTTCCTTACTGATGAGGGATAGTCAAGAGATTTTAAAGAAGTGCCAGCTTATCCAAATAAGAATGAATGGATGGAACCAATAAAAGAAGAAATGAAGTCTTTACAAGAAAACAAAACATATGAGTTAGTAGACCTTCCCAAAGATAATAAAGCCTTGAAGTGCAAATGGGTCTTCATGCTCAAGAATAATGCAAATTGAAAGTTGGTAAAGTATGAGAGCTTGGTTAGTGGTAAAGGGGTTCAAACAAAATAAAAATATTGATTTTGATGAAATATACTCTCCTATTATTAAATGACTTCTATTTCGTACATTCAGAGATGAAGGACAGGAAGGATGCATATTGCAGTGGAAGGTCATCCTCGAATAGATTCTTTTCTAAGAGGAGTCAGTCATTGAATGTGGGTTTTCGCGTTGGTAGTTTAAATTTTCTCATGTATATTTTGCACTATCTTCATCTCTATAAAATTGAAAACATATTCGTCAAGGTATTTTAAATCATAAATCATTGATAATTATATATTTTTACTGAAACCCCTTATTTATATATTTTTGGAATTTTATGTTAGAGTTATACTCCTATAAGGTGTCCTAATTAGATGATAAGTCTTGGATTTAAAGATAGCCCAATCATATCTG
>JAXCLR010000063.1:27439546-27457154 GCA_035584095.1 Annona squamosa | reverse complement strand
ATGTAGATGTTTTGAAATAATCTATCAAGGTGCTTTACAACTCTTAGAGTTGTAACACTTTGAAGATGCTTTATTCTAATGTTCCAAAAAGACTTAAGGGTGGTTAGTCCTACAAAATGACTTGGTGGATTTTTATGTTTGAATAATGATCAAAAGATTATGCAAATTCTTCTATATATAAGAATAACAAAGAAGTATCTATCTTTAAAGTGGATCGAAGTGAGTTGTATATGTTTTGCTCATAAAAATGTTACTAAGAAAAGTTATCTCCGCAAATTTTGAATTAGTTCAAAAGCTTCTTAAAATGAAAATTTCGAAAGTTGTTTAGCAAATCATTAAAGTTTTGCAAAATATTGTCTTCTCAAATATTTCAAATGTTTAGTAAAATGGATTTATTAAAACATTGCTAAACTCTTTAAGGATAGTCATCCTAACATCAGGATTTGAAAATAATTTAAGAAAATATTTTGTTTTCAAAATAACCACGCCCAGTTCTCAATTTGAGAAGGGCATAGTCTGCGGACTGAATGGTTTAAAATATTTTATTTTCTTTTCAAAATAATCCGGCCCCGTTCTCACTTCGAGAAGGGCAGAGTCTGCGGACTGAGTGGTTTAAAATAATTTATTTTCTTTTCAAAATAATCCTGCCCTATTCTCTATTCAAGAAGGGCATAGTTTGCTACTAAGTTGGCTTTATATATATCAAACTGAGACTTGAAAAAGGGCACAGTCATGAATGATCTAACTTTTGTGAAAATCATTGCTAGCATATGAGTGTGCGCAAAACGATGTACTAAGCTCATGGTTGAGGCAGTTACGGACAAAAATATTCGAGAACTAGAGCTCACCTCTACCCGTAGCCGAGTCGCTTGGGAAAAGGCTGGAAACTGGTGGCACCCTCTCCGAAATGGGAGTAAGTTTTGAGCAGACGCTTGGCTCGCGTGTTATCTCATGAAAGGTTTCTTTTCTAGGGAAGGATGATCACTTTTTAAGTGTCACCAACCTAAATGTCAGAGACACAAATTCATATATTTTTGGAACATACATTTGTTCCCTATGTTTTAAAAGTCCCAAAATGGGCACCGACGCTGTTTGGTTTAAAATGGATTTGTATTGATTTCAAATGGATTTATATTTAGTTTTCAAAAGATACCAAAAAATATTTTAGGACATGAATATGTCCGCCATATTAGTTTAAAAAAGATTTGGTATCTTATATGTGGGTTAAAAGAGGCTTATATGGAAAAAAAATATTTTTGGATATGAGAATGTCCACCTAGATAAAAGATTTCTATACACATGCATTGCTTTTGAATAACCTCGAGTTGGCTTATAAAGAAAATTAAATAAATGATGTTTTGAGAAAAGAAAATGTCCTCATTAGCGAAAGGTTATAAGAAAAATATTTTATGACATATAATTGTCCTCTTGCCATATGAAAAATATTTTTGGACATAGACATGTCCTCATGATAGACAAAAAATATTTTGGGATAAATAATTGTTCCCATGAAAAATGGTTTAGATACATAGATATCACTTTCGAAAATCTTCAAAATGGGGATATGCACAAAGTTTTATAAGTGTATTATAAAGAAGATTTCTATAAAAGGTTCATTCTTATTAGTTGTTGATCACTTAATAAGTGTCTTCTACCGAATAGGCAAAAGATGCATTTAAATGAAAAAATGATATTTGCTTACTGAGTTTATCACTCACATTTTATTTTTCCAACCTTAGACAGGTTTAAAGCTCGAGGAAAGGAGCAAAGCTAAAAGAAATTGATATGTTTGAAAAATGAATAGATGAATGTACTGCTATAATGATATGGGATTAATTATGTATGTTGTAAATAGATAAGTGATTATGTATAAAATTTTATGTGAACTTTTATTTTTGAATATATATATGTTGCCTATAATATGAAAGTAAAGATACTTGTATGATAAATTTTATGATGATATGGATGAACCCACTAGGAATGATGACAAGTGTATGCTTATATGATGAAGGAAACGAAAAAAAATTTGGACGAGATCAAATTAAGAACTCGCCGCGTGATCAAGGGCAACAATCTTGATCACATTTACTGATCGAAAATAGATCTTGAGGTAAGGTTGTGACGCTCGGTTCGGTGGTGCCACAATATTACTCTTACCAAGGGATAATCCAAATAGAGTATTACCAAAATTGTGCTAATCTACCAAAAATCTAGGTTGTCTCCACCGGTTAGCAAATGGCATGACGTTCAATGATGGGACAAATGGTTGATTCAACAGTTGACTCAAAAAATAGGAAAAAAGAAAGAAAAAAGACGAAGAATAGCCATCAGTCAAGATGAATTTGTACTAGACTGTTGGTAAATAGAATTAAAACAAATATAAAATGTCTATTACAAATTGACTGCTAGTAGCAGTTAATAATAGGGAGCAATTCGCGACAACATTAGCAGAAAATTTGGGGAGATGCGTTGAAGTTAATGGCACATTTAGGGATGGCAAATGCAATGGACAATTGCCGAACTAGAGAAGAGTTGGGTTTTTTTTATAAAGGAGTTGTTGGACTAAATGGCCACAAATGGATTGGCATTGAAGATGCCAATTTTGCTAGTGTGGAATCAGCAAAAGTGGTCATGAATCATAGTTATAATTTGTAACAAACTCAATTGGATTTCACCTGATTTTTTATTTCATCAGATTTTGCATTTCACCGGATTTTGTAAGCAAGATGGTAGCGATAATTTATATTTTTTAAAAAGCAATTGCCATATTCAATGGTTAGGGGGAATAGTTATCTTGGGTGCGTTTGGAAAATAATAGAAAATGTCAATCTAAAACTTTTCACTCTTTTCAATTATTCAATTTTTTAATTTTTTCTTCATATTTTTCTATACAACTACCCCTATTTTTTAATTATTTTTATACAACTATATCATATCATTTTCTTTCAATTCAACAATTTTTATACTAAAAATTTTTTGCCCAAAAGTTTTATAATTTTACAAACACACTCTTTGAAAATCATGTTAGTTTTAATGGAGTCACTGGAGCATGAAAGAGGATGATTTTTTTGACCTAACACATCGATTTTCACTTTTCATGATCCAACAAGAAGATTTTTTTTAATCTACATGCCTCGGTTTAGAATAGTTACTTTAATCATTTCATGAAGTAGATAATGGAAATTATTGTGGTTGTTAACGGTATAGGTGTGTGAGGAAGTTTAATGAAAATTTGTGAATATGAAAGGAAATTTAAAAATTCATGAGTATAAAAGGAATTAAGGCTGAAATTAATAAGTATATTTAGAAAATCCCTCAAAAAGGAAGGAGAAGGATAAAAGAAAGAGAGGAAGAAGAAAGAGGAGAAAGAGAAGAGAAGAAAGGATGAGGAACATAAGAGGGTTGCCAGTCATCCACTACTTCCGCCGTTATCATCCAACAGTTGCTGACCGAAGGTACAGAGTAGATTTTATAGGATTTGAAATTTCTTCTGAAAATAGGCAAAATTTATGTAGATTTCTTAAGAATCCACTAGATAAATATGTATGGAGTTAAAACAAGTTGATTTGAGCACAGAATTTACTATTTACAAATTCAAAATTTTGGTAGCTAGGGTTTAAAATTTTTTCTCTTAGATCTTGATGAGAATTATAAGACTTTTAATAAATTTGTGAATGGGATGATACATGGGGCCTAAACCACATAGATGGAAAGCTACAATTAAGCCTAAGCGCGAACCCAAAAAATCAAGAATCATGAGTTTGAATTTTTATTTTTATTTTTGCCCTAGATCATGATGTAATGCATGCAAGTGATATAAGGATGTGCTAATCATGGATTAGTATGCTTACTTTTTTGTAGAAAATGACTTATGTGTGATATTTAAGTTATGATAAGGTAGAAATTTAATTAGGACATGTTTATTTCAAACTAAAATTTTTAACTCCCTACAACTACTTCTCATCATTACTCCTATCATATTACATCATTTTCTCCCGTTTTAAAAATTTTTATACTAAACATTTTTCATCCAAAATTTTTATCGCTTTCCAAACACTCCCTTGTCAAGGAGATCGTGACAGGGCAATGATATAAATGACCCTAAAGCATGTCATTTTGATGTAAAAATGTTATATTCCATTATTTCAAAATATGTAGTAATTGTATGGAAAAAATATTCATTGTAAAAAGCCTAAAACTAGATATATGTAACAAATGAAAAATGCAAACTATGAAATTCGTATAGGAGGCATTAGGCTTTTTAATTTGGAAGAAAGTTGTAGCTATGCAGTAGTCATACAGATGTTTGAGGAGTTTTGGATTTAGTTGAAATGTTAAATTTTTTGAATTTATATTATGTCAAAATGGAAAAGGGTAAAATCCCTAATTTTTAAAATCTATAATGAGGCATACAAACTGTTTGAAATAGACTATTGGTAAAAATGAAAATGTGATTCTAAATGTATTTTAGATAATTTATATGCAATTAGTAAATTATTTGATGACTAAAATTATAAGATATAAAATTTCAAGTAAGCTAAATGAGATTTATAAATTGACTATTAGTTATATAATTTTTTTTATGAAAGTCATATAGTTAAGTTTGTCTATGGTCATGCATTGGTATTGTATAACTTATGCACTTTGAAATTGATGTTAAATAAAATTTGTATATGCATTAAGAGTATAATACACAGGACTTACAATTTTAAATAGCCCAAGTTTTATATTATATGGTATGTAAGAGCAAGAAAACTTTTGTGATACTCCATTACCCAGACATTCTCACTGGCTAGTCAATGGGTGCCATATAACTTAGGAAAGATTCGGCAATATCTCCCCAAAATATATAAAGGGTAGTATGGAGTACAAGACTTGTTACTCATCAACATTTCAATTTTATTGCAAAATGTAACATTCAACTTTACATTTATATATCATATTTTCATACTATAAAAACATCTACATAGTAAGAAAAATTATCGAAATTCTTTATTTTACAACAAGCAAACCAGAAGATCATATACGTATATATTCACATATATCATAATCAAGTTTAAAACACTCAAATAGAATATGTTTGTCACAATTGGATCTAACTCAATAAATGTTTACATGCATTAGGATCAAAATGAGCATAAATTTCCAAACAACTAAGAGCACAAATATTAATCTAATGGTCTCTAAGATTAGGTTCTCCTCCTGTTCCATTTTAAGACTTCTCACCTGGCCTATGATCTAAGGAAAAAATAACAAACTATGTGAGTCTAAATAAACTCAATAAGTAGATGGTAGTTAGCATAAATCAAAAATAAATAAGTCTCTAGATGCACATGCTATGACAGTGTTGCAAAAAGATAGTTCCTAAATGACCACACAAGACGTATGGGTCCAACACTCATACCCAAGAACATATGCATATCACCACATGTAAACAAAGAATCACAAACAATCCTTACCTCATGTCAATCAAGGGTTATGAACAACTCTCTCCTCATGTCAATCAAGGGTCGTGAACAATCCTTTGTATTCACCCATCTTAAAAAATACATTGTCCATAACTCAATGACCAATGTCACAAACCACACATACAACATTAGCAAAATTAACAAAGTTTGCTTTAAATTCAACATACCAACTATCACACAAGCATTTCACCGAACACATGGTAGATGTCAAAGGAGAAACCTCTAGTTCATCATCTCGGTTCAGCCCATGCAAGCAATGTATCGTTCTAATTATGTAAAAATTACTAACGAGTTATTTCATAAAAATCACACAATAATATCTAGTTTTGTATAGGCCTTATTAACCCACGGCTACCGCAAACCTTAATGCCCCAAACCACGAAGTCATTGAACACTACCCTCTTCCCACCAGCCCTATATCATATTTAAGACAAAAATTTCATCACTAATTTAAGATGAGGCGACATCTACTTACTTTAATCATGACTTCTTGCAAATGAAGTAACCCTAGACTCGAATATCCGGGAGAATCAACAATCTTAAGGTGGTTTCAAAAGATTTTTTGAGAGGTTTACAGCTAGACAAAGTTGGGAAGAAAGGGGGAAAAGAAGTAGAACAAGCAAGAAATGAGAGGAAGAGGAAAAAAATGAAGTGGGTTGCGCATTGCCCCCTTAAGAGTGCTCTTGTAGGGCCGGGCTAGGCCTGAGCACAAGTTGAGCCTATTCATATTTTGCAACTAGTTTTCCCACTAACACAACTTAGTAAATTAAAATTTTCTCTGGGGGCACTACCCCTTGACCCCTATAATCTGACCAAGCAAGTCGAAACCCGTACCTACTCTGTGAAGTGAAAGATAATCATAGTATCTCAAACAGTCATCAATCATACGCCTCTAAATCAATACCTAATAAATCGCATCATAACCAAGGGCTGCAACTACAAAAACATGCAAGTGCATAACTCGTATTCATGTTTAACATGCTTATGAATGGTGTCTCATACAATTCTATGCACGAAGGTCATAATAGATATATATATATATACATATATATTATATATCCCCTGGATGTCATATCCATATACATTATGCACCACACTAACATCATTAATTCCAAGCAACACGTTCATAAATTACCTCGTAGACAAAGAATGGTTATAATTAAAAATATATATATGCCTGGTGCTTATAATTCGGTCATATTCAAAATATGAAAATGATGATAATTGAGAAGAAAATCTAGTTGTTCAAATTCGATAATAGCCTTATTATAACGGACAATTTATTTGATGTGATTGATGAAAATAAATGTTGGGAATGGTGAAAGTTAAAAGGAACACCTAACTATTTAGGTTTGGGCAATAGTTTAGTAAATTTGTGTATGAGTTGTTTAATGCATAGTTTTGATTTAGGTTATTACAAATAATTTATTTCAATATATGCTTTTAACATGGAAAGTTAAATGAAATTGATTTATTTCTATTATAAGATGATTTTTCAGTTCAAATAAGATACAATGTATAATTTTCATTTTTAGCTACGTGGATTAAGATTTTTAAACGATATAGCAGTTAACTTCTCAAATGAAGCATGACTATATAGGTGAGAGATTGGATGAATTTAAATAGATGTGAATGAATTTAATAGAAAATATTATAATATGTATTAACTTGCCATTTTCGCGTTACCCAAATGTCCTAAATATAAATTGCATGCTACCACATTTTAATTTAAGAAATGGAACCAAAGTAAGTTTTAAAAATGAAAAAATAGACAATTTTCAGCATATTAAAAAGATTTTGCTTACATAAAGAACAAAAATTTAATTTCATTCACAAACTTTATTGCTTAAAAAGATCATAAGGTAAGATATCACATTGTGACGTGTCATAGATTAAGGTGTTATATTATAACTTCTATTCTAGTGGATGATATATTTTGTATTTGATTATAAGGTCTCTTTTATCTTGGGCATACATATTTAAATGATTTAAAACCAATTATGAATGGTTTGCTTTTATCGAAAAATTATGGATTATTTAATGTTATATGATTGCATGATTTTTCATATGAACCTTAAGGAATGTGTGTTAATGTCTTCTATAGTCATTTTGCAATTGTACTCTTATTTGTTGTTCTTGTAATAGCGATGATCTCTTATTTTATTATTAAGGTTTTTGCTTAATACTTTTCTCTAATGATTTACAAATCTCAATAGAAGTTAAATTTTTTGGCAATTTTGTTGAAAAAGTTTTAAATTTGTTAGTAATTAGGGTAAATTATGTTGAAAAGTGTATTTATAATTGTGTCAAGTCGGTTCGGGTTAGATGAATTGAGTTAGAGTTCAGTTAAAAACATTATAAAATTATATTGCGGTGACTTCCAACCCAACCCACATGCACCCCTACCAAATACACATGCTAAATAAAAATACAATTTAGTTTAACACAATAAGATTATTGACGTGTAGCAAAGGTTTCAATGCATCTACTTATTTATAAGATAACTTCCTACTTATGTGTCAACATGTAGGCCAAGATGTGGTGAATCCAAACTAAGTCAATTTGCTAATATAAATCGTAAACGATATTGGCCTTGTAAAAAATATAGTCTCGTTGATGCGAGTTAACCTGTGCTGAATTTCACCTGTACCTAATTGGGTTGGCCGGAAGCCCTTAACATAACCTTTTTTATCAAGTAAACTTGTATTTTCATGAACTGAAAAAATGTCAACCAAATTTTTTAATTAAAAACTTTTTACTCTCCCTAACTACCATATTTTTTATATTTTTCTATACAAACTACCATACTTTTCAAGCATTTCGTCATAACTACTTATATAACTAACCTATTTATTTTAATTTTATTCTTTTTATACCTCTATCATATCACATCATTTTCTATTAATTTGATAATTTTTACCTCAAAATTTTTTTCATCCAAAAGTTTTACCCCCAACTAAACACTCTTAAATTCAAAAATTGAGTCAATGTGGGTAGACCATCTCTCATCTTATCCAACATATATTTATAAACATATTTTTATCTTATTTTCTTCTTCATTTAAAAATTTCATATTAAATTGCAAGGGCATAAATATTTAAAATACCAAACAAATTAAAATTAATCTTAACCCATGACTAATTCAAATTTGATTTTTTTAAATAAAAAGTAAACTTTTACTCCACCTAGACACTCAATACAGCATGTATAGTTGTCCACACCACCAGGGGTTCGCCTGGTGGTAACACCATGCCCTGTTTCCATAACAGCTGGTATTTGACTTTCGCGTGGTTTCATGCCATTTTTTCCTCCTAATGTTTAGTGAGAGTATAATATAGGAATGGCGCTTTGTCTCACTTGAATATAGGTGAGAGCTTGTTATCTTCCAAAAATAAATGAGCCTGACCCGCGAGTAGTGTTGTGGCGCCTTACTCCAAGATCTTATAGATTGGTAAATGTGATTTAGGATTATTGTCCTAATCACACAGTGGGTTCTTAAGTGGATCTCGTCCATTTCTTTACATTTTCATTCACCTTACAAGCGACGATACACTTGTAATCAATTGCACATATCAGGTGCGCATTTCATTCATAACATCTCAACTTACTCTTTTACGTGAAAGGTCTTTTTGACCTGATCATAACATTTTCATTTCATACATACATACATTCATCAGCTCTTAGCATACAAGAACTTATCACTTAACTCATTTCTTATCTTAGTTATGTCGTAACTATACATGGTATTCGTTGCATATCCCATTAGGGCATTCGTTCATACTTCAACATACAAAGGATTACAAACCTTTTAAAATTCTTTTTTCCTTTCTTTAGTAAGAATATGTTTTCTGTCACTTGATTTCCCCTGCACCTATCTAAGGATAGGAAAATAAAATATGAGTCGAAACTCAATAAGCAAGCATCTTTTATTCTCATTTAAATACATTTCTCTTCATTTGATATGAGACACTCAGCAAGTGATCAACTATTAATTGAATAGAAACCTTTTCATAAATCATTCATGGAAACCATTTATGTAGACCTAAATTTTGGGTATTCCATAAAAGTTGGATGTGCAAATGCATCATTTCCATTCATGACATAATCCTTCATGTGAGGGTACGCTAGCTCGGAGAACATCCTTTCATAACATGATCCTTTCCATCCATGATGTCGGACTTGTCCAACTTGGCCTCACCAAGGGGGATATTCAGTCCTCTTACTACCTCGACTAGCCTACTTGATTTTCATTCCATGCGTGACTTTTAATCACCTCGGCATTATATACCTCTTACACATGGCAACTTGTCATTCTCATGTAGAGAATTCTTTGCATCATCCATTTGAACATCGGTTCAATAAAACATCATTTAAATCCATGCTAGCAAGCCATTACCAAATAGAGAAGAATTTATTCAATCATTTCATTAAAAGTGGTAATCAATTCGTAACAAGAGATAAAGGGATTGTCATCCTTAAATAACTTTCGAAATATTCAAGTGAAACAACCTAAAAGCATTTTAGCATTTGAGAATAAAATGTCATTTTCAAAAGTCCTACTTGCTTACCTGTGGCGATCATTTTGCGCCTTTCATCCTTTCGTTGCATTTTCTTAAACAAGTAAACATGATTAACTTATAAATTTTCATCATATGTTGTGCTTATATGCCTTGTCTTTTTCTTCAATTCACATATACGTGTCATATGGGTTTAATCTTATATGGTCCATAACATATTAACTTTAAACCATTCTTTCTTTGGAATGCATTTCTCTCTTCACCCTTGTCAATGGTCACATATACATAACTTACTCATAAGTCTTTTAGCAACCACATAACCATTTAATCTTAGTTAGTGCTTTATTTTCTTCATTCCATTTATATATCTCAATAACATAGGCATATATACCATAAAGTTTTCAACTTGCATCTAATCTTCTTTTAATCATAGAAAACACTTGGGTAACCCTCACTTGAGACTTCAACAATCAAGTTCAAGTAAGGTTTCTCAACTTCATATTTCTTAAGTCATATGTATATCCCATATAATTTCTATTAGCTTACATAACGCGCTTGTATTTCAAATTAGGTGTTCATATATAGCAATATAGCTTATATATCATATCATCAATTTATTCATTTTTAATACCATTATGTAGGGTCATAAATACATTATAACTCTTCCATTAAATCATTATATAGAAGTTCATTACCTTCAATTTATTATTTGTCACATATTTTTCACATTTCATACGTCAGTGCCCACTTTAGGTACATATATGACGTCTTAGACTTTATATATAAATCTCAAATTTTGAGATTATACTTAATCATTAAATCAGCAACATAATCATGCATTTTATCATTATTTCATGCATTTTGTATTTTAGCAAATCATGTAAGTCATTTATCGTTTGTCCATACATATCCTTCTATATACAATTATCTTATGTCACATAACTTATACATTTTTTAAACTTTTTCAAAACAGAAACTTGTATCCCAATTCAACATGATTACCCCTTAATTAACATATAATTTAGGTTTTATTTCTGTAATTTTAAGCCATTTATCATAGGATTTCAAAACAATAACGTTCAAACCCATTTTTCATCATTTCAACGCCTCTTTTAATATTTAAATCAAACCATATTTTTAATCCATAAATTCCAAAAATTAATTATGGTTTTTTAACCCAAATTTAGGATAATATCACATATTTATAATCCATAAATTAGTTACTTCTAAAATAGCAACTTTCACAGATGTTTTGGGTATCCTTTGCACTCCTCTTTGGACAACCCTTTGCATACCCTTAAAAATCAGATTTAGAGCATACTTTTTCAACTTATTTTGGTCATCCAAAGTACCCTAATCCTAGAATATTTTACCCTTTAAAAAACTATGATTTAATTATTTACAAAGCAGCAACATGATATACATGTAGGGTACCCGTTTTATCCCTATTTGGACGTTCCTACGCATGTGTCCCAAAATCAGATTTACGGCTATCTCTTCCACCTCATGTAGGATGTCCAAAGGGTCCTTAATTTAGGGTACTTTACCCTACAATTCACCCATAAATCATTTAGACAAATCCTTGCACATATTTAACATGAAAATTGAAAAATCAGGTCAAATATGAAATCCTAAATTCCATCCTTTCTAAAATCTTTAGTTCATTCCCAAATCAACATATATAATTTATAAGAGCATGATTCATGTCCTAATCATGGTGCTTAAGAAAAACAGCGACTTATCTTAGAGATTTGAGAAAATTCAAGATAGATTCTCATCCCATAATCAACCCTAATTTCCGTTTTCTCCCTCTTGAACCATTGATTTCATATATATCATTCTATCCTCATTCAATACCCCAAGGGCATCATGAATCATCCTTTAAGGGGTCATTATGAATCAAATTCATGACCCATAACTTGAGGTAAAAAACTTAGGATTAAAGAACCAAAAACCCAAAACATAAAGTATACTTACTCGAATCAAACTTGAATCCAGACTTTCCTAACTTGAATCCCTTTCTTTCTTTCCTTTTTTCTTCTCTTTTTCTCCTCTTTTTCCCTTCCTTCCTTGCTGTTTTTGATTCATGCAAGGTTGCTTTGCTTGGGAGAGAAGTCTCTCTATCTCTCTAACCTCTTAGAACGTCCCCATGGAAGCCCCTTTTATGCCCTTCATTTTCCAAATTTTTTGACCCACCTTGCCACATCATTTGGAGGGTAATTAATGGGCATCTTATCCCTTGATGACATGGCCCATTCATGTCTAAGTAAAATGTGAAACTATCTCATATAAAAATTATCAAAATCATCACATTAATGAGTCATAAAGTTGTTCATTTAAGAACATCTACATGTCATCATCTTATCGCAATCTTTTTGCCACAAAATCAACCCTATATCCATGTTCAAAACTCACCCTAGCTGCCTAGGTCATTTAAATGCATATTTTGCATTTTTACAAATTCAAAAAATCAAGAATATCTCACCTTGGGCGTCACTTGCTTGCTGCCACTCTAAGCCTCTTTGAGGCTACAGCTTAGTCATTTAAGCTCTTGATTTTTCATGGATATTAGCATTTTAGGTAATTCATAAAATCTACTAAAAATTACCCTTGTGTGACACCTCATATATGTCATTAACCAATGCATTTAAACTCTTTGCTTTTACATAAATGCTATGGTACTTTATAGTTCATGAAATCAAAGCTATATGCCTTTTTTCGATTAAGCATATTTTCATGATAATTAGCTTAATCTAACCATTCCATAACATTAACCATATAATTTTATCCACTTGTGTCAAATTTCGTCTCAATACGACTTTTCTATATCAAGTTATGATCATTTGAAGTAAACTTTTGGGTTTGAAATGAAAATAAATTATTATCATCTTAATTTCATCATATTTTTCTTAATCCAATCTATCCATAAGATTGAGCTCAAAATTATGAGCTTATCTTTCAAATTTCATCTCAATCCACTTTATATGCGTTAAGTTATAAATTTTTCTGTATTTTTCAACCTAATTCCATAATTTTTATTCTAATTTTCATTAATCAAATCATAACAATTTAAATAATTATTCATAACACATTAATATTTTTCAATCCTTATTAAGTCACTTTAGTCATATTGACTCTCTATGGCGCTCCAAACCACAGCATCACATCCTGAGCCTTACCTCAAGATCGGATTAATTGGTAAACGTGATTAGGATTGTTGCCCTATCACACGGCAGGATTTATCGAATGTTTATCCTGTTAAATAAAGTTATATAATAGTCCATATAACACCTCATATTCTCATAATTTCATTTTTATACTTTTCTAAGTCATTTTGAACCATTCATTTCATACAAACATGTTGTTCAGCGACATTTCATCTTTTACCTAAATCAGATGTCATTGCATGTATAAATCATAGTCATCCATATAAAACATTCGAATAGTTTATACTTATTCAACATAAAACATCGCATATAGTTTTACAATCATTTCACATAATTTCATAACATAAGTTTCTTCATGAATTCCTTAAATTGGCGCTTGCTCCTTTGCCATATTCTGTCCATTACCTGTCTTTGGGTTTGGAAAACAAAATCGTGAGTCGAAACTCAATAAGCAAGTTATTTGTATTTTTCAGGTAAATCATTTCAGGCAACTTTTTTGTATTTAAAATCAACTTGGAAAGCATCTTATACCTTATTCAAAGGTATATCTTAAAAACATGAAATCTTGTACCCATCACGGGTCTCATATGCATAATGTCATATGAAAATATAAACTTGAACATCATTTTTCCCTTAGGATGGAAGCTAGCCAGGCGATCATCCATCACGTTAACTTCCATTTAAGAGAGGGCACCGTTGGCCTTGGGCAAGGGAGGACAATTGGTCTGCTTATACCCTTCAAGTGAACCTCGTATCCTGTGCACATGAACTTTTGCATAAATTCATCTTTAACATGCTAGCATCATTTTTCAATCATAAACATTAAACCACATCATTTTTCCATAGCGTTTATAAAAGAAACATTTCATAATAACATGGCATTTGAAATAAACATCATTTCAACACCATTTTGCTAAGGGATGACCATCCTTAAACCCATTGGAAATAATTTTATAGTTTCATCAAACAAGTTAGAATACAAATTGCATTTATAAAAACAATTTCAAAAAGTAAAAATTCTTTAGAAAATTTGCTTGCTTACCTGAAGTTCTTAGCTTTCCGTCACCACTTTATCTTTGCCTTTGTCTACATGAAAAATTATATGATTCTTCATATATTTCTTTTTCTTTATATTTTCTTTAGTTTTTCAACCCATTCCATATACACCCATCATTTATTTGACTTCATAAGTCATCATATACATATATGACTTATTTTGCATCCATTAGCACAATTTATACACATTTGGCTATCATACAACATAACATATACACATAACCCTAAAATTAGGGTATCAATTTCAATTTTCATAAATTTATTCATAAATTACTATACATAGGTTTCTTAACCCCATTTTGCTATTTATCATATTTTTACCACCATTTATTCATCGGCGTCCGTTTCAAACACTCGTTATCATCATAAATGACATTATAAAATTCCACAATTGGAATTTCACATCATATCATGTAAAACAAACTTATATTCATGAAGTTCATCATATTTTATGCATTTTTTCATAAAATTACTTTTCACGAGTTATTTCTCACATAAGCCCATCTAACCCTTTCACATATGCCCCCTTTTGCCATACATATGTATGGTGTTTCATAAAATCCTCTAGGCAACATTTCGTCTTATTTTCTAACGGTTTAATTACCCTTTAATACCACTTTACTTAGGGTATTTTCATGGAGTTTAAAATTCATTCGTCATAGGTTCCCATAATAGCAAGTTTGGAACCCGTTTTTCACCCGTTTAACGTGTCTTTTGACACATAACTGTAGGGAGCCCTAAAATCCGAATTTTCCATCAATATATCCATTTTCTCAACCCATTTTCTTGTATTTAACACATATTTAACATTCATACATTTTCATTTCTCAAAACAGCGGTTAACCCACACGTTTTGAGACCCATTTCCACTCTATACATGCATTATTTCAAAAATTCATAAAAATCAGTTATGGATCTTATTTTCCTAAATTCTTTTGGGCATCAATTATACCTTAATCCTAAGGTATTTTACCATACATAAACTATATAAAACATGTACACCCATTTCCATAGGATTTTCAACATAGAAACTATGAAATTAGGTCAAAATCAACGTTTTATCTTTCATAACTTCAAAAATTCATTACTTAAGCATAAACCCTCATATATTTGACATAAATATATGATTTATAGATTAATCATAATATCAAATTAAAACAGCAACTTGTCTTGGAGATCTAGGGTTTAACAACTTGGATTTTCCATTTCATACGCATGCATAACTCCATTTTCATCAACCTTAACTTAAAAATTCATACTTAAAACTTAATACCCAATTCATATTTATGCAAAGGAATCTTGAAATATAATTTTACAGATTCTTTAAGCATGCTTTTCATTTTCAAGTTTTGAGTTTAAGAACTCAAGTTAAACTATTTAAAGTCAATCACATACTTACTTGGTTTTGAGCCAACTCAAACTCAAATCCTTTGAGATGATTTCTTCTTCAAATTCTCCTTCTTTTTCCCTTGGTTTTCCTTCTCTTTTGTTGGGTATTAGGGAATGTGAGTTTCTGGGTTGGTTTGGGTGAAAAATCAACTTTTGGAGATTTTCCAACTCCTTCTCCAAGTGATTGTGCATGGGATATAAGAGCTGGATTTTTTTCCAGATGTGGGGCCCACTTTTTAACCATTTTTCTACAGAGTAAATGCATATATATCTCCTTGAAGTGCTGGCATAATTGCAGCAATAGAAATTTGCATTTTCATCATTTTTCAAAAGTCAAAAACTAAAGCAATCTATGACTGTCCAAAGTTGTCCATATGTTGCATGTTACCTTGCTGCTGGATTTTTCAGCAATTTTTCATTTTTAAAAATTACCAAAATATGGGTAATTTACGCTCCTTATCATCCTTTAATTTTTTCATAAATTTGGTGTTAAGAAAAATTAATAAAATGGCTAAAACTGCCACTTTTCTGCACATTATCATACCCATTATGCTGTCCATGATCAGCTGGGTTGCACATGCCTTTTCCAATTTTTATATGGTTGAAACTTTGCATTATTGTATCCACATTTTATGTACTTATACTGTAGCAACATGTGGCATTTTTTAAAAAATTAAAAAAGTCAATTTGGACAGCCCAAACAACCTTGGATGTCCCATGTATAGCCACCTTGGCTACCCTTGGCCTATGCTTGTGTAGCTCCATCATATGAAGCATTTAATAGTTAGATAATTTATGGCATTATGCATTTTATTTAAATGCATAAATTTTCTCAAAATTTCCTGCAATGGACACCTCATAATCCATTTATTTCCACGCCATCATATCATGCACCTTTACATATCCATTTATGATATGGTATTCTCTTGGAGCATAAGTCAATCATATCTGTTGGTCCCGAATTAACGGCAAAATCCAAGAGGAAAGGGGTGAATTGGGTTCTTAAAAATTCTTCGGTAAATTAAAACTTAATCCCGTGAGAGTTTAATTCCCTTGAATAAAACTAATGGAGAGCAATGAAGTAAGAAAGCAATGAAGTGGATCAACAGGCAAGATTTATAGTGGTTCGGGCAACCTCTCCCTACTCCACTCTTCCAAGCTCACACACCGTTGTGACTTGGGTTCCACTATGTATTTCACGAATACACTTAGAGACTCCGCTCTCTTCTAGATTCCAGCTCTAGGGGGCATACATAAACAGAGCCTATGCTCTCTTCTAGATTCTAACTCTAGGGGGCTTGTACACTTGATACAAGTAGGTGATGAGTTCAACTCCAATTACACCTCTACTTGCAACGTCTTGGTTTGTTACAACAATCTCAAACCAAGACCAATAACAAGAAATAATGAAAATAAGGAGAATCTATACTTTACAGAGTTGTGTAGGCAGTTTTGAGCTTGAGGAAGAACATATAGAAGCAACCGAATGAATGTCGTTGAAGCTACTTGCAACTTAAAGCTCTTTTCTTCCTTAGAATGTGTATAGATCACTCAAACTTTGAGAGAAGCAAATGAAAGCTCTTGTTTGCACTTCTTTTCTCTCTTTAGACAATGTAGTGTATTGATTTTCGTTTGCTTGAGTGTCTATTTATAGATTGGGGACAATATGAATGTTATAGAAGTGGTTGGTGCGCAATAAATGTTCCAATATTCAAAAATTCGAACGTTGGTTCCCTAAGTCGCAGGTGGAGTCGACTTCGTTTGCGACTTGACTTCCCAAGTCGCAACTGGAGTCGACTTCGTTTGCAACTTCAGTTTCACATTTTTTCAAGTCTGAGTCTAGGTCGACTTGGTTTCAGACTTGACCTCAAGTCGATCTTGGAATCGACTTGGGTTGCGACTTGACTTGATCTTTTGCCAAAAATGCTTTGATCCTTGTTTGATTTTCTTCTATCTTGCTTGGCTTCCTTCCTTTAATTTCTTTCATTTTAGAATGGCTTCTCATACTTGT
>JAXCLR010000063.1:27403408-27439446 GCA_035584095.1 Annona squamosa | reverse complement strand
TATCGACTTGGCTATTTCAGTTCCTTAAATCATTTGGCAAACTCATTAGTACACTTGATATACTCAAAATAGTCTTTATTAATCATCAAAACTCATGCTTTGGTCAATTTTGTTTTGTTTAAAACATTGTTTCCAACAATATCCACCTTTTTCAATGCAAACATTTTTCCAACATGTCATGCTTAATCCATGCCATCCAAAATAAACATCGCACCATTCCATTTGACCGTTTCAAATTTCAACTCAATCCGAGTTTTCTAACTCCCGATATAGCCGTTTAAAGTTAACGGTTAAAATGAACATATGCTTAAAATTCATAATTCTCATTTCATCAAAAATTTTCATAATCCTTTCATTCCATAATACAAAGCCCATCATTAACAATTTTCATTCAAATTTCACTTGAATCCACATTATAGGCGTTGAGTTATGAATTTTTCAATATTTTCTATCAAACTTGTCAATTTCCATATTAACCTCCATAATTCATTTTAAATAATGAAAAATGATTTCTCGTGATATTTTTGCACAGTTAAATCACGAATAATTCATTCTAAACCCATTGTCTCATTTAGACTCAAAATACTTAATCACATCATTAATACTAACCCATAACCCTAATTACCATAATTAGCAAAAATCATAAAATACCTTCATACTTCCATAATTCATAAATAATCATCATGTACATGTTCAATGCATACATATGGATCCTACATGGGTTAGGATTTCGTACTCTGATTGGGCTACGACGATTAATCTTAATCACCATTCTTAATCATAACCCTAATTTCAAAATATTATTAAATCATAAAAATCATCTAAATCATACATAATTCATGTTTATATGCCTAATGCATATATATGAGCCTTGCTTGGGTCTGAATATCACAAGTGTAGGTGGTCAGAGACAATGCCTTTGTTAGTAGAAGTCCTGATATTGAATCTAGGTCTTTATGGTTTTGGAGTTTTATCTCCTCCATTAATATTTGGGAAATGAGTTGAGATGTGATGTAAATATACTCCAATCAAAATAAATAAATAAATAAATAAATAAGCGGAATGTAATATTAGGGGTATATTTGGTTGGACACAAAAAATGTTAACCAAAACTTTTAAATTTAAAACTTTTTACTCTCCATAACTATCATATTTTTTATTATTTTTTATATTTTTCTACACAAACAGCCCTACTTTTCAATCTTTTTCACACAACTACTCATACAACTAACCTATCTATTTTAACTTTATTCTGTTTACACCTTATCATTATCTCTAACATATCACATTATTTTCTATTAACTTGACAAGTTTTATCATGAAATTTTTTTATCAAAAAGTTTTATCTCTAACCAAACACACCCTAAATATCACTATGTAGAATACCAACCAATAAAAAAAATGTATAGTTGTCCACAAGATTTTTCGTCACACTAGGAGTGTGGAATGTAGATTGACCTTTACTTGGTATGATTGAGCCCCTCTATGGTGTATGGCGGTTAGTTAGGGGTAGGAATTGGGGTGGGTCGACCTGTGACCCGCTTTGACCTGACCCATTTTTAATCGGGTAAAACTAATATAGTTTTGACCCAGCATAGGATGAGTTAGAAATTTTGACCCGATTTCAAAAATAGGGTCTGTGTGAGTCGACCATGTCTCGACCCGAAGAGTCCGACTTGACCCACTTATATTAATTTATTAAAAATATAAGCCTATGTTTAAATATTGTTATTATTTTCTTTCAAAATTCTCACTTTTTTTATAATCAGCTCTATCATCAACAGAAAAATCAATTTATTCAGAAAACAATACAAGAGTCAATAAAAAGAATTTGTACATATACGACTCTTTTGTGTAATTTTATATTAACCTATTTTAATAAATTTATACTATATTTTCAAATATTTTATTTTATTAATTATGCGTTTTTTGATAATTAGTGAAATATTGAAGCATATAATATTTAAATTTAGTATAAATGTATATTTATATTTGATAGGTATATAAATTCTTAAAATTATCTTATTTGATTTTTACTCGACCCGCTATCTCAAGGCCGGTCCGATACCAACCTGAAATTTGTCAGAAAACCTATTTTTAAAAAAGTAAAAGTTAAACCAATATTTTTCCGATAAGGTAAAAAAAAATTAAAACTCAATTTTTTTTTTTAAAAAAAATAAAAGTTATCAAACCTCGCCCCAATATGGCCATTTCCCACCCCTAGGTCGATAGCTATAAAAGAATTTTGGGCGCAGGTGTATTAGGGACCTCACTTGCATGTGCGCAGTGTTGTATGCTATTGGACGCATACACTTATTTTTTTGTTAAAAAAATAGTAAAAATTAATATTTTATATATATATAATACGCTTGGGCTACAAATTTACGAATTTTTTTTTTTTAAAAAAACAGATACATGTGCCGAGAGCTTAAGATCGGAACCCGCGTGTTAGGTTCGCAATTGGCGGGGGATTCTGCGTATTGAAAAACTCCCTTGGGCTGCCGGCTGCCCCCTATGCGTCTTTCCTCCTCCTCAAGCTTCCTCCTTCCAAGCCCTAGTCTTCTCTTTCCACCGCTCCCAAGGTCTAGGAGGGCGATTCTCCATCTTTGTCGATCTGGTAGTGTTCCTCGATCCATTATAGGAGCGCTTGGCTGTGGTAGCTTCTTGATTTCACAAGAAAACATGATATTCGGAGCAGCCGAATGTCCTTCTTCCCACAACTCTTTTTTCCTCTTTTGCTTTTTGTTATGATATACTTCTCGCCTCGTTTTGATTTGTCGTTGTTGTTTCTGCTTTACGGATTGATCTCGATATCTGAGGGTCTGCCTTTCTCTACTTATTGATGGAAACTCACAAATATTTATTGTTGTCTTGTTGTGGATTGGTTTTTCCTTTTGTTAAGTGAAGGGTAAAAAGACGGGAGTTCCTTTTTAAAAAAAATTCGATGGTGGGAATAGGATGTTGGTTGTATTTCGTAAGATTCTCACATGGAGTTAACGGAAAACAAAGTAGTTTTACTTCAGCTAGCCCGTTTGGTAGTCCACCCTTCTCTCAAGAGATTATGAATGTATAACTCCAGGTTAGAAATATTTAAGATGTTTAATGCAATTTCATCAAAAAAAAGAAAAGAAAAGAAAAGATGTTTAATGCAATCCTTCATGGATATTAAGCTGCGATTATAAGATGTTAGTTGCTTGTTGTTTCTTGGCTGCTGTTGTGTGATTCTGTATTGATTATTCCCTCTGAGAATTCTTTGTTTGGACCGGTAATGATAATGTTAGAAACGATTGTGATCTAAATGATTCGCATGCCTAAAGGGCTTATGGAGTACTTAACCCATCATGATGCTGGTTAGAAGTTTGTTGATGAGCACTGAGAATGGTGTTTTGGTTGAGCTATCTATTACATTGATGGTGGAAGAATCATGCAATTTGACAAACTACCTTTCCCGGTTTGCTATCTCAGTTTGAGCTAATTCTTTGAAAATTTTGTAAATGCTTATTTACTGATTTTTTTTTTTCATTTACCACAATTGCAAATTTAAGCTTGCACATTGGTTGCCTGTAGGAAGTAGGAATTGAGGGTTTCATTGAAGTTGAATTTCTGAATCCAAGGAAAAATATTTCACTGCTCTCTTTTTCTCAAGGGTAATAATATTTTCTATGTTTGCCAATTTTTATTGCAGGTGATTGCAGGAGCTTGACTTACTTTATCTGAATCTGCATGGGAACCCCTGAGACATCTCGTGAACCATGCCCCGACCGCATTCTAGATGACATTGGGGGTGCATTTGGTATGGGTGCTGTAGGTGGGTCTGCCTTCTACTTCATTAAGGGTTTATACAACTCTCCCAGGGGTGAGCGCCTTCTGGGTGGTTCGCAAGCTGTTAGGATGAATGCTCCACGTACTGGTGGCAGCTTTGCTGTCTGGGGAGGTCTCTTCTCAGCTTTTGACTGCACCATGGTGTATGTTCGCCAGAAGGAGGACCCATGGAATTCCATAATTGCTGGTGCTGCCACAGGAGGCTTCCTCCAGATGCGGCAGGGTCTTGGCGCTTCTGCTCGTTCTGCTGTCTTTGGTGGGGTCCTCCTTGCCCTCATTGAAGGTGCTGGGATCATGCTCAACAAGGTTCTCAGTGCACCCCAGAACTTCCCACCCATGGAGGAGCCAGTGCCAAACATGGCTGGTCCTGGGTATCCAATGATGGGCTCAATGCCAGGTCCCAACGTCTCACAACAGGTTCCTGATACTTCCAAGGAGGCATCATCATCTTCTTCATGGTTTGGTGGTTGGTTTGGGGATGAGAAGAAGAAGAAAGAGGCAGAAACAAGTGGAAGCAAGACAGAGATCTTAGAGAGTTTTGATACACCAAGCCCACCAATCCCCACTTTTGAGTACAAATGAGATGCTGATATGAGGTGAATTTCATTTATGTTTGAATGTGTGAATTTTGGTTATGCTTTCTTTTACTGTGTTAATTTTGCAAGGCAATTTCTGATTTTAACTCTTTTGGTAATGGTCTGACATCTGACTTGATTGGTGGTGTATACTTATCTAGAGTGTGCGGTCTAAGCCTTATAATAGTTATGTTTAAGATTAATATTTAAACCTTTAAAACACAAGCTACTTGAACATTGACTTGTTTGTTGAAGCCATTGAACTTTGTAGCGCAGATGCCATAAGCCTGCCAAATGTCCTGTTCCACACATCTATTCAAGTTGAATTTGTTTATCTGGTTAAACCACTGCATTTCTGTCCTAGCCCGAGAATTAGGCTGTTCCTGTTTCCCTGTCTTATGCATTCCTAGCCTAGCCTAATGATCGGGCAATCCTAGTCATTTATCGAGTTAACCAGCTGGCCAGAAAGGCTAAAGTCATTTATCGAGTTAACCAATTGGCCAGGAATCAATCTAAGTAATTTGTCTGGATACCCAACTTGCATGAGAGGCCTAGCTCAAGAATCAGACAGTACTGCTTAACACAACGCAGAACAGAATTCTGCTTATTCCAGTTAGCATCTTATGCACTTCCAAATGAGATTGTCTGGCACACTATGCTGGTGGATCTGCAGGGTAGTTCTGATTGAAACTTGAATACCCTGACTGCACGATGTTGCTGAATATTTACGTGAACCATGCATCTTATGGAAAGTTTGCTCGATGCTGACTAAACTTGTTCTGTTATTGTTAGAATCAGCTCAATAAATTTTTTTTATATTAATTAGCTTGATAATTTAAGTTGATGTTACGCAACTAATTGTTGGAGATCAATTATTGCTTAGAATTACTGATTTAGAGCATTAAAATGGGGTGAAACTCAATTTAGGCATCTAGAAGACAGGGCCTTAGTTGTTTGTTAGTTACACCTATCATATCATTCTTGCAATTCACCATCCTTTGTGCTCCTGAAAAAACTATCCACTGGCATGATGTGTTTTTTGGATCATCTTCTAATAAACATGCCATGTCTGCAAAACTTTTTGCAACCTGTGTGGGCTTCTGATTCTGTGATGTTTGTGTAAACCTTGTAAATTTTATGCCCCACTTTTATGACTTCTGAGCTTACAGTATGAAGTTGTTTAGTTCATCCAACTTCTGAGAGGATGATGTCCAAACCAACCTTAGACACCATTACTGAGTTAATGTTCTTTTCTAAATGTAGCCTGATCTTCAAATAACGTGATGAGTGCTCAAAAACTTGGGACAGTAGCATTTGCTAATGATTTGACTCTGTCATAGCCTATCTAGGTCAAAGAAAACTTTATAATATGACAAAATATTCTCATACAGGAAATTTTTAATGCAACTGATTTCACTGAAATTTTACATACAACCCATTGTTTGAGCCCAGTAGGATGTTTTGAGTAAATAAAAAACAATCATATTCTTTATTTTTATATATTTACCTCTTATCGCAAAAATGAACTTGATTTTGGTCAAATTGATTTTTACAATCATAGTTAAACTTAAATGATGTGATTATCGGTTTTGATGAGAACCAAAACATCATGGTGGGTTCAATTTGGGATGTTGACATGAAAAATTTTGGCGCAACTGGTTGCATCGTCAAAAGCAGTTTCTCGCTCATTGTTACTAGTATTTTTGTATGGCAGCACTTGCATTAGTAAAGGCAGTTTATCCCTCACAAAATCTGCTGACATTCGTTTTCATTGTGCGATCAGGTTAAAGCTGGAGCAGGACCTGACAAACAGCTTTGGTGTGCGTGGATGGGAATTGGTGTATTGGGGATTCCAGAGCCTGATAAGTTTTTCACTGATCCTTAATTAGGGATAACTACTTTCTAGTGTCCCCTGCAATACAGATAGGCAGGCAGTAGTTTTCCTAGCTGATGAATAACTTAAAAGTTGGATTTCTGGTGTTCTTCCATTGGCACTTCGCTTGTGTTGAAAAGATACATGCACATTTTGTTTCTCATTTATTTTCTAAATTTTGTTGTTTGTAAGTAGAAGCCAAATGGTGGAAATATTTTGGGAAATTTTGATCTCTTCTCAATTCTCATTAGCATATTTACTGCCTTCTGAGGCCGGGAATCGTTGTTGTAAATGTTGGCTATAAGCCGTTACTATGCAATGATTTTTTGTGAGGGCCCCTGCCGGCGCCATATGTTTCTCTTGTATTGTTTGATTGATTGCGGCGTCATGAAATTTCAAGATAAAAAAGCCAGTCTAAACTAGAACTGTGTTGCGAAAGTTATCTTTGTTAAGAAAGATATTGATGGCTAGGCAGTCTCACTTCTCTGATTCCTCCCATTGCATGTCGGCCAGCTTATTGTTTTACTTGCAACGGCATCTACTCGTTGCTAAGCCCATAGTCAGCAAGTGTGAGACTCGAATTTTATAGGCTTAATTTCCTGGCATAGTCAAGATCTCTTCCATGGTTCCCTGCCCGGAACATGGGCCTTCTATTCTTTGATGTACCACTCCCTAAACTAGCTTCAACTGAGGTATCTTCCTCTTCTAGACGTCTAGTCCAAATGGTCGCCAACTGCCTAGCTGCATCCCACGAGGAGAGTGGAGGCGAATTTTCTGCAATTGCCGTTGGCAAAATTTCGGAGGTTGAAGTACTGTCAAAGAAAGATAATTTAGTTCGCATATGTTGTTCAAGAAAATCTGAGGGCGTAACTTAAGGTACTTCTGGGTAGCTACAGACCTAATCTTAATTTAGATAGGGTAATTAGGAAATATTATGCATGAGTATGAATAGGCAAAAAGTGTCACCTGCTTCTCTCTCAAATAGGATAAGGATAGAGTAGATATGCTAGTTACATGAACTCATCTGTATGGGTACCTAAATGAATAGGTAATTAATTATTTAGTTTTGTATAATTATAGGATATTGATTTAGTACATGCCATTACACCATACAATTCATGCATTGTGGGGTTCATTTGATCATGAATAAAAAATTTATCCTTCTCATTGTATTTAAAATGATTCATTTTATTAACATATTAGATTTTCATAAAAATTAAAGATGCGTATGACCCCCATTTTAAAAAAGTACAAAATTAATATAATAAAATAGTTTAATGCTAATATAAAGTTTAAAGTAATATTTTCAATATCTAAACCATCTAAAGTTTGTTTTTTGCATAGATAAATGAATGTGTATTGTATTATTTTTTATTTTAATATATGCGAGGCCCATTTTGAGTAGATTGCACTATAATTATGGTGAAGTCTATCTAGACAGGATGGTATCTCATAATTATAATAGAGCTTCACTTCTATGTAACTATATCACATAGAAGCTGTCCCATGTAAACCTTTAAATTTTAAGTGATTTAAATTTAATTCATTTATTATATTTAACATCACTTGTTTATCTAGAAGATCAAGTTTTATTCAAATCAAATATACTCATGGCTACATTTGTTCAAAAATATAATTTCATGTGTAAATTATGAAAAATGCTTAGATCATTCACACATATATTAGAATTTAATAATAATTAATAGAATCATGTATTCATGTTGTAGTTATATTTTAGATGGTTTAGATGTTGAAAAAACACTTTGAAATTAATATTCTAGAATTGAAACATTTTATTACACTAATTTCATACATTTATAAATGGGATACATATACAAGGAAATTAAAAAAATAAAATGATTTCTAAGATACTATAAATACTGCTAAATTCAATGGATGGAGTGCATTTTTCATCCATTGTTAAATTTTAAAAATGGAAGAGGTTATATAGAAAAATAGTTTCATAAAAGCAGGACCAATTATAATATATAATATATCTAGTTCGGCTTCTATGAAATCCCTCTTTCTATATAGTCCCTTCCATATTTAAAATTTTCATAGTTGATAGAATATTCACTTTATCCATTGTATTTAGCATCATTTATAGTATCTTGAAAACTCTTTTATTCGTTTAGTTTCACTACATATAAGTCCCATTTATAACTTGTAACATCAATGTAATAAAATGTTAAGCACTAAATTATCAATTTTAAAGTAGTTTTCAACATCTAACAATATCAATACTATGTAGATAAATTATTCTATAAAGTATTACTGCATTCTAGTATATGCGTAAATGGATCTAAGCATTTTTCATAAATTACATATAAATATTTATATTTTTCAACAAATATAACCCATAAATATACTTGATCATGATGAAACTAAATCTCCTAATTAAACAAATGATGTTAAATAAATTATTGATTGAATTTTTCATCAAAGATTAAAATCTTCAAAATTAAAAAGGGTTACATAGCTCTACTTCTATGTAACATGGTTACATAGAAGCAAAGTCCATACCATATACATACATATATATGAGAGAGAGAGAGAGAATACATCTAGTGCAGATGTATTGCACCATAATTATGGTGCATCCACTGCAAAATGAACGTCACACATATTAAAAAAAATAATATTTTATACATTCATTTACTTATATAAAAATTATATTTTGAAAAATTTAGATATTGAAAACATCACTTTAAATCTGATATTTACATTAAATTATTTCATTACATCAATTTTGTATCGTATTAAGATTAGACACATACATATGTTCAATTTGGATGAAAATTGATATGCTAATAAAGTGAATAATTCTAAATACAATTGGTGGAATAAATTTTCTATTCATGATCAAATGGGCTCTACAGTGCATGGACTACACCATAACTATAGCGCAGTCTGAATGCACTTAATTATAATATGTATATAGGAGTGATCCTGTTAGCCCGGATTAAGTAAATGTCCTACTTAACCCACCTTAAAAAACTTATTTGCAATAACTTTTTTTTTATTTTTTTCTTTATACACTTGTTTATCTAACTGTATTTAACATATAAACCATGTTTTACCATTTTTGAATATGTTTATCTATTTTTTCGAGATTTTTAAACATCTATGTGCATATGCGTATTTAAAATACCTTTATTTTTAAAAATCTCAAAAAATATATATATACTCATATCCAAAAATGGTAGAACTTGATTTATATATTAAATACACTTAGGTAAACAAGTGTATGAAGAAAAACATAAAAAAAGTTATTGTAAATAAGATTTTTAAAGTGGGCTAAGTAAGTCATTTACTTAGTCTGGGCTAACAAGACCACTTCTTATATATATATGAGACTCATTCATGCGCAGCCCGTTGTAAAATGAACCCCACACATATTAGAATATAATGAAACTTTATACAATTATTTATCCATCCATATAAAAATCATAGTTTAGACAGTTTAGATGTTTAAAATACCACTTGAAACTTGATATTTATATTAAACTATTTTATTACATTGATTTTGTACTATTTTAATATGGGACACATGCACATGTTGGATTTGAATGAAAATTGATACGCTAATAAAATAAATAATTCTAAATACAATTGGTAGAGTAAATTTTTTATTCATGATTAAACGAGCCCCACGGCGCATGGACTGCACCGTAATTATGGTGCAGTCCGAATGCACTTGATTATTTTTCTATATATATTTAGTATATTAGTATGTAATAGAGTCGTGCTTTCCTTAAAAGTACATGTAGCATGTACCAAGGTTGACATCTATATATGCTTTTAATGTACGACTATAAAATACAAAAGAAATAGCGCATTTATTTATGGCTATAGAAGTTTTATTTGTGCGACTTGTGTCTTGCAACAATTTTAATATTTCATAACTATAAATGTTGGTTTTAATAAACTATACTTAATAAGTATTTTTTAAAATATATAACTATAGTTTAATACGTGTTATGAAAGGAACTAATTTAAAATTGGAACCGAACCAACTTGTATGGGTAATAAGTAGAGTAAGGTTGATTAGGAACTGAAACAACTAATGGGTAAAGTAGATTACACTTTTTACAAATTGGGTACATATAAGATAGACTACTATGTTCTATCGAAAAAAAAAAGATGGACTACTACGTAAATCGAACTTCCCTTAATTGCATTCTTAGGAAAATCTATTGTGAGCTTGAATTGCCATCTAGCAAGTCTTGATTACAGGGAGAAGAAGGCTAAACTATACCAAAATTTACATCTCACTGCATGTTGATTAAATCTTATTGCTAACAACACTTTGAAATGAGAGTTAAATCTATAGCTAGAAATGTTGTAGATCACCAATTAATTTATATGGAAAGTATGGCCTGCCTGAACAGAAAAAATGGTTTCTTGCCTTCCAACTAACACTACCAAATTTCCGTTGAATACAAGGCTCGCAAAAGCATATTAAAGCCCTTCCAGACTGATCATTTTAGGGTCATCTCTGTGAAGATAACTGTAGGTGGCCCAGTTCAGTTTTTGATAAATGAACTCTGATCTGTCGAATTGAATGGTGTTGGTGAATTATTGATATCTGCGCTTTTTGTGCCCCTGTAGATTTATTTTTGGGAAATAATAAAACTTTCGTATGAAATATTTTTTATATAAAAGTTATTAAAATAATAAAAAATGATGTAATTTGATAGCGATAATAATTATGAGAAAAGATAATCAAGTTAAAATAAATAGATTAATTGTCTAGGTAGTTGTATAGAAATGATTGAAAAGTAAGGTACTCATATAGGAAATTTTGAAAAAATGATTAAAAAATATAGTAATTATGGATAGTGAAAAATTTTAGATTAAAAAATTTTAACTTGACATTTTTATGCCTTACTAAACACAAGTCATGGATGATGCGTGGGGGTGTACGCAACTTCTAACGAGGAGGCTACTTCGGTCATTGAAGTCTGCCACTTGGCTGCAGCTAATGTGCAGAAACGAGCAATTTTCATGCATCTAATGACTTCATTCTTCCAAATCTGGGTCAACCAGATATAAAAGCCTCCCTTCTTCATGCAGTTCGCATGTCTTTAGTGAGTTGAAAAGAAGAACATGTCAATAACTTGGAGAAAGTTCTTTCCAATGGTGTAATGAACGTATTGAATTGCTAAGGGTGTTAAGGTTGTGAGAAGGGGAATGATGCGCTATGGGAGTATTTTGAAAGGGACGAGAACGATGTGATATGATAATAAGGATAAAGTGAGAATAAATTTGATTATTATGTGAGAAAATAATTGGTATATAGAAGCAAATAGTGAAAATTTTCTATTTATCTACAATATTTGATTATTATTTTGACAATAACTTTATTTTTACTATTATTTCTACTACAGCTACAACATTTTAAAAATTTCCCTAATACAACATTTCACCCCTAATTCTTCTAATGCCCATGCCATCACATTTTGAAAATTGCAAAAAAAAAATTCTAAATTTAGAAAATGCCCAACATCCAAAATTGATTGCAAAAGGACTGGTTAATTTCTAAACTAGACAATTGGAGCTGCTACAATTATTTAGACGGCCGAAAATTGGTTTCTTCAATTTGGGGCGAATTCTTGCTTGTCGAGCAAGAAGGAAGGAAACGAGCTTACTGCATAATGGGTTCTGCTACTGATTTTTTCATTGAAAATGGCAATGGTATGACCAGCAAACTAGAGGTGATTAGAATTGATGTTGATGTAGAAAACTGCTGGTTTTCTGTGGTGCTGCTGTATTGAATTTCAATGGCAGAACTTCAATAGGTATGTGCAGACACCCCTCCCTTAAGCACAAAGATGAATAAATGGGAATAGAATCCAAGCTCAACAATAGCAAGCAACTCACCGAAGCATATTCAAGCAAATCTCAAGCCCGGCCCACCATTAAGTGGGTCTATCCAGTCTCAGCCCACAAGAGCAAAGTTCCACCAAGCCTCAAAAGCAGACTTTTCAACAACAAGCCCATCAGGCCTCAGCAACGACCCACTTGGAACAGAAGACTCCAACCAGATCCAGCCCACAAGAGCAAAACTCCAATAAGCCACTGAATGGGCTCTATAACGCAGCCCACCAGATCCAGCTTTGGCCCACAAAAGCGGGCTCTTCAAACAACAGTACATCAGGCCTCACCAACGGCCCACCTGGAGCAACGGGCTCCAACCAAATCCAAGTCCACCTACCATGGGCTCCCATCCAGGCCAAAGGCCTACAAAGGCCGCTTTATCATCTATAAATAGGGAGCTAAGCCTCTCTTCTCAACACACTAAGAGAGGGCATCCCAGAGGGGAGGATGGGAGTCTGCAGCAAAGTCTTGGCGTTCCGATTTTTCGCTCTTTGAGCTCCAAGCCTCTCTCTCACTTTTCCCCTTTCCTTCTCTCCCCTTTCTCAAATCTTTTTATTTTCTTCTTTTCACGCCCGTGTAAACCATCTCGGGTTGGCAGATTTTACCATATTTGCTTCAATCTGAAGGCCAAAACTCGAACTCTGTATGATTGGTGCCTTTATTCATAAAAAATAGAGACTGATCTCCCTTCAAAGATCAGTGACAACTCCATTTTTTAATTTTATATGCTTGTTTGAGTTAATGCTCAGGTGAGGCGGGAGCACGCGGGTTCACAAATTTCAGTATAATATGCTGACGTTATGCTACCAAATTCATAACTTGATCTGTGTATAAAAAGCTTCGTCTTAGCCGTTATGCCGCTAAATCCATGGGAGAACACTCATATGCCAAACTATCTAAAAATCGTCAATTCTAATGTGTTTCACTCCATGAGAATGCAGAAAAACTTAGCCCACGCTACTATCTTTAAGGCGTTGAAGGACCGGCTCAAACCCATTATACACGATCCAGATTTTCAATGCGAGAAAAACGATCTAAGCCCATCGTAGCATTTGTGGCAGGTGCTACAGCTTGGCGACTCCATCGGCGACTCCATTGGGGACGGCGTTGCTGGTTTACATTAGGCATAAGGAGGGTAGAAATTCGAAGATCAGAGTTTCTTCCGCGCTGAATAGCGAGTTCCAGAAGCTTTCCCGTCTTTCGGAAGTGAGTTTCTGGCATTTCTAAAACGAAGACGCCCAAATCACGCAAAAACTTGACAAATTTTCAGGTCCAAAGGCGTTCAGCTAAGGAACTGGAAAAAACTTGTAAACGGAGAAAACTATTGAACATCGGCTCGTAACTGTCCAAGAACATAAAATGAACCCAAAGGAAGGACCTCCGACAAATATAAAATAATTAACGCTAAGAAAAAATCTAGCATAAAAATCATGCATTTTTCGCAACCTGAGAGTTTTCTGGTCACACTACCAAAAATGCTTCAAGCGAACTGGTCAATCTTCTAGAAACGTTTCAAGCGAACTGGTCATTTTTCCAAAAACGTTTTAAGCAAGTTGGTCACTTTTCCCGAAACGCTTCAAGCAGACAGAACTCGCGAATCCCGAACATTTTCACGCGAGAAACTTAAAACAAACAGAATCTGCACAAACACAAAAGGACCCAGATTCGCAAGCATCTGTCCAAAGGTTGATCTCCTTATTATCTATTTACAAATACTAACCTTCTTTGCTAATTGCTCAGGTCCTTCACCATAGCTTGAAGACAGAATAGATTAACCACGGATTGAAGCCCCATTATTACCAGATCAAGAGCAGCTAGGATAGAGTCTAAGCAATCCTTACACCATAAAGATCAGGATCACCAGTTCAAACAGTCCATCGAAGCCTACATGATGGCAATGAACAAGATGATGCGGAAGTTAGAGGAAGTCCTATCAAACATAGGGCAACCTTTAATAGGCGGTTAGAATACGACTATGCCGCCATTTTGTTCTTAGAACCTGAATATGGAGCAAGACGCAGGACCTCGCCAATCTTCTCACAAATCAAGGAATGATCACTATAAAGAAGAGAATGTAGTCTTAGAACAAGGCCGCAATGAAATTTAAGACCTCAAGAACCAGCTTCAGAACCAACTAAAAGAAATGGAGGAGCGAATCCGATAACATCAAGAGGAGGGCCTGCCCTCGGCCAAAATAGAAGATCTATACCTGTTCTCTGACACCAAGCTACCAAAGAAATTTGAAATACTGGCTCTACCGGCATATGAAGGAGACTCATGCCCAAGGGCTCATCTCAAGACCTTTTGTAGCATCCTATACCCTTTGGTGAAAAGTGAAGAAGTCTTAATAAGGCTATTCCAATATAGCTTAAAAAAGGACACACAAGAGTGGTGTACATCGTTAGATTTCCGGTTGATTAAGACGTGAGAACAATTTTCTTTGGCCTTCATAAACCGCTTCTCATATAAACTAAACGTGGCTCCTAAAAGGGTCAATCTAGAAGTACTAAAGTAAAAAGGGGACGAAACATTTTCAGAGTATGTGGCTAGATGGCGTACACCGGCGGCAAAAATGAAGAGTCCGTTGCCTTTGGATGAGCAAATCTCTATCATCATCAACTTGGCTCACCCGAGCATCTCAGGATACCTCATCTTTCACCCTTATGTCAAATTCATCCAACTCCTCTAAGCTGGGGACCAAGTGAAGGTGGGAATCAAACATGACACCATTTCTCCATGGCCTTACCAAGGGAGTACAGCTTGAAGAAAACAAGAACCCAAAAATGGTAATTCTTCGAAGACCCCAGATGTAGACATCATAGACACCACCACTAAGCCTTTTCAAAGAAAAGCATCTATAGATTTTACACCTCTCGGCCAATCCTACACCGACATCCTCAACCTACTTATCCAAAAAAATATGCTTGCATTTCAAGCTTCAAAGCCTCCACCCAATACCTTTCCTAAAAACTACCAGAAAAATGAATTTTGTACCTATCACCAAGGGGGAGGTCACTCAACCAAGAGATGTTATACCCTTAAGCATGTCGTTCAAAACTTAATAGATAAGGAAAAAATCAAAATTTTATAAAACTCCCATTAGGATGTAATCCAGAACCCTCTACCTATGCATGAAGTAAAGGAACCCCAATGCAACGATCATAAACTTTATCGAAGTTGCAAGAGAACCTGCAACGCTGAGTCATGAAACCTACATGACCACTCTACAACAAGCTAAGCAAGAAACGATCACATTGCAATGAGTAGCCACACGAAACATCTATAAGCCCCAAGAAGGGTACGACCAAGACCACCTCATGTCGCAAACTGTGAATAATTTGATGATCGCTCCTACCCAACAAGAGCAAGTGTGTTTGTGGCTAAGCCAAAACCAATATACGACTCACACAGGGTCCCATGGGAATATTCCTAGTATTCGGAGATTAGTAATATTTATCATAATGGGCGAATCTACCGAAGGGAAACGGCTCACAACGTAATCACTAATCCGGAGAAAGAGCCACCATATGACATCGCTACACAACTCAAGTCCTTGTCGGCTCAAATATCCATATGGGAGCTATTATGTACTATAACAAAGCATAAGGAGGCTTTCACCAAGGTGCTAAGCAAGGCCCCTAACGTCATCGCATTCACTGACGAGGAGCTTCCAATGGAGGGGCGTAACCATGAACGTTCACTAAGCATCACAGTCGGGTACAAAGACTTGAAGATCCCTTTGGTAACCATCGACAACGGCGCAAGCCTTAATGTTTTCCCACTACGAACAATCAAGAGTCTTGGAATCCCTACAGACCAAATGAGACCCAGCGATTTCTGTGTAATAGCCTTTGATAATTCTCAAAAAAGGGTATTAAGCGAGCTAGACATAGAAATTCAAGTGGGACCTGACACCATGGCAGTTCCTTTTCAAGTCTTGAATATCGTAGCATCTTTCAACATGTTATTGGGAAGACCTTGGTTGCACAAAACAGGAGTCATCTCGTCCTTTCTTCATCAAAAGTTGAAATGTATATCGGCGAGGCGGCTAGTGGTCATAGAAGCTGACCCGAAATCATCATCCTTGCAGAGCTTAAAAACTTCAATGAAATTCCTCTTATTGAAGTATATGAATCTTCAGATCCTCTCCCTTTAAAACTGGACAATATGTATGAAGTTCATCATATCCCCGCAAACCAAAAGCTACCGCTCCATTATGTCATACCTCCAAGGCAAACAACAAGATTGAACACTAAATACAGAGAAAAGGTAGTGTTTCTCAATCTTCAACAAAAAAACAACAAATTGGGTCTCGGATATAGGTCCGAGGAAGACAAGTTCAAGAAATCCAACAAAGTGACTCGGTTCATAAACGTGGGGTACATACTACCCGAAGCATTGAAGGCTCAAAAAGTCTTAATGATAGCTCATAATGGCCCGCATGAAAAAATATCATTATGCACAAATAAACTAAAAATTAGTATCCTATACCAACTTGTTCAAGACCCGGTTCTAGTAAACACACAACACATACGGTGCCCATTCAATAGAAAAAGAAACAAATGGAGCCAAAAATGTGGGCCAACATCCGCTGGTCCCACGAATTGCTAGAAATAACAGAAGGAAACAGAGTTGATGAAGAGTTGCGCGGTAACATAGAAAGGCATGAAAGTAAAGATGCAGCTTTGGACTACAAGATCATCAATATGGGAACTTCGGAGCTACCCAAATGTCTTTATATCGGGAAGAACTTATCCACTGAGGAAAGAAATCAAATACTCACCTTTCTTAAGCCTCGGCTAGTCAATTCGTTTTCTTTTACGAAGAGATGCCCGAACTTGACAAAGATTTGATTATTCATCAACTCCTAATAAAAGCCGGTGTTAAACCGGTGAAGCAGAAATTAATGAGGCTCAAACCGGAATGGGTACCTAAGATAAGAGTTGAAATGATCAAGCAATATAATGCTGATTCTTGGTCGTATCACGCTATCTACAATGGCTAGCTAATATTGTTCTCGTGCCAAAGAAAGATGGGAAAGGCAGGATGTGCATTAATTATAAAGATCTCAACAAAGCTAGTCCGAAAGACGACTTCTCACTGCCTCATATCAATGTTCTAATAGACAACACGACGGTCACACATGGTTCTCTTTTATGGATGAATTCTCCGGATATAATCAAATCAAAATAGCTGAAGAAGATAGGGAAAAGACATCTTTCACTACTCCTTGGGGGACATTCTCTTATAAAGTGATGTCATTCGATTTGAAGAATATCGGAGCCACATATCAACGCAGCATGACGGCAATCTTTCATGACATGATGAATAAAAAAATGGAGGTTTATATGGACGACATGATAATCCGGTCCTACACCTTTAAAGATCATCTAAGAGACTTGGAGAAATTATTCAACAGGATGAAAAGATTTAAACTAAGGCTCAACCCGCAAAAATGCGTCTTCGGGACTCAAAAGGGCTCTTGTTGGGATTCATTGTCAGTAAAAATAGAATTGAGGGGGACCCGGAAAAAGTCAAGGCAATAATAAGCATGCCGCCTCCTACGAATTCTTTGATAAACTACAATACATTAGTCGGTTCATAACCCGACTAGCATTTACTTGTGAACCAATTTTCAAGTTGCTAAGGAAAGACTCTCCCAAAGAATCAAATGAAGATTGTCAAGCTTCTTTCGACAAAATCAAAGCCTACTTGGTTAATCCTCCGATTTTGGTACCGCCTAGAGCGGAAGGTCCCTTGTTGTTATACCTCTTAGTTACTTCAACGGCGTTGAGGGCGGTACTAGGACAATCGGATGAATCGGGATGGAATGAGCAAACTATATATTATCTAAGCAAAAATTACACCCCAACGGAAGTCAAATATCCAGAAATAAAAAAGGCATGTTTGTCTTTAGTATCAGTTGTGCAAAAGTTGAGACAATATATCATGTCTCGAACCATATTGCTCATCTTCAAGATAGATCCTTTGAAATATCTTTGCCAAAAGACTGTGTTGACGGAAAAACTGGCCCATTGACAACTGCTTCTCATGGAGTTTGATATAACATATGTCACCAAAAAAGCTGTCAAGGGACAAATTATAGTAGATTATCTAGCCGCACAGGCGCTCCCGGACTACCAACCACTACAAAAAGACTTCCCGGGCAAAGAAATACTACTTGTTGAGCAAGATGAAGGAAATGATACTTGGACTCTATACTTTGACAGCGCATGGAATGCTTCAGGCAACATGATAGGAATAGTGTTTTGCTCTCCTGACCAAGCTCCAATCATGATATTAAGGAGATTGATCTTCCCGTGCACAAATAATATCGCCGAATATGAAGTCTGCATAGTCGGAGTACGGGAAACCTATAAGCTGGAGGCAAAGTAACTTTAGATCTATAGAGATTCACAACTAGTAATCAATCAAACCAATGGAGAATGAGAAACTCGAAATGAAAAGTTAAAGCCTTACCATACGACATTGTCTCACTTGGTTTACTCATTCGAAGAAGTCACTTTTTCCTATGCCCTAAGGACTCAAAACTAATGGGTGGATGCATTAGCAACTTTGGCGTCTATGATTGAAATACCATATAGGAAGAGAACTTAGGAAATCATAGTGCAGATATTTCGACAACCCGCATATTACTTACAAGTGACTGCTGAAGTCGAAGAAATCCAAATGTAAGAAAAACCATGGTATCATAGCATAAAGCAATTCCTGGAGCATCAAACATTCGATGGTGACATTACTCCCACAGAAAGAAGAACCATCAGAAGATTAGCCTTTACTTACATAATACAGGGGGCAACATTGTATAAGAGGTCTCACAACAAAATGCTACTACGTTGTGTTAACAAGCAAGAGATGAAAGAGGTCATGACCCAAATCCATGATTGAGATTACGGAACACATATGAACGGAATCATGATGACAAAAAAGATAATGCACAAAGGCTATAATTGAACTCGATGGAAAAGGATTGCTCAGACTATGTGTGGAGATGTTTCAAATGCCAAGAGCGTGGGAACTTGATACACTCGCCCGCATCGGACTTACACTACCTATCTACCTCATGGCCTTTCTCAACTTGGAGAATAAATATAATTGGCAAAATAGCTCGTAAATCCATCGGTGGGCACAAATTCATATTTGTGGCAATAGAATATTTCGCTAAATGGCTCGAAGCAACATCCTTTTCTACTATCAAGGTGGCACAAGTCATATATTTAATCAAAGGGAACATACTATTAAGGTTCGGACTCCCGTAAGCTATCATCAGTGACAACGGAACAGTCTTTATCAGTAAGAAGGTTCAAGACTTTCTAGTCCAGTACAAAATACAGCATCACAAGTCAAGTCTCTATCGCCCTCAAGCCAACGGAGCCGTGGAGGCTGCGAATAAGACTCTGGTCAAAATCCTTAGCAAAATGATAGAGAACTATCTAGATTGGGCAAAAAAGTTGTCTTACGCCTTATGGGCATACCAAACCTCTATCCGGAGTACTACAGGGTTCTCACCCTACACTTTGACCGACGGCATAGAAGTGGTCCTGCCCATTGAAGTAGAGATTCCAACTCGGAGGATATTAAAGGAAAGTGAAATGAAAATAGACGAGCGGTTACAAATACGCCAATCCCAGCTAGACATATTTGACAAAAAGAAAATTCAAGTCTTTCACTACACCCAAGCATATCAACGATGAATGGCACGGGCTTATTATCGACCGGTAAGATCTAAGAACTTCTAAGAATGTGACCTTATTATGAAGAAAATTCTACTTGTTTATCCTTCGAATAGAAGATGCAAGTTTAAGCCTAATTGGGAAGGACCGTAGGTTGTCACCAAAGTATTGTCAAACGGAGCCTTGGCTATTTCAAAAACAACAGACAATGAAAAGGCCGAGATCATAAGTTTCGATTATGTCAAGAGGTTCTATTCATAAAAGGGCTCGCCATAAAAATGACGATATGACAGTTACAAATCTCGCAGCAAAGCAAGGAGGATATCTAGAAACTACTTTTCTGCATCCTCCATGAAATCAGAGGCAATCCACAACTACTGAACTGCTAGTACTGGAAATAAGCTTTGTCAACCTAAAAAGTTTCAGGGTTCCACGGCATTGCTCGCAAAATGAATTTTCAGACACCCGAGAGACACTCCTCAACATGACCCAAAGGGTCGAGAACTCGGAAACATGTGATGGATAGATAGGAGATGAGCTACAACTGACCTTAAACCATCTCTTGGTCTGTTCAAAGCGGAAATGCAAGATTTGGCGGATAATTCATGAAACATACCATAAGGAATACAATTCAACGGCTTGACCTTCAAAATCCATATTCGTTGGAGAGAATGGTGGTGCTGATTACATAAGCTAACAGATCCCTTGGAGCTCATAAAACCTGAAATCAAAGCAAAGAAAGGAAGAAACGTTGAGATATGACCAAGTTGAAGCACACCATTTCATTCAAAGGCATTCCCAAAGATACAATTACAAGCTAAAGGAGGAAGACCTCGCAAATGTATGACTATCAAAAAAGAATCTCAAAGAACGAGAGAGCACTACATATGAAAACAAAAAAGAAGAAGAAGAAGGTTATACAATCCACTAGCCCTACTCCTCCAACATCAATAAAAAAAAAGAACAAAAACGGCTACACACGGCATTGTCACTAGCGCCTAGCATTTAAAAGTTGGTCAAGGTGCTCCAAGACGGCTTCATGACAATCAATCATTCTTCTCATGGCGGCCAAGGCGTCAGATTGGTGCGAGCAAAAGAGGTCAAAGCTTCCAACTAAGAATGGATGGCCTGCGTATCCCGAAAAATTCACTGTGATCCCACGAAGAGTCCGCAGTAGACACGACACTATTTGCGGCAAGTCCTCAATGACGTATACCCGCAACAAGCTGGCTCATCTAACCGCGATAGTTGCTAGTTGCTAGTTGCCTCGGCCATCATAATGGGTATTGCTCCTAACTCCAAACTCATGCGACTTGAAGTCCATTCTTGATTAAGGGCATCGGTTGATGACAGAAGATGAAAATCATAGCTAGAATACCCAAAAGGAAAGTCATAAACATAAGAAAGATCCTACAACATTCCAAATTATCTCATGAAATGTTGGGGAAGATAGGATGAGCACCTGTATAGTCCAATCAGGGTCAAGCAACCAAAGCATTTGGTGCATAAGATGGGATCAACTACAAGCCATGAGGGCAACCATATGACATTAACCTTGGTCAAGTCTCTCAAGTGACCATGAACATCTATGGGTAAAGTGGTTAATATAACGGTAAGCAATATTCTCACAAGGCCGGGACCTTCCACCAAGGCTTGAGGCATGCCCAAGAAAGCTCCCAAGTGCTCCAAGAGTCACATCTGCAAGAGAAATTGTGTTAGCCTTCTTCAAGAAAAATACCCAAAAATAGAAAAAGCTAAGGGAAAAGGAACTCATATTATACTTGCAAAACGGATAAGCAACCTTGAAATGGAGTTTTCTCTAAGCGCCTTAAGGTTAATCCTTCATAAATATATGCTAATATCAAAGAGACAAATAATTCATGACGGATGACGATGGATACTATGGGTATTAGTTCGGGCCTAAAGTCGATGACAGAACAAGGAATTAGCACTTCAGTGAGGATAGCAAAAATCAAGACATTCCTACAATGGGTCCGTCTCAATCCATCAATTCAGCGATTATATGAAAAGAAGGAATAAAAGACGTCCGATAGCATATGCATGTCAAAATTAGCATAACTCAAGACAATTGTGGAAGCCCGAAGGCCGAACAAGTCAAAGAGAACCTCCCCCAAAAGACCAATGGAGCAAGGCGCGTACATAGCACTGGACAACAAGAATCCTGACAACGAAACAACTTCTTCTAAAGAAGGGAAAAGTTCTACATTCCCAAATCGAAATACACATAGGTCGGGTACTCAATGCTCTACGGTCATTATCAAGAGATCAAAATTCAACGAGACTTTAGCCAAATTCGACACATACAGAAAATTCAGTTCCATCAGTTCCAATCTCTGTTCCTCATAAAGATCGGCTACTCACTCTAACAAAATCTCTCCCTCACAGGGGCCTTGGCGAGAAGAAACAAGAAGAGAAATGGAGCTATCGGGAAGCAGAAGGTCCTCCATAAACAGATCCCCATTTGGCAGGGGGTGATAAATCACCTCCACTATTGTTGAAATCAGCCATGAAGCAAAGGGATTAAAGGCAGAAACATAAGCACCATAGAAACGGAAATCAAGGGGCAAGTGAGGAGTAAGCAATACAGCAGAAACAGACAATAAATGCAGCCATAAAATGCCATTAAATGGGCTTAAATAGGAGGTAAACACCTACCTAGCTGCTGAAATAGAAGCAAAAAATGATGATGGCAAGTCTCTCCATGGAATGATTTGCAAGGAAAAAATATGAGGGAAAGAAGGAGGAAATCAGATGCGAGATAATGAGAAGCACAGGAGCCATTAATGGAAAACTCATACCCTTAATCTCTGCAGCAACAAATCTGAGTCAAAGGGTTGCTTGTGTACGCGAAGCAAGCTGACATCTAACTGTTCCAAGGGAGAGGACGATCCGGGTATAAGACAACGAGCAAAAATGAGAAAATTGCGAGCAACACACTGCAGCAACCTAGTCACATTGAAGGAGAAGTGCAGAAGAAGCATGATAAAAAGATTTCAACCTGGTTGTATGAGAAAATCGCGCAAAATCAAGAGAAATACAGAATGCACACGCGAAACATGCATTTCAGAAGGCAAATTGCAAAAATAAAGGAGGACGCCGATCAACCTGGAAAGTTTTTACGTCTATATATATACAAACTACACAGCGTAGCTCTGCAGAATTCTCAACGACCTATGACCTACAAATGATCAAGGTATTATAAGAGATGTCAAGAATGAGAGTTTTACAAGATTAATGCCCTACAGAAGCAACATATCACATAGATACATCCAGAGCCCAGGACAAAAATGATTCCAAAAAATGAACTAATATTTCACGCAGCTTTATATCCAAAAAATGGGCATCCAAGCATTCAGATTTATAAAAAATAAAGTTTGACCAAAAAGAGGGAAAAGGTGAAGAAAAGCCTTCAATAAATCCCACCAGCAGCCCTAGCTCAAGCAAGGATGTCACCACCCGAGGCCTTGTGACGACCATCTGAGATAAGATCAAGAACCCAAACATTGCACCCATACCTCAAGTACAGCAAATCATAGCCTCCTTATGACAGCTCAAAATTCTCCAACCTCATCCATCCTGACACTGGTGGAGCTCTTCTGTGGAGTTCGATGTCTGCTCCACAAAGGAATGGTGAACAAGGGGAGACGAAACTCGCTTGTCACCCGTCAACTGCCACAACAACTTATCCCCAAAAGTACCAACTGACATGAACTCCATCGGAAAGCAGGAAGCGGTTAGTCGACTCTCCCGCTACAAGTTAGCGACCAGATCGTACATCCTCAAAAGGGGCACATGAAACTGCCACAAGGAAAAGAAATTAACAAGGTGGGTCATAACCAAAGCCAAAAGACGGAAAGAAAGGCAGCAGAATGAACAAGCCTACTCTTCAGATAGGTTGCTGATTAAGGATCACTACATCAAGGGAGGAATATGAGTTTTACAAGACTCCGCCCATCGAGCAGTTCAAGAAAGGGCATCAGGAGAATCGTTGTGGGCTGCCCAACAGAAAAGTACTCATAAAAGCACAACCGTGAAGAAAAGAATGGACATAAGAAAGTAATGCAGATCAAGGTGGAAAGGAAAAAAGTAAGAAAGAATAAAACCCCAACAAGACGCGAAAGACCTGAGCAACTCTTTCAGCCCCGGCTAATTGCATCTAGGTTGACAAAGAGATGGCTCAAGAGTATACGTCCTCACCCAATTGGGTGAGAGAAAGTTAAGTCCCTCGAAACTTGGAGCCACCTCAAGTCCACATTCTGAGAAGAGCCACCCCGGAAGAAAGTCCCAGTGAGATAAAACAAGAAGCTGTGAACCTCCTGCTTAATGTCTTTAGGACTAGCCTCATCCACTCTCATCTGATCCCAGAACTTCCATAACTCTTCTAGAGGGAAAGACTCTGAAGAAGATTCCTCTAGTGCGGTCAAAGCTAAGCAATCCTCTACAATTACGGGATTAATGGAAGAAAGAACAACGTCTTCCTGAGCCATGGAAGGAAGCCCCAATTATATCTTCACATCCAATAAAGAAACCCCTCATTCTTCCATAAGCAGATGAAAGGTGTGGGTCTCTAGCCGCCACTGCTCTATGAGGGATATCTTCAAGGCCCGAGGAATCAAAACCGGCTTGAGGCTCGCTAGTCGATAAAATGGGGTCTGACTCAAGATGTCCTGGTAAGCAATAGATAGCTTATCAAACCAGGAATAGACTCTATTCCAGGAATGATAGTAAGTGACGTGAGAATCAACCTGCAAAAAAAATAAAAAAAAGGGTCATCACGCAACTAAAGGAGGTAGCTACCCAGTCAAGCATAAGCAATATAAAGAAAAGGTCAACACACGGTCACAAAAGAGGCAAGCACAAGCGATTTGGAAAAAGAAAGAAGTCACCAGGCAGCCACATTAAGCAAAAAACAAATCTGCAAAATGTTTCAACCCAAAAGGCGAATAAGCAAGCAGTCACATACAGGGGATATCTGCACACATGACAAAAGGCAAAGGCGTAAAGGGGTCACCCTCTTTCTTCTATTCAAGTAATGGGTCCACCATAAGGAATAAAAAGTGTTGCCTACATCAAATTTCAACAAAGAGAAGGTGGGACCACCGCTTCTAAGTACCAATACAACTACAACGGGGAAGGGTCCCCTTACAGTCTCTCCTAATTTCGGAACAATCCAAGGCATTCTTTTAACAATAATGCAGATGAAGCAAAGGCAAAAAGAAAAGCAATAACAAAGTAAAGAGAAAAAGGAGGTTCCTGTCCAAAGTAAACTTGCGGTAAGCGCATCCAAAAATCCCAACAGTTATAAGAAGCAGATCAGATGCCAAACCTTCAGCACAAACAAGCGGAAAAAAAACAACCACATATTAAAAAAGAGAGAGAAGAAACGGGAGCCTTACTATAGCAACCAGAGGAAACGGAGAAGACAATCCTAGGCGACAGCAGCAATGGCGATGGCCAACGATTGCCCTGGCCGAACACAAAGGCAGCAATCGCGATGCGCCCGGGCAGACCCTAGTCAAGGTGAAGAAAAGTAGCCGGACTGGAGAAGATGAACCAGCGGTGATCGTCAACGGCAGCGGCGGCAACCTCACCGACCGACACTGGAGAAAAAGACGGCTAGGGCGCGATAAACGCGGTCAGTAGCAACAACTGGGTAGCAGAAGCGGCGATCGGGAAGCGCTAGCAACGACACTAGTTGTCGTCGAGGAAGAGAATGATAGCAATTAGGCAGCCTATGCGGAAGAGGACAGGCAGATGGCCGGAGACGAAGAGGATAGAGCAAACGACCAAACGCTCACCAAGGAAGAGGAAGAAGAACCGCCACGATGCAGGCAAAATGGTCGTGTAAGCCTCGCTAGAGTCCAAAAAGATGCCTGACCGAGTCGAGCTTCGCCACCAGGCAAAGGAGAGACGAATTGGGAGATGATAGTAGCGGCAATGGAGGAAGGAGAAACCGAAAAGTGGGGCCCACGACAAGAACCCTAAAAAGGGGAAGTTACAAATGACCCCCAACAATCTTTCCAAATTACAGAAAACTGCTTGGATTTGGGAAGAATACAAAGTGGCCCAGTAAGTTCCCTAGTTTTACAAAAAGGTCAGCAAGAGCTTCGCAAGAAGGGTCATCCCATATTCGAATTTGCAGAAAAATTGTCGCAAGATCATGAAAATTGCAAAAGACCCAAAAACCTAAAAACTGCTTACGTTAGTGCTAAAGTGGTGTTCGACACTTTGTCATTCACCATCAAGACGCCTCTTGCAAGGGGGCAGTTGTAGACACCACTCCCTTAAGCACAAAGATGAATAAATTAGAATAGAATCCAAGCCCAACAATGGCAAGCAACTTATCGAAGTATATTCAAGCAAATCTCAAGCCCAGCCCACCACTAAGAGAACCTTTCCAGTCTCAGCTCATAAGAGCAAAGCTCCACCAAGCCTCAAAAGTAGGCTCTTTAGCAACAAGCCCATCAGGCCTCAGCAACGGCCCACTTGGAGCAGAAGGCTCCAACTAGATCCAGCTCACCAGATTCAGCCCATAGGAGCAAAGCTCCAACAAGCCACGGAATGGGCTCTATAATGCAGCCCATCAGATCCAGCCTTGGCCCACAAAAGCGGACTTTTCAAACAACAGTTTATCAGGCCTCAACAACGGCCCACCTGGAACAACAGGCTCCAACCAAATCCAAATCCACCTATCGTAGGCTCCCATCCATGACCCAAGGCTTACAAAACCTGCTCCACCATCTATAAATAGGGAGTCAAGCTTCTCTTCTCAACACACTTAGAGAGGATATCCCAGAGGGGAGGACGGGAGTCTACGGCAAAGCCTCGGTGTCCTAATTTTTCACTCTTTGAGCTCCAAGCTTCTCTCCCACTTCCCCTTTCATTCTCTCCCCTTTCTTAGATCTTTTTATTTTCTTCTTTTCACGCCCATGTAAACTGCCTGGGGTTGGCAGATTTCGCCATATTTGCTTCAATACGAAGGCTGAAACCCAAACTCTGTACGATTTGTGCCTTTATTCATTGAAAACAGGGACCGATCTCTCTTCAAAGATTAGTGATGGCTATATTTTTTATTGTGTACTTGTTTGAGTTAATGCTCCGGCGAGGCGGGCGCACACGGATTCACAGATTTCAATTTAATACGCTACCATTATGCTACCAAATTCGTGACTTGATTCATGTACAAAAAGCCCCATCTTAGCCGTTATGCCGTTAAATCCACAGGAGAACACTCATATGCCAAACTATCTAAAATTTGTCAATTCTAACGCGTTTTACTCCTTGGAAATGCAAGAAAATTGAGCCTACACTGCTATCTCGAGGGCGTTGAAGGACTGGCTCAAACCCATCAGACACGATCCATATTTTCAAGGCGAGAAAAACGATCCGAGCCCATCTTAGTGCTCACGGCAGATGCTACAGTATGGTCGAAGATGATGCTATTGTTGTGTAAACAATGGGAAATTTGCGCCACACCCCTTCTAAGTTTGTATATTAGCATTTTAGACCTTGACATTTACGTATTAGCATATTCAACCCTGATAAGTTTTATTTTTTGTATTTTATCTCTGCCCTAACGTCGTCTGTCACGCACCATTTGGTCATCCCATTACTCTTGTGGATTTCTTCAAATGACATAAATGACATTGTGTAGATGCTTTTAAGATGAAAAGGAGAAGGTTGGACTCACATACTATTTCCATAGAGCTTGTAAGGGAGACGGTGTTGTGAAGGGGCTTTGGGTACACTACCCCAGTGTGGCATGATGTTTTTGATACGTGAATACATATTAAGTGTAGTAGCGCATGTGCTTATAATATGGCATGACATGATAATATAGGACTAGTAAGAGTCTAATATTTGTATTATATGCAGTGGCATGACAAACATGATGGATTTGACATGGATTTGTAGTAGTTTTCACCAATCAAGTCTACTTAATTTGCTTGGGCTCACATGTTGATTTTGATGTTTTTAGCAAAACTAGTATTGTAAAGACCTATTTGTGGCTAAATCGTGTTGATTATAGGCTAAGATAGATGGTGGCAAGTGTTGTTAATTTTTATCACAATCATTTTAAGATTGATATCGTGTGAGATGAGAGATATACACATTTATATACTATAAGTTGAGAGATATAAACATGTATATATTGTATGATAAATAATGAATGGTGGATTATATATATGTATGTTGGGGTCTAGTCTACAAATATATAACCTAATAAGGCTTTATCGTTGTGCTTATGATTTTAGATGTGTATTTTATTTATTTTTTGGGTTTAATTCTTCCTTTCATGAATTAGTAATAATGATGTTGATGATGATTGACATATAAATGATAGAGATGATGTGATTTGAATTGCTTATATTATCATGGGTTTACTTATTACATTAGTCGTGAATTTAAAATTGTTATGAGTAAATTCTTATATATGTAAATTAGGGGGATACTGTCAAATTTCTTCTGCTTTGATTGCCAGCTTGGGGGCTGCAGCTAGCGAGGCACTACAAGAAGTCATAAGTTGGAAGTTATTATGAGGACTAAGTATTTATATATGTATATAACTTTTCCCTATACATGAGATAATTTATGAATATGCTATTAGGAATTAATAATTTTAGTGTGGTACAGAACATACGTAGATATGACATCTAGGGGACACATAGTATATACATAAATGTATTATGATGTTGGCACAGAGGGTTTTGTGGAGTACCATTCACAAGCATGTTAGACATGAGTGTAAGGTTTGCACTTGCATGTTTCTATAACTGTAGCCCTTGGTTATGATGTGATTTGTTCAGTATTAATTTAGGAGTGTATAATTGATGCATTGTTTGGGGCACTATGACTATCTTCTACTTCGTAGAGTAGGTACAAGGTTCAACCTGACTAGTCAGGTCACAAGGATTAAGAGGGTAGTGCTTCCAGAGAAATTTTTAATTTACTAAGTCGTATAAATAGAAAAGCAAGTCACAAATTGTGATTGGACTCAATCCATGCTTGGGCCCAGCTCGTGCCCGACCGGTCTTGATGAGATTTTATTTAAAAAAAGGGTTGCGTTGGGTTTTCATTCACGTTCGTCTTCCTTTCTCTTCTTCTTCTACTTCCTCTTTCCTTCTTTCCAGCCTCAATAGCCCATAAACACTTTTGAATCTCTTTAAAGATCATCGGTTCACACCAAGGAAGTTAGAGATCCAGAAGATTTGAGTCTGAAACTACTATTTTGGGAAAAATCACAAACAAGATAAGTAGATGTCGCCTCTTATTAAATTAGTGATAGAATTTCGTCTTAAACATGATATAAAGCTGGTGCGAAAGTGCAGTGTCCAATAATTTCATAGTTTAGAACATCAAGGTTCATAACAATTTATAGTTAATAGGGTTTGGGAAAAAATCAAATGTTACTATGTGATATTTGTACAATAGACAAACCATTAGCAGTCCTTATATGATTAGAATATGACACTTACCGAGTGGCTTGAACTAGGATGAGGAACTAGAGATTTTTCCTTTTGGCATCCATCATATATTCAGGAAAATGCTTATGTGACTGTTGGTATGCTAGCTTTAAAGTAAACTTTGTTAAGTTTGCTGATATTGTATGCGTAGTTTGCGACATTCGTTCTTATGTGTTATGGATGATGTGCTATCTGAGATGGGTGATTATAAAAGGTTGTTCATGGCCCTTGGTTGACATAAAAAAAAAGGTTATTCATGACCCTTGGTTGACATAATGAGAGGATTGTATGTCGTTTTTAGTTTATATGTGAATTTATGTATATAATCTTCGGTATGAGTTTTAAATCTGTATGTCTCGTATAGTTATTTAAGAATTAATTTTTAAATATTGTCATGACATGTGCATCCAGAGTCTTTTTTCTTTCACTTTATGCTAGCTGCTATTTACTTACTGAGTCTATTTAAACTCACGTAGTTTATTATTTTATCTTTAGATCACAGGTCAGGTAAGGAGCCTCGAGATGGGACCGAAGGAGGACATAATCCTGGAAATATTTAGATTAGCATTTATATTTTTAGTTATTTTAGATTTCTTTTTATGCTAACGTATGCAAACATTTAGATCTAACTGTGACAAACATTTTGTATGTAGTTATTTTAAATTAGTTATAACCTATGTAGACACGTGTATATAATCTTTTGATTTACCTGTGGTGTAATCATGAGTTATGATAATTTTCCTTTTGAATGGACGCCTTTATAGTATGGGCATGTGACTGTGAGAATGTAAGGTTAAAGGTTTCTATTTTGAAATAAAATTATGATATTCATTTATAACAAATCCTTTGTACACACCACCCCCTTATAACCGCACCACCCCCTTATGGTTATGGGGAGATGTTGCCAAATTTTTCTTATGTTGTATGGTACCTATTGACTAGTTATTAAAAATATCTAGGTAATAGGGCGTCATAGTTATTCCCATAAAATATTAATTTTTATGCTTGAACATAAAGTTTATATTTTAAAATTAATTTAATTAAGCCAAAAATTTAACTATTATATATTTATTTACTCAATTTTTTACCTAATGTGAATCAATTTACATAGTTTAGTTCAAATTTGTGTTAAAGTTTAAAAATACGATTATTCAATATAAAATTGAGTTTATATTTTACAGATAGAGCCATGGTTATAAAGACCATAACCTGAGTCAATTCGACTTGATTTACATCCCTTATTAGTGATTATTTTACAAATAGGGTTATAATTTTAAAGACCATAACCTAAGTCAACTCGACTCGATTTACATCATCTATTAGTGATTGGTTAATAAATAATATCAGATGGTGAGATCAAGCCTCTATGTTGGACTTATGTCAAATATTTGACCCAAGTTAGAAGGAACCGGTTTTCTATTGATACAGATGTGGTTCAGGAACAAACCAAGTACATGGCAGGCCAAATGGAATTGGGTTATTACACATGTAAATATGGTTTGAGAATGAGCCAAGAGCACACCAGGCCAAGGCTAGGCTATTATAAACACAAAAATAAAAATTATTCAATAAAAAGAAACAATTTAATAATGATTATGAATTTGTTTTTGAAGTAAAAATTTTAGTTGCTTTAACAATCATCGCACCTAGAGCATGAACTAAAAGAGGGAAGGACAAGGCATGACAAGAATCTCTAAGCAAAATTGCTAGTTGGAGAAGCAATTGTTTCGATTGATGTACCCTTAATGGGTCGCCTTCAATTCGATCCTACCAATAATCCATTTATCCTCACCAAAATGAGACTCGCTGATAGTAGCCATTAGCCCTATCTTGACTAACATTGCCTTCCTTACTTCTCTCACCTTGGAGCTTACTAAGGAAATACTCATCTTAAGGGTCTCTACTGTTTTCTGAGGCCTCATGAGGAGGCCTAAATATGCAATAACCTCTAATCGCTGAAGCTCTATGTCCTTGGCCACTAAGTAATCCCTGCTCCCCTTATCTTCCTAAACAATAATCTTCGACCACTACATGAATGGTGGTTGCCACTTTGTTGCCGGCAACAAATCATTGGAGGATAAATGCTATAAAATATATCTGCCTCGGAACAATCCCTTAGTTCTGTAAGCTTGGCCATCATAAGGCCCTTAGTTTCTTTCGTTATTCCCAAATATATCCACTACATTTGACTTTAATTTCAAATATGTCAACTATATTTTCAAAATCTCAAATATACCTATTGTGTTTGCATTTAATTCCAAAAATATTTATTCCATAAGTCAACACTATTAGAGAATATGTGAATGACTAATATGCCCCTCAAATTTATGACACAATTAAAATTGAATGTTATAACTAGCTATTTCCCTAATTGCACATGAATTCTAAATTTAAAGCGCCTTAATTTCATTTTTTTATTTCATCATTTATTATTTTGCAACAGGAGTATTTTGGGTATTTAAAAAATTTTAACTAATGGTTTTTGACGAAATAGGTATTTTTGGGATTAAATACAAACATAGTTGGTATATTTAGAATTTTAGAAACGTAGTAGGTATATTTGGAATTAAGGCCAAGCGTAATGAGTATATTTGGAAATAACCCTAGTTTCTTTTTTTCTTCATCAACTTTCTCTTCTTCTTAGCAGGCTTTCCCTTCTCTCTCCTACTAATACTCATCTCCAAGTCTAGGCCTACAATAAAGGCTTAGATGAAACTCTCTGACCATGACAACTTCTCCAACTCATAAAAACCCATGAATCTTCCTCTAAAGCAGACCAATTTACTATGCATTGCCCCTCAGAGAAGATAATTTTGAGGAATAAAAAAATATTGTATCAAAAGTCACACTACAAGGACCTTTTTAGAGCTCTTTCTAAGCTTTAAAAGTTAATCACAATGAGTTGCTGTCTAAATGCCACAAGAAGAACTTATCCTTCCATCCTGACACCTTGTCTAACAAATTTCCGATTAGGTGGGTGTTATGTTAGCCAGAGAACTAACAAAATATGTACTCTTTCAACATAACCACCAAGACCAACAAATGTTCCCACAACTTTTTACTAATAGGGATGCTTAGCCACTAAGTGAACCAAATCAAGCGACAAGTAATCTTCCAAGAGATGGGTGTTAATTAGCACAGGACAATGTCCCAAACCTTGAGGCAATCCATGACCTCTTATTTTAGTGGAAGGATGAAACCACTAGAGAGCATCTACTCAAAGATAGTTAAGCAGCCTTAGTAGCAGGTCTAAGAGCAATTGGTATAATTATGTAGAACAACCTAGGAGGAAGGAACCACGTAAGTCTTGTGTATCCTCTTAACAACCTTTTGGCGCAAACTACAAGAAATTAGCTTGGAAAACTCTTACTCATGATGATACATGAAAAAGGAAGAAGAGAATGAATTGATGAAGATGAAAGAAACACATGGAGGAGAACACTAATGTCTGACAAACAATAACCCATCGTGGTGCATCTTCTTAAATGAGACAAAGGTTGCCTCCCACTTCATGTCTGTTAATGTTGAGCAATAATTGGGTGAAACTTGAGGCGATATGAAAATGAGTTGCCATTCTAAGGTTAACACCCATAATTGCAAAGCCATTTCTTTGAAAAAATCTATTTAAGTTAAGGGAAAACTCAAAAAACTAAGCCTTTGCAAGAGGAGAGTGATAAGGACATGGGGGCTTCTAGCTAGTTGAACCTACATGGGCCCAACCCAAAGAGCAAATAGGACCTTGAAATGACTCTCCTTGCAATGCGAAACCCTCTTGGCCAAAGGTTAGCGATAGGCTCTAGACTCGAGAACAAATAGCTCTCAAGTTTAAGGCAAAATGGAAATTGATAAGACGAGCCCGTTTCCATTAATGTAGCATTTAATGGAAAAACATCAACCCAAATAGGTGTCTATCCTTAAATCAAGAAGACATCACCTTGTAATAAAATGAGATCCGACATTCCCTCTTATCAAGGGCAACAACCATCATTGACACCTATGCTAAGAAAGGATAACACAAAGACAACTACAAATAGACATTTAAGCAATCAAAAGACTTGGGAGAGACAATAGATGACCTCCTGAACAAAGAAAAGATCAACAAGAGAATCCACCATGTATAAAAATGGCTATGAACCCTAAAAGTAGGTCTAGTTAACTTGGGCTAAGGAAAAGATATACTCCAAAATTGTGGGTGTATTTTGGGAATGAATAAAATTTTTCATGAAAAGTTCTATAAAATAAAAGTTGTATAATAATATAATATAATAAGGGTAATGATGAGAAATAAAAATAATAAAATAAAAAAAGATATGGGTACTTGTGTAGAAATAATTAAAAAATAGGAAAGTTGTGAAGGAAAATGTGAACAAATAATTAAAAAATAAGTAATTATGAAGAGTGAAAAATTTTAGATTGAAAAGTTTTAACTTGACATATTTAACACATTGCCAAATGCACCCAGTATGAAACATAAAAATTTTCATAGAACAATCATTTGGAACATTTGACCCTCTCACTTGTTATGGTTTTTGGGCCAATCTAATCATCACATCGACCATTTTGATGTAAATCTTATGTGAGGAGTCTGATTCTTTTCATAATATCATGATTTAGACCTTTGATTTAGTATGAATTGACCCTCAATCCAATTGTGCTCTATCAATCAAATGCATGTATTTAATAAAGGGCTACGCTTTTATAAAAACCCTCTTTTGTGTAATTTTTTATTTTTAATATCTTCATAATTGATGAAAATTTATTTCGTCTATCATATTTAACATTATTTATATTATCCTTTCATTTATTTAGTATTATTGCATATGGACCCCATCTATAAATATATGAAATTGACTTAACAAAATAATTTAATATGAATTATCAATTTTTAAGTAGTATTTTTTTAACATCTAAATCATCTAAAATATTACTAATATGTGAATAAATGATTCTATAAATATTATTATATTATAATATATTTGTGAATGGATCTAATCATTTTTTTAATTTACACACAAATATATCGATTTTGAAACAAATGTAACTTATGTTACGTATTTGATTTCAATGAAACTTGGTCTCATAACTAAACAAGTGACGTTAAATATAATGAATAAATTAAAATTTATATTAATCATCAACAATTTAAAAATGAAGGGGGCTACATAGAACTATGGAGCCCTTTAATAAATCACATTGACATAGACAAGACAAAATTAAACACATTTTTAAATGTTTTGCACTTGCACTGAGTGAGTTAATGTTTAGTAAAAAAAAAAATATTTTTTGGATATTTTGCATTTATGATAATGGATAACTTTTTCTTTTTATATAGTTACTAAAATTGAAATTATTATAGTACTGAATTCCCAAAATGTAGTGTTGATTATTTATTTATTTATTTCAAGAACTAGAATAAGTTCTTAATTTTATTACTTCAAATTAAATAATTATATTTTAAAGTTTAATGGAACTAAAATTAAGCCTAAGATTATTATTGAGATATTTGTTGACTCGTTTAAAATATCTTGAAGAATAAGGATTTTTTTTTTGATATCATAGATTCTCGGGTTGTTCCTGAATATAGCAACTATATTTGACCTTAATTCCAAATATATATACTATGTTTTCAAATTTTTAGATATATCCACTATGTTTGCATTTAATCTAAACAATATCTATTCCGTAAAAAAATATTAGTTATTTTTTAAAATACCCAAAATAACCCTATTTCAAAATAATAAATGATGAAATGAATAAAAAATAAAATTAAAGCACTTTAAATTTAGAATTCATGTGCAATTAGGGCAATAATGAGTTACAACATTCAAATTTTCAATTGTGTCATAAATTTGAGAGGCGTATTAGTAATTTCACATATTCTCTAACGACGTTAATTCATGGAATGAGTATTTTTAGGATTAAATGCAAAAATAGTGAGTATATTTGAAATTTTAAAAATATAGTAAGTATATTTGGAATTAAGGTCGAATGTAGTGAGTATATTTGGGAATAAACTTAGATTCTTTGATTAAGATAGTTGCATGTAAATATAACCTTGTACATCGCCGGAGCACATCATTCAATATTCATCTTCTTAAATTGAAAGGCAACAATGACCGACATTTCTTTGGCAGCTAGCGATCGTACTGATCTCGACCATCCTCTCCGATCAATAGATACAAACGACATTAGCACCTTGTCGAGTTCGGTGACATTTCCTTTTACAATCCTAAATTGATTTCCAAGATCTTTGTATTTGACCAAACCACACAATCCCATCTTCCCATTATAACCTTTTTTTAGATTTGAATACAATGGCAACAACAATCCACTGGTCCATCAATAGAAGAAGAAGAAGAAGAAAGCAGTTGTCTCTAGTAACAACTACGTCTAAGCCAACAATGAATTTTCACCAACATTCATATGTGCCGTCAAAACAACACTCATCATGTCATGTAGTGTGCAGCAGCCAAGCCGAGTTAGGAAGGCTTAAGACATGGTTGACCCGCTTGTTCCGGCCTCGTGAGAAACAAATTCAATCAATTTTGGTTGAATGTAAAATTGTTTTCCTACGGCTTTGAGAATAAATGCTTAATTAATTTCCCAGCAAAATTTTAAAGCATCTAATTCTTTAACCGAGTCCGAAAAGTACATCACAAAAATATTTTGCATTGTGTTCCACATTCTGATTTTACATCTCTAACGAGAA
>JAXCLR010000063.1:27389293-27403308 GCA_035584095.1 Annona squamosa | reverse complement strand
AGCTTGTTAGCGATGCCATTCCCAAAGGTAAAGAACCTATTTCCCGTTCATCCCAAATCGTTTTTAGCCAGTAGCAGGGTCGGAGTGCTCTGGTGCTTGGTGCTTGTCGACGGTCGGCGCACCTCCGTCGTCTATCCACGTCCGCAGCCAGCCATAGTGTCGAAGTGCTCAGTGCTTGTCGTTATCGATGACCGCCCCTGCATATTGACCATCGGCGCGCCTCCATTCATGGCAGTTTGGATCTGACCGCGCCAGTCCTGCCAGCCACCCTCTACGTGCCTCCAACTCTCCCTGCTTGGTGTCCGTGCTCTGAAGGCTTCAATTGTCCTCGTCGGCATTACGGGCCCCTGTCTGCTCGTCACGTTCCGGAGCTTCGTTGCTGTCTCTTTTTTTTATTATTATTATTATCATATGAAAAAAATATATATTTTCATAGATTAACCAAAATATACCCCATTAAGCATTTTCGCGGAACTTCGTGTGCTTGGGCGCCAAGCTGCACTTGCGCTGAACCGCTTTCCCGCGGAACATTCTTCTACCTGACCCACTTGAAGACGATTCCAAGCAACCGCTTCTGCCACCGCAGCAGCCAGAAAGTGCAGCATCAGCAACCGCAGAAGGCCAAAATGCAGGCCGCTCTGGTAACGATGCCGACTAGCAGAATTAGTCTTCTTCCTCTTCTTACTTGCGTTCCCACCGCCACAGGATCTTGCCAGCGGCTTCCCGCATAGTCCCGGATCATTGCAAACGCCGACGGGTCGCTGAAGCGGGAGCCCAGCATTGCTTGTCAGGTTATCCGGAATAGGGCCGGAGAAGTTGTTTGCAGAGAGATATAGCACTATTAAATTTGACAGTTCTGGCGGCCTTCCGCCGTCGGATTGCAGCAGTTGCCCGTCCAGCACTGGCAGATCGCAGCGCGTCTTCTCCGGCAGCAATGGACAGCGCCGTCATCCTCGTCCAGATCGCCAGATATCGCAGCTTGCCGCCGCAGCAGCAGATCGCCGCGTCCAGCACTACCCCCATCCCGCACCTTCTGCACGATGTAGCGGTTGTTGTTCATGAGGAAGACGACGCTCAGCCCCGGATCCCGGTACATCTTCGACTTGGCTTCCATACTGCTCTCCAGAAGCTACATGTTCCATGCCATCTGAATTGACAGCGACGTCGACGCTATCGGCGATCGGCTGTCCTCCGTGGCCGCGTCACCGCCGTTCCTTTCTTCAAGATATCGAAGGTGAAAGCAAACACATCTCCAGCCGCCTGCGTCGAGCACGACTCGTCGCCGTTGGTGGACCCCTCGGCATTGATCCTACCTCCTCGCTCATCTTCCGATCGCAGAATCTGCTGAATTCCTCGCTGAAATGCCTCGTCCCCTTGCTCAGCACCTCCTCCCAACTCAGCTCCTTCAACACCCTGTACGACACTAGATTCGCCTCGCACCGTTCTATCGGATTCAGGATCGAATCCCACCCGTTCTTCTGGAACGCTGCCGATTAGAAGTCCTCGTAGAGTGCCCTATTTAGGAGCGCCTCTAGGTAGCACAGGACACTCCGAGGGTTCTTCACGACGGAGGTCTTCACGTCGTAGGGCTGCAGCAGTGCCGCGATCCTATCCTGGGATTTTCTGCCTCCCGTCTGTCTTCGACGAGGTGGGCGTGGAGAGGAAGAGAGAGGAACGCTTCCGAAAGCTTCTCTGTCTCTCCCTTTTTTTTTAAAAAAAAAAATCATATAATTTCATAGACTAGAATTAATCAAGATATACCTCATCACCGCTCTATCCCGAGATTTTAAGAGTGGGTTGCAAACACGGCTTTGTCTTACCTCATCAAATGAAAAATCCCACCCTACCCTTGTCATGCTACCCTTATGTAAAATGAGGAGTGATGCCCTTGCTTACTATACATAACAAATTCATTCATAATAATTTTTTTTTGCTTTGTCTGATATCTTATTTATTTAAGTGTATTTAATATATAAATCAAATTTTACTATTTTTAGATATGGTTACATATTTTAAAAATAGAGATATTTTAAATTCATAAATACATATATCAATTCTTGCGCTTGTAAGGCCGTTTTCACAGGAGGTTATGAAGTTGACCAATTTTTTTATCTTTTTATAAGTTTTATAAAATATTTTATCTTAAGTGTATTTAATTTATATATCAAATTTTTATTTTTTACAATTTTCATATATTTTTAATCCAATTTAAAATTATAAAATTTTTAAAATTATGAAATTTTTGGTATATGATGAAGGCACCCATTCATTTGTGTGCAAAAACATTTTTTATTTTTCCAAAGATGTTAATCTAAGTATACATATGTTTGTTTACGCCACAAAATTTTCAAAATAAAACTTTTCATTCTCTACAATTACATTTTTTAATTATATTTTTTATTTTCTTATAAAATACTTTTTAATTATTTCTATACAACTAGGTACACAATCAACATTCTATTTTAATTTTATTTTTTTTATTCTTTATCATGAGGGATATCATGTAAGGCTAACTTAAGTAGAGGCTTACTTAGGCCAACCTAAAAAACATATTTGGAGGCATTTTTTAATTCAATTTTTTAAACATATTAAACTAGGTGTATTAAATATATAAATTAAGTTTTATCATTTTTGGATATTTTTAAGTATTTATTTTTTGATTTTTAAAGACCGTCATTCTGGTAATTTTCTAAGTTAAAAAACTAAAAAATGTCTCAAAACATGTTTTTTAGGCTGGCCTAATTGCCCTTACAAGATCATGGGACCTTATCATTATCCTATCATATTAAAATTTTTTTTTCTATTTAAAAAACCTTTATATTAAGAATTTTTCATTTAAAACTTTTATTACTTCTCAAACACACTCATTATTTGCAACCAAATTTCAACATTTGTAGAGTTGTGTGGATTTTTAAATACATGAGTATTTTAATAATTTTAAATATCTCTAAATTAATAAAATATTTACGTGTTTAAAAATCTAAAAAATATATACGCATATTGAAAGATAATAAAATATTGTTTATAAATTAAATATACTTACATTAACAACTTTGTAAAAAATATATTTTCGACCCATGAATCAAACACACTTTGGATAACGCATTTAATGGAAAAAAATACAAATCAGGTCGGCTTGATAGAACATCCAAGCTCTTGTGAAGCCGCTTCAACTGCTCCACGGAACCATTAACCGTCAGTAGTACACTGTACACTTGACAGCAGCTCTTGTGAAGCCGCTCCCAGTCTCTCACATGACCATTAGCCAAACGGTAAACAGTATATTTTGGAAATTCTTAAACTGGATACTAATTTGTAATTTGAGAAAGCTACGGGCTTTATTTTGCAAAACGAGTGTTGCCATCCGCGGACGTACCGGATGCGACGAGACCTCTTGTTGCCTGTGGTCTTTGCCGATTCACCTCGGCCGTCGTCCTATAAACTCTCCTTCCTGCCGCCTCCGACTTGTTCTCGCAGATCCCTCCCTCCCTCTCTGAAAATCCTACTGTGGGCGAAGTACTATTGCTTTCACAGCACACACAGAAACCTACAATATACAAACTGTGGATCGATCAAACACTCATATCCCCATTTAGGTGAAATCCTCCCTCGGTTTCGTCCTCCCATTATCTCATCCAAATCTTTCATTCTTTCAAATTTCTTATTTCAAAATACCATTTTTTCCCCTTCGATTACTCCAAACATACAAGTATTTTAGTGTTCCTTCATCATTCCGTTCATCCGCAATCGTAATCGATTCGTTTTTTTGTGGGCGTTTTTTTTCCATTGGGGTTCAGTTGGGTTTTAGTCCATAGGTTTTCTTTATAGGGTTTTAGCTGCTTTTTCTTGGGTGTCTAGGCCCATCTCGATGGACGACGTCGAGAAGGCGATTCTCTTCAGTTTCGATGAATCGGGGTCTGTGAATCCGTCCCTGAAATCCCAGGCGGCGGCCTACTGTAACCAGCTCAAGCAGAGCTCGTCCATCTGCCTCCTCTGCATCGACCGCCTCTCCTTCACCAAGTTCGTCCAGGTGCAGTTCTGGTGTCTCCAGACACTTCACGAATCCCTGCGCCTCCGCTACGCCTCCTTGCCACCGGATGAGAAAGCCCGCATCCGCAATGCCCTCGTCTCTCTTGCTGCCCCGGCCCCTGACTCTCAGTCCGCCAATTCCATCATGCTCTTGAATTCGCCCCCATTCATTAAGAACAAGTTCGCGCAGGTTTATGTCACCCTCGTCTACTTTGAGTATCCCTCGGTATGGTCTTCGGCATTTCTTGATTTGTTGGCTAGGCTGGCTGATGGCCCTCTTGTGATTGATGTTTTCTGCCGGATTTTGAACTCGCTGGATGATGAGCTCATCAGTCTGGACTACCCAAGGACTGCTGATGAGATGGCAGCTGCCACCCGAATCAAGGATTCGATGCGGCAGCAATGTGTCCCGCAAATTGTCAGGGCATGGTATGACATTGTCTTGTCATATAATAATTCTGACCCGGATTTGGCCACAAGTGTATTAGATACAATGCGGAGATATGTAACTTGGGTAGACATTGGATTGATTGCAAATGATGCTTTCATCCCTCTGCTTTTCAAGCTGATTCTACTTGATGGTCAGCCAGAGAACCTTCGAGCTGCGGCTGCTGGATGTGTTCTTGCTGTTGTTTTGAAGCGTATGGACCCACAGTCAAAGATTTCACTTCTGCGCAGCCTTCAGATGAGTCGTGTTTTCAGTCTAGTTGCAGGAGATTCTGACTCTGAACTGGTTACACAGTTGGCAGCTTTGGTTACTGGTTACGCAGCTGAGCTTCTCGACTGCTCCAAGCGTTTGGATTCTGGTGATCTGAAAGGTATTTCGTTGGAACTTCTTGATGAAGTCTTGCCCACTGTCTTCTACGTGATGCGGAATTGTGAATTGGATTCAGCATTCAATGTTGTCCAATTCCTTTCCAATTTTATTGCCACAATGAAGAGCGTGTTGCCATTGACAGAGAAACAGATTGTTCGCGTGGGTCAGGTCTTAGAAGTGATCAGGGCAAGGATATGCTATGATCGAACGTACCGAGATAATCTCAATCTGCCTGATAAGATTGGTCGGGAAGAGGAGGATCGCATGACGGAATATCGCAAAGATTTGTTTGTGTTGCTTCGCACGGTTGGGCGTGTCGCACCAGGTGTAACCCAATTGTTTATTAGGAATTTATTAGCTAGTGCAATTAGGTCTTCAGAGGCTGCTGTTGAGGAAGTTGAAGCAGCTCTTTCTCTTTTTTATGCCCTTGGAGAGTCAATAGGTGAAGAAGGGATTAGAGCATGTAGTGGGCTTTTGGGAGAAATTGTTCCAATGCTGTTGTCAGCACGTTTTTCTTGCCATTCACATCGTTTGGTAGCACTGGTATACTTGGAAACAGTGACCCGTTATGTGAAGTTTGTTCTTGAGAATGAACAATACATACCTGTTGTGCTGTCTGCCTTTCTTGATGAAAGGGGTATACACCATCCTAACCCAAATGTGAGCCGGCGAGCTAGTTATCTCTTCATGAGAGTGGTGAAATTGCTGAGAATAAAGCTGGTTCCATTTATTGACACCATATTGCTGGTATTTAAACTCTGACATTTATTCTTTTTCTGCTGCTATTTCTGCAGGTTTTTTTTTTTTTTTTTATAAAGGTGTTTTATAACTTCTCATGCTTATTTTCTGGATTTTCAGAGTCTGCAGGATGCAGTTGCTCAATTTACGCGTTTAGAATGGACATCCAAAGATGCAAAAGGCTCAGCCTCTGAAGATGGTAGTCACATATTTGAGGTGTTACTCAGACTCTTTCTGCCCGTTCCAATCTTTCTTTTATTATTGGAACTGAGGCTAATATAACCAATGAATTTTGTGAGGCTAGATTAATATGTCCACTGTCTATATGGTTTATTTTGCGCTTTACTATCATGTTGAGGGGCCACGGGCAAATTGCAGGTGTCTATGGGCACAGGCAAAAAATGGCAGTGAGGCACGGTTATGAAGTCTTGATGCTATTGTCTGCAACGTGTATTGCATTATCATTTGTCATATCTGTGTATTTTTTGACTATGGCTTATCTATGCATAGGTTTAGTCGATAAGCATTTACATTTAATGTTGTTTTTACCATTTGTAATAGTTCTGCATATGGTGGGTAGTTTTAGTATTTATCTTCCTCACTTTTTGTGAATTTAATTGCTGTCTGTTGATCCTTGAAGATTGTTCACTGATAACTTTATTTGATTTATGTTTCTGCTTTTCTTGGCTTGGATTTGGCAGGCGATTGGTTTATTGATTGGGATGGAAGATGTGCCACCAGAAAAGCAGTCTGAGTACCTTTCAGCATTGCTTACTCCTCTTTGTCAACAGGTCAAGATGGATTTGCTGCATAAATATATCCTTCTCCTTGAGGGATGTTGTTTTTTTCTGTATGAGAATGAGGTTGAAAATATTGCTATTGTGCTAAGTATGAATTGATGATTTACACATTTTTAATTGAAAATCAGGTTGAGTCGCTGCTGGTAGATGCCAAATTACAAGGTCTGGAAGAAGCTTCTACAAAAGTTGCGGGCATCCAGCAAGTAATCATGGCAATTAATGCATTAAGCAAGGTTTTCTTCTTATTCTCTGTAGCAGGGTTTTGGTAATCGAGCAACTGTGGCAACATTGTTAATTCCCCCTGTGAATTTTGACCAATGATTTGACAAACCTTTTTTTGTTTTGACTTTGCTGCACATGTAGATGATTGACTATTACTAGCTTGAAGACAGCAAGCTCCTTGTCTCTTAATTGACTCGTGACCACAGATACAAATATTAACCAGGGTTGGACTCTGTCAGCATGTGCATCTCTACACTTATTGTTCATTTTCTGTCTGTAGGATAGTTATTTGCAGGGAAAATAAAGAGAAGAAACAAATAAGAATAGGCAAAGCTTGACTAAGAGACAAAGAAAGCTGCCTATGGTCTTTAAAAGACTCAGATGAGCGAAACTTGAGCCTGATCTGGAAGTCGAAACTTCACACCTGGTTCAGTGCCCCATTCTGCCCTAAGTGATTCAGTGCAGATGGTAGATAGTTTCATTCCTGACTTAGTAATGCAAGACAAGCAGAGAACAAATTAAAAGAAAGAGGAAGTATTCTGTAAAAGGGGAAGATAGAAAAAATTGGAAAGAAACCAGAAAAATTAAGGATTTTAGAATTTGAAATGAGTTGTAGAAAAGCAATAAAGAGATTAGGAAATGATGAATAATTTAATAGTCTGCAAGACAAGGAGAGAACAAATTAAAAGAAAGAGTAAATATTCTGTAAAAGGGGAAGATAGAGAAAAAATGGGGAAGAAACCAGAAAAATTAGGGATTTCAGAACTTGAAATGAATCGTAGAAAAGCAATAAAGAGATTAGGAATTGATGAATCATTTAATAGTCAATGAAATAAGCTGTCTTCATCAGCAAACAATCCTATTTATGAACATAGTTACTAAACCTAATATAGTTGTTGGACACAAGAGAAGTTGTGGAATAAGAAAATGTGCAAAATGATAACAGTTGTCTAATAAGGAAACCTAAAAATAGAAATATACATCTAAAATCGATCTAACATTCATGAAATCCCTAAAATAACAGAAACTATAATAAAAATAGCTAGGGAATATTAAAACACAAAAGACCTAAAGAAGTTTGAACATTTTCCCTGTTATTCTTCTTTGCTTGAAGAAACTTGTCTTCAAGTTTGATTGAAGATGCCATTTACACTAATTTTGTAGCAAGCTTTTCTCAACTAATATTTTAGCAGAGACCAATTGATTGTCCTTTTCCCTTTGATTCTCTATATGTGCTTCATCTACTTTGAAATCTTTTTCAAGAAATGTCATACAAGTCTTGTTGCATGGACCTCAACTTCTTTCTTGTGCAATACCTTTTAAAAATCTCCTCTCTTGAGTCTTGTCTTAATATGCCATCTTCACGAATCATCTTTGACTTTAGTGACTCATTGCTCGAATATGTTCTTACACTGCAACTTTTGATAGACTCAATTTCGCCATACCTTCTCAACAATTACCAAATCATACTACGATTTTCAATTGGTTCAAATTCACCATGAACTTCTCAACGATAACCAAATCAAAATTTTATTGGCCTTTAGACAAAGAAATGAAATGTTTGATGACTGAATAAACTATTTTGCGAACATGGAAGAGTTTCTAGATTCTACAAGCCTACTTTGCTTCTTATCAATCTTGAATAATGGTCATCTCTTGGTTTGTTTAATCTATGGATGTCATGTGACTTTCACCATTGATATTAACTATGAAATTAACTTCAATAGCAGCAATACGTCCCACTAAACTGCTTTCCTTATTTTCAATCTTGAATAATGGTCATCTCTTGGTTTGTTTAATCTATGGATGTCATGTGACTTTCACCATTAGTATTGACTATGAATTTAACTTCAATAGCAGCAATCCGTCCCACTAAACTTACTTTAGAGGCAATGACTATACTAGTTCAAAAATTTAGGATGTGTTTATGATGTGATAAAATTATGGGTGGAAAGTTTTTGAAATGAGAGAAAATAATATGATATGATACATGTAATGATGAGAAATAAGGAGAATAAAGTTAAAATAGATGAGTTAGTTGTGTAGAAATAATTGAAAAATAAGGTAGTTCATATAGGAAAATGTGAAGAAATAATTAAAAAATAGGATAGTTGTAGAGAGTGAAAAGTTTTAGGCGAAAAGTTTTATTTTAAGCCAAACACATCCTTAGGCTCTATTTGGCCTGATGGCATAAATATTACATCGTGTACATTATCAAAAAGCATCAATTTCTAGCTTAAGGATTTTGCGCTTCTTAGGAGTTCTCTGCAAATCGTTTGGGCTTAATAGATAAGCCCCACCAAATGTTACCAACAAGCCAAGTAGAACCAGCTTTTTAAACAAAATAAGCGGGGCCAAACTCTCCCTTATTCTTCTCTGTGAAGCAATCTCCTCTTCCGCTCAAGGGAATTCTTCATTCATTCCATTGTAAATGATTTGGTTATGATTTATTAACATGTTTTTTTAGTTACTCAACATTCATTAATCTAATGAATTCAAAAAGATCTCCAATTCAAAGAAGAAGGTTAATTTGATTGAGTTTTGTACCCACCTTTGGAACATGAGGAAGAAAACCACAAGTGCGTTTGAAGTTAACTATGGAATTTCTCCAGATATTCCTTCACTCTTTTGGACTTCGTATAAAGTACAGAAAGACCTTGTGTTTGTTGGAAATTTTAGAAGCTTCTGCAGTTTCTAAAAATTGTAGAATACTCCCTAATCATCTAAAATTTTCTAAACTACCCTATAGTTTAATAAAAATTGAAAAGAGCTAATCGTTCAAAAATTTCAAGTTGGTACCCAATGGTTGAAGAGGATTTTTATAAGGAGTGCAATCGTATGCACCCGGGTGCATTGAGCCTCAATTTACTGGGGTGTACCACACCTATTTTAAATTTTTTTTTTTTTGAAAATTTTTTCACGAAGCTGTTATTCTAAGTGTATTTAACATATGTATCAATTTTTATCATTTTTGGAGACTTTTAGATATTTTTTTGGATTTTCAAAAATCAGTAGTGCCACTGATTTTTAAAAATCTAAAAAACATAAAATCTAAAAGTCTAAAAAAATGGTAAAAATTGATACACGTATTAAATACATTTAGATTAACAGTTGTGTAAAAAACTTTTTGAAAAAAAATGGTTGAATGCACCCGGGTGCATTGAGGCTCACTGCACCCACCCTGTATGGACCCCTTCCTATAAATAGGTGAATTCTTACCACATTGGAGATTTTTGAGAAATTCATCATGGTAATGAATGCTAAATCATTAGATCCGTTCAAAATTTGGAATATCGAATTTGAAAGTATGTTAAGAGCTCATAACTAGACTATTTCTGATATAATACAGAAGGTTCACTTGAATGTAAGAGGGGATGTTTCATGAAGAAGATAAAATTTCTATCTAGCATAGTTCGTGCTTCTAAGTAATTTTTTTTTGGAGGTATCCACTATTTCTATCAAACTTAAATTTATAGTTGATGTCAAGAATGAAAGTCATATGATGTCGATAAATAGAACGAATTTGGGGTTGAACGTTATTGTAGATTACCCATAAAAAGCATGCTTGTGAGAACCTATAAGATTCTAGTAATGGTAAAAAAAGTTTATTTAATCATCTAATATTTCATTAACTTTGTGTGAATACTAAGAAAATTTTTATATGGTGACCAACTTACTATTAAGAAGTTATCCATTGTTGCGTTTGTGTCTGTTGAAGGATTATAATATTAAGGGTGTGTTTGGAAAGTGATAAAATTTTTGAATGAGAAGTTTTTGAATTGATAGAAAGTGATGTGATATAATAGGAGTAACGATGAAGAGTAAAGAGAATAAAGTTAAAATAGATAGGTCAACTATACGGGTCGTTGTGTAGAAATGATTGAAAAATAGGGTAGTTGTATAAGAAAGATGTGAAGAAATAATTTAAAAATAGGATAATTATAGAATGTAAAAAATTTTAGATTGAAAAATTTTAGTTTGAAAATTTTTCTTGGTAAACAAACTTACCCTAAGAGCGATTTGATTATTGAGTCATTGAAATTAAAAGGGATTAAGGAAGATGAAAATATTGATAAAAAAGAAGAATTTAAAAAGTTATTGTAGAATTCTAAGCTAACGAAGCACCAGGGAAAATGAGAGAGAAAAAAAGGGAACTAGTTGATCCCTTTTGAAGTATTGTCGAACCATCAATTGCCATAAAACTTAAAAAGAAAGCTTATTACAACATCTCCATTTAAACTTGACAACAACTTTCTTCAAGCTAAGAAGAGCAATGGAGTGTGTTTAGACTTTGTTAGGTTTTATTCAAGGGTTTGGGAGGAAATTGGGTTAAGTTCAACTCGTGCATGGAAAATTTCAGTTTTGAGGGTTCAATAAATTCTGAACTTGAATTAAAAACCAACCTGATTTAGAATTAAGGTTGGGTTATGGTTGAGTTGAACCTATGGGTGTTAAGGGATTGAATTGGACGGATTAGAGTTTAATCCTAGTCTTTCATTATTTTAAAAATCCTAATCTTAATTTGTTTATTAATCAAATTAAAAATATCAACCCTAATCCGTTTATACCCTATTTAATAACCGAGTCAGTGGACTGTTAACGGGTTGTCTATATGTGTTGGAAACAGGTTAAAACTAAGCTAATTTAAAGTCTTGATGACCGAGATACCATATTTACAACTCAGAAATATTCTTCATTAGCTTGGAAACAAATGCTCCAATATAAATCTCTCTTTAAAATTCTAGATAGTCTGGTATAATGCCTATTTATTCTTATTCCAAGATGCAAATAATATTTTATTCCCATCTAGCAACTCAATCAAGGTAAATATACATTTGCAAAACTCAGAAAAATGTATTTAATATAAGGATGAATCAAACAGTACTTTCTATTATCAAATAAACTCTATGCAATCACATTTTTAATATCATATGTTAGAGATATATCGCAAACATTATATAATATGCTCCAAGATTATTTATGTAATTACATTAATTAATTTAAGCTTAAAATGATTTAAGCCAGGTTAAAGACGAATCTAATGAAAGATTTCTAGCTTTTAATTTTAATTTCTGTTTAAACATTCATAAATTCAGTGGTCATGGTCAAGGAATTAAACCCAAATAAAATTTAATTTAACTTGCAAACAAACCCAATTTGAAATTAAATTAAAGATCAACTTAATTTAAGCTTAACAATGTTAAGCATTAACAAAAATGCTGTATGGATCAATTCATTTGGTGATCAAACTATTTAGGTTAATATTTTTTGACATTTTATGTTTTATTTACTTAAAATAAAATATTGATTTAGAAAAGTTAAAATCTAAGAAAAATTATTTATTGCCTGAATTTTAGTTTGAATTTAACCTGGGTTTGTTGAGATTTAGAAAGTGTTAGGGTTGATGTTTTGAAAAATAGTCGAATATGTAAAGACAGTCGTGGAGCCAGGACTTTTTTGCCCCCTTTTGCTCGTGCGGGGTGGTTTTTTTTTGGGGGGGAGGGGGGGAATCCCCCATCTATTAGGGGCTTGAATTCTAGGGTTATTTAATTTTTATCTATTTTTTTGGGATTGGAGATTTAGATTGATTAAGGTGTTTAATTGTGTTTGCTAAAGTGGGATGCTTGGTTCATGAGCATGACAACTTATTTTGATGATTCATTAGGAGATTCTTGTTTCCCTTTTCTCTATTGCTTTCTTGCATAGTTTCTGAAATTCTTATCCATCTCTTTCCTTTTCTTCTTCTTTTCCCATTCATAGGATCCCTGCTATTTCTTCAAATTCCTCAACTATTTTTTCTGCATCACCTGCACTATTTACTGAAGCTGAAATGCCTTTTTTCTTATTTCTTTCCCTTCTCTTTCAGTGCCATGCTTCATTTTTTTTTTGCTCGAATAATGGATTATTTTTCATGATGTTACTGAAATTTTTATTTATTTATTTTTTGATGCGGAATTTTTAGTCTTAATAATTCTTTGAAAATACAAAAAAAGGTCTCTAAGTCATGGATCTGACATATTATTATTTTGTGCAGTTTACCAGGTTTGACCATGTTGTTTCTGTTTCTCTAGATTTTTCATTTGTTAGTTCTTTCTTTCTTGTTGTGGCAGAATTGATCTTTGATCCTCTATGGATGTTATTTAGATTTTGTTCTGAAAATTATCTGCAGTGGGTGAACTTATGCTAATCATTTGCTTCTCATTTTTTTCCCACAATAATTTTTAGGGCTTTAACGAGAGGCTTGTTACTGCTAGTCGACCGGCAATTGGCATAATGTTCAAGCAGGTATGGGAAAACTTCTGTTTTTGTTCGTTGTGCTCCACCTGTGGCTTGTGTAACTGCCCAGAAGGCCAGAACCATCTAATTTCCTGCGGCATATTTAGTTGTGAGTGTAGCTAAAATGAGGATTTTAAGGCTGACATGTCATAAAGAAATAAAGGATAAAATTGGAAATGTGAATTAAAAGTGGGATCAGTAGGTAATAAAAAATGAATGAAAATGATCATGTCTGCTATGGTTGATAAATAGTAAAGGAATACAGGATAAAATTGGAATGATGAAGTTGAATCAATAGGTAATATAATGAATGAAAGTGGACCTGAGTGGTTCAGTCTTGTGCAACGGAATAAATGAACTGTGCCAAGTAGGGTTGAGTTTTAGAATAACATATACGAGAGCAAGAGGAATGCCCAAAATATTTTGGTTAGAGATCAATAGGATATTATGTATATGCAAGGGTACGGGTGCAGTTGGCTGCAAATGGGGCCCACTTGATGATAAAATTAAAATCCAGCCCATTCATTGAATTTAGAATTATGTATCTGACTAAAATGCCAAAGTTTCATCAAGATCAAATAGGTTCATTTGCCCAATGTAAAAAGTTACAAAATTAATGTAATAGAATTATTTTGTTTATCTATCAAGTTTAAAGTTGTTAATTTCATACTCAAACTGTGTCAAACATCAATTCTATATGGAGTGATTCTATAGAGTATTATCACATTATAATGCATATGTAAACAAATTTGTCTTTCTTCCCCATAAGTTACACTTGAAAATCTGTCTTCAACTAGGTATGGCCCACCCAAAAGTTGGATTGAAATGATATCTGGTAAAATTACTAAACACATGATTTTAAATCGTATGACAATAGGATATAGGCATATACTAGGGTGCAAAATTGGGCTTATTTGATAATAAAATTATTGAATTTAGAATAATTTATTTAACTAAAATGCTTGAGCTTCATCAAAATCAAATTTGTTCATAGGTCCCATTTGAAAAGGTAGAAAATCAACGTGATATAATTGTTTTGTTTATATATTAAGGGCATGTTTGGTAATGAATAAAACTTTTGATGAAAAGTTTTGGAGAGTAAAAGTTGTCAAATGATGTGATATGATAGGGGT
>JAXCLR010000063.1:27330077-27389193 GCA_035584095.1 Annona squamosa | reverse complement strand
GTAAAGAGGATAAAGTTAAAATAGATAGGTTAGTTGTGTGGATAGTTGTGTAGAAATGATTGAAAAGTAGGGTAATTATATAGAAAAATGTGAAAAAATGATTAAAAAATATGATAGTTGCGAAGAGTGAAAAGTTTTAGATTGAAAAGTTTTAACTTGACATTTTCTATTAATCGCCAAACACACCCTAATTTTAAAAATGCTATTTCAACATTTAGATTGTCAAAAATATCAATTTTACATGCATAAATGATTATATAAAGTATTGCAACATTTATAATCCATTTATAGACGAATCTAAGATTTTTCCATAGTTTACACATGAAAATCTGTCTTTTAAATTGTTACGGCCCCAAAAGTTGGATTGAAATGATTTTTGGTACAATGATAAAAGACATGATTTTAAACCGTATTAATGGTAAGATTTCGATTTAATTAAGCCCATCTATAGCCAATTACACCCTAATATATTTCCCATATATGTATCAGGTTGGGGCGTTCATGGATTGGGAATAGACAAGTTGGAGCGTAATCCTAGTTCTTACCCATTGAAAATATGCCAATCTTAATCCATTTATTAGCTCATTTAAAAAATTTCAACCCCAACCCATCTATAACCAATTTGATAAATGAGTTGGTGAGTTGTTAATGAGTTGTATAGTAGGGTAGTCGATGATCTTGCAAGGAGAGGTGAGAGGGTGTTCGGCGTAGAGGACATGGTAATAAGATTGCAACAGGAAAACAGAATTTGCGCAACAGTAGGAAAATGAAAATTATGTGGCGGGTGGAAGATTTAGCGAGGAGAAATAACCAAGGAATTTACGTTATATATATAAAACTTTAATGAATTACTAAACGGGTGATAAAATCTTAATCCGAATTCATTTATTTAATTAAATGGTTGAATGGGTTGGCGGATCATAACACATTTATTCAAAAATTCCAACCCAAACCTATTTATAAATGGGTTGGAGGAGCAGGTTGATCATGACCATTAACACCCCTAATATAAGGTGCTGATTATATGCACTTAGGTGTAACTCAACTATATGACTGATGGGATTTTGATTTAATTAAGCCCATCTACAACCAATTGCACGCTAGTATATTTTCGATTTGTATAAGGTGTTGATCATATGTACCTAGGTGTAACTTAACTAGGTAACAACCAGTTGTTTTGCATCATTTTAATTTTATTTCATTTTTATGTGGGCCAACATGTATAATTCATATACCAAAATTTAGAATTTTTTGGTATTTTTTTGACCCTCATGTAAATGGGGGCCCACATGAAAATGAAAAGAAGTGCTCAAAAGTATATGTTGTAACTTAGTTAAGTTACATCTAGGTGCATGTGATTAGCATCCATATGTATATATGAGGCCTCATTATACACAATTTATTGTATACATGCTTAAGATACAATTTTTATTTTTTTATTTTTATTTTGGATTTTTCTTCATAATCTTGTTTTCCTAAATGTATTTAATTTATATACCAAATTTTGTTATTTTACTATACTTCTACATATTTATTTTTGAATTTTGAAAATCATCAATTTTAGGGGCATGTAGGTAATTTTTCGCCTCCTAAAAAGACTTATTTTTAAAAATAAAAAATAAAAATGTAAAAATATTGTAAAATAATGAAACTTGGTATATAGATTAAATACACTTAGGAAAATAAGTTTATGATGAAAAATGAAAAATAAAAAATAAATAAAAAATGAATATTGTAACTTAAGCATATGTACAATATATTGTATATAATCATGCCTCTATATGTATATGCTCAATATTTCTTTTAACTGTAGAGTGTTTCTTTTTATGTATTATTCTGTATTCACGAGTGATGATGGATTATTTGTTCCTTAATGTCTTTTCTTTGCTGAGTATACTTCCATATCCCAATTTAGAGACATCACTTTTTATTGTTTTTAATGCATTAGGATCAATTAGATTTAACTTAGCTAGTGTATTTACTTAGGCTTTTATTTGTTGATAAATTTAGTATGTTCATTGTCCATGGTAGTTGATTTTTCTTTATTTTTTATATAGTAGTTTCCAAATTATTCTTAAATTAGGATAACAATCTGAAATATAATTTAATGCACATAGAAACCTTTATGATTGAGTTTTACATTTTTTTTATCAGGAAACTTTCCCTTTAATTGATTTTTTATCTTGCGAATTTTTACACCGATGACAAAATTAGAAGGGCTAAAAGCCCCATGGTTAATTGAATGGTTGAAAAGCCCAAATCCTCCTCAATTTGCAGACTAAAGATTTTTTTATGTAATCAATAAAATTCCTTGTGAGCTTGTTTCTCTAATCAATCTTCCAAGACTGACCCCATCTCAGGCCCATGGTTATAGTGGAGGATGAGAGAGAAAGAGTCGTTTCTCCTACTATTCAACTAAAACTAATAATCGGTTTGCGCTCTTCTTCTAACCTAGAGTAGACATCATCATTCCTAGTTGATTAAACTAGAAGATCTAATTGGGACCTATTGTTGAATCTCGAAGCTTGGGTCTCAAGCCATTGTCGAGTCTCCAAGCTCTCTTAAAGCCTTCTTGTTTAAATCATTGTCTAAATTCTTTTCTAGACCTTTCCAACCTAAAATCTTAGTAGTTGGACCTTTACATCTCTCTCTCTCTCTCAATAGTGTTCCACAAACTCCAAAAAATGTTGAAAAGTCAACCATTCTATCAAGTTTTTATTTTAAGCCAAGTATTTTAATAAAACTCAATTTTTGTGATTGCATTTTTATCTGAATTGAGTATGTTGAAATCACACATCATAAAAGTGAAGAAGGAGAAATCATACATTCAACTTTAAAGATTTTAAAAATCCCCTCTTAGAGAATTTGGAGGACTAAGTGCTTTTAAAAAATTTATTAATGAATTCGTTCCTCAAAATTTGTTTATATTAGGATTACCTAGATACTTGGTTGAATGTCACTAGGTTTAATAATAAGAGTTATAGACTAAGAGTCATGTTAAACCTAATAGTTTTGAAAAGAAGTTTCCTTTACGGCTTTTGTTGTTCTTTGGGTTATCTTATCTTAAAATTTTTAGTGGAACTTTTTTTTTTTTTTTTTTTAAAAAAAAAATTTCTAGAGAACCTCAATAATTTCCATTGCCTGGATGCCCATCCTTAGAACGTCCTTAAATGGTTAGGCTCAAGTCACCTAATGTAGAATCTCAATCTCTAGCTCGTGAATCTCGTGATTTGGCTTTTCTCATTGGTGCGGCATCTGAAAAAGAACGAGAAAAGACATTGTAGCAAGTTTTATATCTCCTTTAAAAATGAAAAGAATAGTAAGCTCTTCTTCTAAATAGATGGGAGCCTCACAAAACAACTAATTGAATTAGAATTGCATAATGATCTAGTTCAAGAAAATGAAGATATCTTTGGTATTCTCTCTGCAACAAGATATTTTGGCTTTTGAGGGATCGTTTGTAAATGTACAAAGACAAATATTAGATTGTAAATATAGATAAAATATGTAAATTAATATGCATTTGCATCTATATTCGTAAGGTTTTGCATATATATGCATATAGATATATAGGGGCTCTTTTCTATGTAATTGGATTACGTACAAGTAGTTCCATGTAACCTCCTCAAAATTTAAGATTTTGACGCTTGATGGAAAATTCAATCCATTCATTATATTTAATATCATTGATTTAGTTATGAGACCAAGTTTCATCCCAAGTCAATGTTTGCATAGGCCACATTTGCTCACATTTGCTCAAAAATGTGGTGTAAATTAGGAAAAATACTTAGATCTATTCACATATGTATTGGAATGTGGTAATATTTTATAAAATTATTTATCCATGTAATAATGATATTTTAGATGGTTTAGATGTTGAAAATACTAGTTAAAAATTGATATTTAGCATTAATTCATTTTATTATGTTGATTTTGCATGTTTATAGATGTGACTCATATATGGTTATATTAGACAAATAAAAGGGTTTCCATAATAATACAAGTAATGCTAAATACAATACATGGGGTGAATTTTTCATCATCAATCATTTAGATGTTGAAAATGAAAGGGGTACCCAGAAAGGCGATTTCGTAGAAGTATCCCCGCTATATATCTCATCAGAATCTCACGTACATCTTAATGTAGTTTGCATATGTAGTGCACATGAGTCTGTGATAAATGGACAAATCATCTTGTTACCCTTTATTTTATGTCATCCCTTATCTTCGTGGGAATGATGTTAACATTTATTAAAGTAGCTCTTTAAAGATGCTCCTTCACATCAACATTAAAGTTAGTTTTTTCCTAGATGGCTACAATAATATTATCAGGTAATAATTTCATTTGAAGCAAATAGAAGTTAAACATGAGACAATGGAAATAGTTGGAATTTTTAAAACATCATGGTCTCATAATTTTATATTATCTCAGGAAAGTAAATTTGGTAGTAGGTGCTTTTTAGTAGAAATATATGCACAACAAAAACTTGATCAAAAGAGAAGAAAGACTACTTCGGGGAGTGGGACTAACATAGGCGCAACTAGCTTAGTTGCAATTATGATTTACGTTGTTTGAGTTGATTAAAGCTGAACAACAGAAGGAGCTAGTGAATGGAATGAAACAATGAGGAAATTTAGTTTTGTACAAATAAAATAGGCATAATGAGATAAATTGGCCATTTATGTGTACCGAATTAGGCTATAGAGAAGCCCATTTCTTTCCATTTTCAATGCATTCTAGAAGTGCTAAAATGTACTATGAGTTGAAATAGAGATATTAGTGGTATAACATGAAGAAAGAAATTATAGAATTTGTGGCAAATTAACTTGTTAGAGAGCTAAAGCAAACCTTAAAAAGCCACAAAGCCACAATAAAAAATGGCTAGAAATCCCAAAATGGAAATGAGGCGTTGTTGCCATCGATTTCATTGAAGATCTACCAGGAACCCAAAATAGTTACGGTTCCTTGAGATGAAATTAATGCTGAAGTGAAAGAACATCTTTTTAATGTGGGTGCTACTATAATAAATGTTGACATTATTACCATGGAGATAAGGAATAATATGGAATAAAGGAGTGACATGATGCTATCCTTTCATCATATATGATTTTAAAGACTTATATGGAATGCAGATGTAAGCATGTGCAAATCTTACGAAATATAGATGCAAATGCATATGATTTTAGATATCTTGCCTATATTTATAATCTACTCTCTGTCTTTGCAAATTTAGTAACTTAACTCCAATTCATTGTTCCTTAAGAAATTCTGTTATAGAAAGAAATATGAAAAATATACTCATTTTCTTAGGCTAGATTGCTAATGGGGATTGAATTCGATTGGTTGATTTGTGAGGCTTCCACTTGTTTTGTTGAACAGATTGCTTTTCTTTTCTTCTTTTCTTGAAGCGAATCAATAGTTGTTTCGATGACTTTTTCCTATTCTTCTTCAGATGTTGCTTCAACAAGAAAAGAATAGAAGACTTATGAGGATGTTCCGAGGACTTAATTATTTAAGGATGTTCTGAGGATAAACATCGAGATAATGAGAATTGTCCCATTATTTTACTTAAAAAGTTCTTCCTGGGGCATTAGGGAGATGATCTTAGAAATAAAATTGGAATTCCATTGAAAAATCCAATATAAACATAACTTTCAGAAAATAGAAGCAATGGAGGAATCTTCTTTTTGAAATCATTAGGTTTAAAATGCATTTTAAAAGTTCCAAATCCTTCAAAAACTTCATTTGGAGGAATTTTAGACATTGATCCAAAATTATTATACCAATCCATAAATGAAAAAAGGAAAAAGATATTTTACTCTTTTTTGAAAGATAAAAAGCCAAGAATGTCAGTGAGTCTTATTTTTAAACCAAATGACTTTTGACCAAGCATCTTGGTAATCCCAACATGAACAAATTAATTGTCAAATATTTTAAAAGCACTTCTTACTTTAAATTCTCCAAGAGGGAGGACTTTAAAAATCTTTAAAGCTGAATAGATGACTTCACCTTCTTCACTTTTATGATGGGTGATTTGAATAGACTCAATTTGGACAAGAACGTATTCATAAAATTTTTGAGTTACATTAAAATCACTTGGCTTAAAATGAAAAATTGTTGTAAGCACCGACTTTGCTATACTATTGGAGCTTGTGGAACATTTTATTGAGAAAGAGACAATGGAAAGGTTCAACAATTAATATTTTAGGTTGGAAAGGTTTAGAAAAGAATTTACATGATAATTTAAATCAAGAGGAGGTTTTAAGAGGGCTTGAAGATTCGACGATGGCTTGCAAACCAATTTGTTGATCAATTGGAATAATAATAATAATAGTGTTTACTCTGGTTGGAACAAGTAAGAAATTGGTTATTTAGTTTTGGTTGAATAGTGGGAGAAAGGACTTCCTCTGTCGCGTCCTCCACCATAGCCATGGGCCTGAAATGGGGTTGGACTTGCAAGTGTTCAGAGGGACAAGCTCACTAGGAAGTTTCTTGATTCACAAAAATTTAGTTTGTTTTGGCTATGTTTTAGGCTCTTCAGCCATTTACTTAACAATGGGGTGTTTAACCTTTTTAACTTTGTAATCATTGTAAAATTTACGTGATAAAAAAGCAATTGAATTTATAGGAAATTTTTTGACGAAATAAAAGATAAAATTCAACTATAGAGGTTTTTGGCTGCATTAAACTATATTTCAGATCGTTTTCTTGTAAAATTTTTTCTGTAGATTCAATTAATCTTTATGTTGGAAGAATTGTCTCTTGATTTGTAGTCCTAAAAATTTTATTTTAGTTTAAAAAAGAGGATATTCATTCTTAGAAAGTTCTAACCCATTTTTTTTATTACAACTCAAAGGAAAAATATTTAAATGCCTTGGATGTTGGTCAAAATTTTTAGAGAACACTAAGATGATGATGTCAGTATGCAGTAGAAAAAAGGGTATATTGATTAAATATTTCGTTTGTGACTTTTCGAAATTTTGACGGTGCAGTTTTTAATCCAAATGACAGTTTTCTATTCATATCGTGCAAAAAGTAATTATAAATGTCGTTTTATATCTATCTTCTTCTCTTGTCCGTATTTGCAAAAATCCCAATATCATGTCAAATTTAGAGAATATTTTAGTCTTTTCAATTCTTTTTAGCAAATCATTTTTATTTGGAATGAAAAATCTTATCGATATTAAAGCTTTATTTAAAGGCTTGTAATTTATTATTAGTCTTGGGTTTCGTCTTTCAAGTTTTGAGGCTTTGTAGACATAGAAATCAACTTAAGGACATGGAGACCTAAATTTTCTGATTAAGGCTTTATTCAGTAGATCATTTATTTCTCTTTTAGAATATTTCTGGAACTTTTAGTTCATTTATATGGATCTAGCCTTGGTTGGGATTTTATCTTTATTAAATTCCTCATTATAATGGGAACTTGATAAATTTTTCTTTCCCAAAATGCATTGGGAATATCCACATTTATTTCTCTATTTGTTCTTTTGTTTGTTGAAATTTCTTTTTATAGTGAGAATTATTTATTGTTCTATTATATATATATATTTTGATGAAATATCTTTTTATATATTAATTCTTGTCTCAGTTTTTTTATTTAGTTCTCCTTTTTTATTATGTTTATGCTTAAAGATTTTTCTTTTAGCATATGTCTTTCTCATGAGGTTGGCTTAGAAAATTAAAGATGATTTCTTTGTTAAATATTTTGCTAAATAAGCCTTCATTAGCTACTTGAAGTGTTTTAACTTTTAAATTCTAAAAATAGCATTTCTAAAATTATTTTTCTATTTAGGTTTTTTACTACTATAAATATAGTTTTAAAATAATTTATTTATTACACCTACATCTGATAATATATGCTTTATTTTAGTTTATTGCTTCTTGCATGGTTTAATCCTTCATTTTTTTAAATAAAATTTTCTGGAAATTAGTTCCTCTTGGGTACAATTTAGATCTTGTCCTTAATTAATTAATGCTATAGTCTCTATTTCAAATGCTTCCCTGATTTTTATTTTTATTATAGTTAACATTTTTGATAAGTTTCTATTGATAATGTTATATAAAATTATATTTTCCTTTATTTTTTTCATTATTGATGGTGTTTTATAACTTTCAGTGTGTTGTTTTAAGATATTTTATTCTCTTAATATTTTTGCTTCTGTTTTTGGTGCATTTAATTCTTGTTTAGGCTTTTTATTTTTTTAATTTAAGATTTCATACTTTGATTTTTTAGATTCTGTATTTTCCAATGATATTTGAATCTCATTAATATCATATCCTATATATTTTATCCTTTACTTTATTATCTTTTTTATTCTGAATTATATTTTCTATTTGTATTCAGCATTGCATTTGAACTTCTGGTTCTGTCATTTGATCTGCTAGGCTTGACAAATGTTCTTTTTCTTTATGTATTGATCACAACAGTAACAACCTCGTGCATGTATATATGTTTTTCTTTTTTATTTTTGATGCGGGTCCACATGTATTTAATTCTATGCAAAATTTTACAGTTTTCGAATTTTCGTACTTATTATTTTTTTTTTTACAAAATTTCAAAAATAGAAATTTTTTTTTTTTGAAATTTTGTAAAAGAATACAACATGTTGTATATGAATTAAATGTGGGCCTGCATAAAGATGAAAAAACAAAAAATTCGGTTTTTTTTTTTTTTTTTTGGGAGCATATGAGATATATATAGAACAATAGTATGGCGTAGTTGATTGCAAATGGAGCCCATATCAATCAATAAAATTCCATCCGTCATATGACTTAACATCATTTATTTTATAATGATGCCAAAAATATGACAACAGTTTTGGATAGGCCACACTTAAGAATGTATAATTCTTGTGTAAATTATAAAAAATGCTTAGATCCATTCAGTGATGTATTATAATGTAATGTAATATTATTTTAAATAATCATTTTTCTATATTGGAGTGATGGTTTAGATAGTTTAGGTGTTAAAAATACAGTTTTAAAATTGATATTTAAATCAGACCATTTTATCATGTTGATTTTGCACCATTTTTTGGGTAGTGCCCATGCACATTTGATTGGGGTGAAACTTATTGTGCTGTTGAAATAAAAGGTTCTAAATGCAATGCTTGGGTTCAATTTTGATTTTATGATTGATGTGGGTCTCATTTGCAGCCAGCATTTCCCCTGTTTAAATAAAGTGCTTAAGGTTAGTGAAAATATTGACTGGACAACATGATCAATGTAGGACTCACTAGGGTGGGAAACAATTTAATCTAGATGTATCACATAGTTTTTGCATTATGGAAGTATCTGGTATTGCTCAATTGTACCATGTGCTAATTTGCTGTATCTTGCATGCAGACAATGGATGTCCTCCTACAAATTCTTGTAGTCTTTCCTAAATTTGAACCTTTACGGAATAAGGTAAGGAACATATACTTCTTTGTTCGCAAATTGTCTTCAATGGGTAATCATTTATGCAAACTTTCAAGTACAGGTTATATCATTTCTTCACCGCATGGTTGACACCTTAGGAGCATCTGTATTTCCTTATCTTCCTAAAACCTTGGAGCAATTGCTTTTGGAAAGCGAGGTGCAGTACTGTTTCCTGACATTCTTCTGCTTAAATTTCGATACCGGTTGATTGCTTTTCAGTCTCTCTTGAGTTCTGTGCGTGCCATACTGCCTCTAAAATGCTTACTTTCACATATTTTTCCCCCATCTGTTGCATTAACTCTTATTCACTTGTTTATTTAATTCTTCTGAGTGTTCCGTTCATACTAATTATTTCATTTTGTTTTAAGATCTGATTTGAGATAACTCATCATAACAAATTAACTATCCTATTTTTTCCCATCACTATCATATACTTTTATCATTACCTCCTGTACATTTTGGCTTTATTCACTTATTGATAGCATTTTCTTTCCATTCAACCAAACAGGCAGTAGGTTTTACTTTTCTAAATTTAAGGGCATCTGTTCCCCTTTGTTTGTCAATTTGACCACACCTAGTACATTTTCTCTTGTTGCCTTCTTCGATATATTTGTAGAATGAGGACTCTTTTTTCTTTGACTTGTTATTTGGATTTGGATACTGTTTTCCATTTCTAGACGACTCAAAGATGCAACCTATGCCCACTCAAAAAAATAAAAAAAAGTAAAAAAGATGCAACCCATGCTAATCTTGCGCTCCGTGGAGTTCTTCTATATGTTATCCGTTTCTAATGAACTTGAGCATTGAAAAATTTTTATTTTCACTGTATGTCTTGGTTTTATTGCATTTGATGTTGTTTATCATTGTCATCTTCGTTGTCATCGTCATCATTATCATCTTTCCAAAATGCATGTAATAACATTTTATTACACATATTGTTGGTCCCAATGAATGGTGACTCAAGAAGGAGAGATGAATTGGGTTAATAAAAATTGTTCTCTTTTTGCTAAAACCGCTTATGTAATTGTCCTTTTGAATGAATGTAAGTCTATGGAGATTATAAGCTATGCGGGAATAAAATGAACCAAGTATACTGCGGGCACGATGTATAGTGGTTGGGATCGCTATCTATCTTCGCTTTCTCAAGCACACCTCTCTTGTATCTTGGTTTCTACTATTATCAAATTGTTTACAACTTAGAGCCAATGCTCCCTTCTGGTTTTTAGCTTTAGAGGGCTTTTATAACTAAGGAGCTGTTTGGTAAGCTGAGAATGAGGGGAATGGACTGGATATGATAAGGGTAAAGTGAGAATAAAAAAAAAAGATGAGTAGTCGGATGGAAAAATATATGAAAATAATTAGAATATAGGGTTAAAAATGGAAAAGTACGGTGGGGCAATTAATGATGTTGACTTTTGGCACTCCCTCATTCTCATTCTCATTCTCAAATTACTAAATATGCCCTTAGTAAGACTATTTGTGATTCTACACTCCAGCAATGTCTGATTGTCTTCTTCTTGGATGTAGCCTCTAATATGAATCCAAGGAACAACATTAGCAATTAATATCAATCAAGCAAAATCGTACCTTTACTCATGTAACTTGAAGCATAGTGGAAGCATTCCCTTGAAAGTATCGATGGGCTTTAATGGCTTGGAAGGTTTCACCCTTGGAAGCTTCTCTAAAGTGTATTGAATGCTTGAGACTTGAATAGTGAAGATTGAATGCTTGTTGACTAATTCTCCCTTTGAAATTGAATGACTTATATAGTGTTGGAGAAGATATAGCCGTTGTGTGGTTGGTGGTGCGCATCAAATGCTTCAAGTATTTGGATTTTTCTGACGATTATGCCTGGCAGAAGTAGCCTTAGTGGGCTGATTTTGTTTCTCTCTCAAAGGCATTTTCAAGAGAGGTAGATGTGGTACTTCTGACTTTTAGGAGCAACAATTGAAAATAATATTGTTCTTTTGAAAATAAATACAAATCTCGACGGCACTTTTAGATTTGTCATTAGAGAGAGCTGAGCATGCTTCTGTATCTCAGAGTGCTGAAAGTGCTTTTGACTTGACACTTTTCAAACACAACAACTTGCTCTCTCAGATGCACTATCAGGAGCCTGAAATTGCTTTTGAAATTTCAGAGCCATTTCCAAGAGACTGAGAATGTGTTCAAGTCAATATATCATTCTACCCTTTCGTGATGTAGTACGGATAAAGAAGAAGATAAAAGAAAGAGGAAGAAATCTTTAAAGAGATGATAAGAGAAGGAAGAGAAAAGAAGAGGGAAGATAAGAATAAGTTGTAGAAGAACCAGAGAAACACATTAATAAATCTTAAAGTTGTAGAGGAAACTGAGAAACACTTTCATAAATCTGAAACTGATGGTCATCAGAGTTTACAAAGGTAACATATATAGGTGAACTGACCACCTTATTTGAGCAACATTTGTTAAAGTAGTCTTTTAGAAAAAGAAATTGCATTTTTTAAGTAAACTTCTAGGAGAAGTAAACTTAAAATAGATATAAATATAGTCCAAACAGATTCTAAGATACTTTAGGAGATCTTCTTGTATCTTTTAAATATTCTAACAAATTAAAAATAGAAATAAACATCTTAAAATAAACTAAAACCCAATTTATGAAAATATCTTCACGTCCCACATTATTCTTCCTGACTTAGAAAAAAAAAAAACTCATCCTTGAGTTTTGCAGTAATCTTTCTTTAATTTTGGCGAGTAGTAGTAGTGTAATTTAACATGCTAGAATGATGTCTTGTTGGTCGACTAAGATTTTATTACCAAAGTTGCAATTTTTGTTTTGATGAGCTTTTTGAAAATTTTGAAATTTATTGTAATCTCCTTATTTTTCTGAAAATTGTTGAAACTTTTAAAACTGAGGGGACTTGTAATTTGAAAAAAGTCAGAGGCCTTTTGTAATTGCTGAAAAATCTGGGACAGTTCTGCAAAATTTTTGAAAACAGATGGTTAGTTTTGCAAAAGTTTAAAAATTGTGAATATATTTTGCAAATTTCAGCAAGCAAAATGGCTTGTAGAAATATTTGGTTTGTGTTTTCTGAATTTTTTCTGAATCAAGGATGTTTTAGCAAAGGCTACCAAGTGGGAGGGCCTTGTTGAAAATTTTTAAAAAATAGACGACAATTTGCTCTGGAGGCAGCACTGGAAATAAGCTGAAATTTCCACCAAGCTGTAGAATTTGTCTGCACAGAGTTGTGAAAGCGAAGAACAGGAACTCTAAAGAAGAATCAGTGTTCCTGTGTCAGTGGAGTTAATGAAGAGAATTGCATAGAATTGACAAATTTCAGTGATGGGCATGAAGCTGGGTTGGTTGTAGAAATCGGCATGGAAATAAAAAAATTTTCAGTTTTGCTCTAAGACCAATTGATGTAAGATGGGTAAAGAAGAAGATAGAAGAATGAGGAAGAAATCTCTGAAGGGATGAGAAGAGAGGGAATAAGATAGAAAGAACAAAATTATAAAGAGGGAAGATAAGAATAAGTAGTGGAGGAACCAAAGAAACATTTTTATAAATCTCGAACTGACGCTCTTTAGAGCTTACAAAGGTTATATATAGGCGAACATACCACCTTATTTTAGCTACATTTATTAAAGAAGTAATTTTTTAAAATAGTAATTGCATATTTTAAGTAAATTTCTAGGAGAAATAAACTTAAAATAGATAGAAATTTATTCCAAATAGATTCTAAGATATTCTAGGAGATCTTCTAGTATCTTCTAAGTATTATAACAAATTCAAAATAGAAATAAAACATTATAAGACAATCTAAACCCAAATTTATGAAAATATTTTCATGTCCTGCATTGCCCTTCTGGCTACACTGATTTAGTGTCCAGAGGTCTGACTCTGCTTCTGACCTGTGGCATTTTCAGGTGTTTGAAAATGTTTTTGAGGCAATGCCCTTGTTTCTATTTGCTTTTGTTTTGTGTCAAAGTTTGGGCTAGAGGCTTGACTTTGTTTCTGAGCTTTGGTGGCAATTTCAAGGTGCTGAACTTACTTCTGAAATTGTATGCCACACTGCCCTCCTTTTTGCCTGGTTTTATCATTGTGTCAAAGGCAGCTTGAGAGGACTGACTTTGCTTCTGAGCTTTATAAGCAATTTCAGAGGGCTGAAATTGCTTCTGAGCCTCAGAAGCCGACTTGGAGGGCCAACTTTGCTTCTTATCCCTGTAAGCTCAGCAGAAAGTAATTCTCTTTTCATTAGTCGTATACACAAGGAATTTTGGATTTTCATCATTTTTCCTTACTAAACTTGAGTGTTTTGTTAATTATCAAAATATCTCTGTCTCCTTGTTGAGGTGGGGTCCACAGAATTGACAATTCCTTCAAATTCGATTTAGATTGTCTAGGTTGCATTGGTTATAGTTTTGCTTAGTGGGCTACATTTTGGAGGGATTTTGTTCTTTTCTTTTCCAAATTCTGGAATATCTATAAATATAGGGTCCATTTGGTAATCTATAAAACTCCATGTTTTTGGTAAAACTTTTCATGGCTAGATGCGTTTGTGAAAAACTTGTCGCGTCGTCACTGCTGGGTTGTCTTTCAAACTGACGTCTGTACTGGCCACATCGGCATTCTAATGCATGTCAGCAATGCCCATACATCATATATTAGCCTTTTGCAATGACTTTTAGCTTTTTGCAACGACTGTCTGCCTGGGAATATGAGCATGCAATGCCCATACGTCATGTTAAATATGACATGAATATTTAATATGCCCACCATATGAGCACACATAATGGTAGCACTGTGGTCAACAACAATTAATGTTGAATGTTTCCATGGCAAAAAAACGTCACTGAAGTTTTTCAACTTCCCAAACAGCCCCGTAGAATTTTAATGCAAATGCAACTCTTGTAAATTGATGCAGACCAAAAAATTTCCCGTTGATGTTTTTGAAATAATTTCAACAACCTTAGGTTTATAGGAATTAATTATTTTAAGATGGTTTGCATTATGAATTATTTGTTAATTTTATTTCTAATTTTCGTTAGTCTTTCAACGGTTGCTTTTGAGGCATTAAATAAAGCTTAATGGGTGCTAACATATCCAAATTTGGTTAAAGATCTGTGCTAGAATTGTTACTGCCTTACTGGTGGCGGCAGTGCTCATACGAATTTTCTGAATTGGATGACTGCTACTGTAAGCATTACTGGTGGTGAGAATGGAGACTTAATAGATTTCTAATGTGGTTCAGACCTAGAAACAGTCCTTATTTGGAATCTTTCAAGTTCTAATGCTTTGTGGAAAGCTTCTCTCTTGGACTTCTAGGCATATACAAAATACCTTGAAACTTCAGTCCTAGTTTACTAATGAATTTAGCAACAGTTATCCAATGTTCTTAAAAGATGTACTCCAAATTTAGCAAAGTTTTAAGGGTACGTAGTCACACATAATTCTTAAAGCTGTGTCCAGGGGTCTGCTAGACTGAAGGCTCACTTAGGCATGTCTCTTGAGCCTCGAGGTGTGCCTTGTGTTTCTGATTTAACTTCTCAAAAATATATAAACTTCTAACAATCAAATATTGTTGATTTCTTTTTCAATTAAATATTAGATTAATGAAATTTGTGGTTTTCTTCTTGATAATGGCTATGATTTAGGAATATATTGATATTTCCTTATAAATTACATATGTTATTAAGGGTGTGTTTGACAATTTTAAAAGTTGTTAAGCTAAAACTTTTCAATATTAAACTTTTTATTCTCTATAACTACCCTATATTTAAATTTTTTTCCATGTCTTTCTATACAACAACCATACTTTTCAATCATTTTTACACAACTATTTGTACAACTAGCATATTTATTTTAACTTTATTCTCTTTACTCCTCATCATTGCCCCTACCATGTCACATCATTTTCTACTAATTTAACAACTTTTACACAAAAAATTTTTCATCAAAAGTTCTACAACTTCCTAAACACACCCTATATATATAAAAATTTATATAATATGTGCCTCGCTTAACTCAGGCATGCATATCTCTTGTGTGCCTTGTGCCTAGGCCCCAAGGGTCCTTGGCACCTCAGTGCACGTTGCCTTCAACAACTATGGTCACAATTGATGTTTCTTGTCTTAAAATTTATTGATTCATTGTGATTTATGGGATCAAGTGAGTGTTGTAACACGCATAGAGAGCTGGATCCTTGCCATGTCCAATGGGCAATTATAAAATGATTCATGATATTTGGAGCATTTTAAAAGCTTTGAATAATAGAATAAAAATAAAAATGGTTTGTAGTTAGTCATTTATCCCAAAATGAATTTTGTCTATCTATAAATAAACAACATTAAATAAAATAGTAGACGAGATTAAATATTCAGTTTAAATTGATGTTAGCAGTATTGCTATTATCTTTGGCAATTTCTTTTTGGGAGGTGGCTGTTAATTTCTTAAAAGAAACTGATATTTTCGTTCTATCATCAGAGCTATTGTCTATATTTTCTCCATTAACCAATTTATCAATGATATTGGAGATTATCATTTTATTATAAAACATTGCCTAAAGTTCCTATTGATAATTTATTCCCTTGTTTTTTCATTGACAACTGCGAATTGCTTCCTTAATATTAGAACCATTGGAGCTGTATGTGGAGGTCTCTTATGTGTCTATGCTGGTCATGAAATGTCAATGTTTAGTGTAATATTTTTATGTTTTTTATGGTAAATAATTCTGTGTTGCCAACAATATTAATGTCTTCAGTGTTGCTGCCCTAGTTTGTCTCACTTTGATGATTAAATGAGAGTCCAATCCACTCATTTCGTTTTAGATCTTTTTTCTTTTTAATCACGATGGTGAAGATCGTTTGGATCAAAGTTTTGTGGCCAATAACTGCGTAAAGATATTTATTACCATATGTAAAATGTGAAAGTTTCTTAGATCCATTAACAAAATTTTTGGAATTCTATAATAATTTATAGAACCATTTATCTATATAAGAAAAGCATTTTAGATGTTATAGATTTTGAATTAATAGTTCTGGAATATGCATATGAATCAAACAATTTTATTAAATTGATTTTACACTTCTATCAAATGAGGCCTGCATATATTTGATTTGGATGAAACTTAGTTTCCGAATTAAGGCTGTAATTTTAAAAGCAATGGGTGGATTCGATTTTAATTTAGTGATCAAGGTGGGCTAAAAAGGGAATGACATACTGAAATCTTTAATGGTATGACCACCATAGAAGTATTACCCTATCTTAATTCGTCATGGAGTTTCGTTATGCTTATTTAAGTTATTTAATTTTTTTTAGATTGTTATTTTCCCTTAAAGTTCCTTGATAAAAGTGATATGATCTTTGCCAAAAGAAATTATATCGAACCGCTTACATATGTTCTCTACATTATTAATAAAGCTTACATTGGTTTAAACTATTCATCAAACTTATCTTAGGGTCTCTTTGGCTGTGTGTTGTATTAGGTTACGGGTATTTTTTAAAACTTTTGAAAGTGTTTGGTCAAATCCAAAAGTGACGAACTAATTTTAGTAAAAGTTCTTACATTTGCAGGAAGCTAGTGGTTGATGCTTCCAGCAAAAGTATGGGCAATAGTATTTTGCTGTGAACGGACGCTCAACCAAACAGGTCTTAGGTTGATCCCATTGATTTGGTGTTTGGTTTAAACTATGCATCAAAATTGTCTTATATTGACCCCATTGTTATGCTTGCACCAAATCAAGAATCAAGATTTCTAGATAAACATGCCAAAACTAATAATGTTAAATTCTTTGTTATGTTCAAAATAATTTCTTATTGTATATTCTATGCTAGAGTAGGTAGCAGTATCCAATATTTCAGGCCACATACTCTTGGTTCTCCTCTTGTTCAGTCTGGTTAGCCATGATGACAAACTTTGATCGATTTAGCTAAGGAATAGAAGTTATCTCCAGTAGCAAGGCCATAGTCTGCATTTTATATGTTTGGTACTATCGACACCCGAATTGGCACATTTTGCAGATTTACTAATGACCAATGAGCCAAGTTGACTCATTGGCAAATTTTGGTTTCCTCATGATATTGTTGTTAAGTGCCAATGAAATGAAACATTTTAATAAAAAAGGATAGGAATGTAATCAACTGCATATCAATTGCAATTAAAAAAAGGAGAAATTGGAAAGAATGGAGGAAATCCACTTAGGTCAACCTAAAAAAGAAAGGAAAACTTGAACAAGTTGAAAAATTCTATTTGAATGATGGAAGTTTTTGTATTTTTGAGCAAGTTTAATTGAGTGCACTAGGAGCTCCTTAAGGTGCAAGAGGTGTGCCTGAGTGTGCCTTGGGCCTAAACATACCTTTAGCAACTATGGTTGGGTGGTTGAAGAACAATGTTTTAATAAAATGGGTGTATAGCTGAATGGATGATGTTGGGATGGATGGGCATTTAAAAAGGAAGATAAAATCAAGAAATGAACTAACTCAATATGACCTTAAGGAAAGAATGAGTAGGCAATAAAATGAAGGTAAGCTTGGTTGATTGGGCAATATGAAATGGAGACTGGAGTCTACACATTGTTGCGAAGGAAGTTACTAAGAATTTCGAATAGAAGGCTCTATAAGATAAACACAGGAAGGCTACAAAAACATGGTTAGCAGTCAGCGATGCTAGGGCTCACCGAAATGCTAGCTTATGTAATAGCTCTTATACATTTCACACATTTGAGGAATGCAATTCTACAATTGTTTGGTCATCTGGCAATATTCTTCACATAGCATTTAGACCTAGGGGACGTTTGGGAATGTAAAAGTTGTGGGAAATATGGTGTTTGGTGGGTTTAGAAAATAGAATATTTCGAATATTGTGTGATTGATATGAAACGATAGGGGTAAAGTTGGAATAAATAGATTTGTTAGAAAGTAGTTGATAGGGAAAATGATTAGAATATAGAGATAAAAGTGGAAAAATATGATGCTTGATTGGTAAATGATGTGTCTTGAAACCCGTGCTCCACCAATCCCCTCCCACATTTCCCATATCAGATTCCCAAACGTCCCCTAATGATAATTAGAAAAAAAATAGTTTCTTCTAGTGAAAAGAAAAAGATGACCGATGATAATTAGAACCGAGGATAATTGGCAAGGGGGTAAAGAGGATTTTTCTGGTAATAAACGGACTTCTTCTACATTTCCTAACAATGATTATGAGATATCACCAATTTAGACCAAGAATAATAGTTCCGCATGATTTGACAACACATGTTAGCTAAATTATAAACATATAATTCTACATCACCATGAAGACAGAAAAAAGGGGAAAAAGAAATAATAATAAAGGAAAAAAGTATGATGGGGGCATTGTAGTTCCATTGAGAGCAATGATATATGGGCCACATTACATATGGAACGCACTAAAAAAAGGATTCTGTGAACTGATACATTCTAACAATACAATTGTTGAGGAGCAAATACACAATTAACCATCATCAAAAAAAAAAAAAACTAGATATCTGGTGTAGTACACATGGAACACGATTCTATCACTGTCATCATAGAAAACTAGCTGCCCCACCATGACCATGCCACCACGTTGAGATTGGAGAGAGTGCAGCCGAGCATGCACGACATGTCGTTGAGGATGCCATCTGACTGCGACTGATCGCCGAAGAGCTTCACATCCGTGTAGAAAACATCCCTCTTTGTGATGTGGATGTTCTTGAGAGGAGCTAGTGGACAAGGGACAGCACACGGGCGGTGATGGCGGTTTTGCGAACAGTGGAAAGGCTGGCAAAGGAGCTTGCAGAGGGCTTGCCCTTAAGGACGATGCGGTCGAGCTCGCGAATGTAGAGCTGGTTCGAGCTGCCGCGGGCGGGGACGGAGATTGAGGTTGGCGAGAGAGGATTTTTGGGGGATCAGAGGAGGACAGGGCGGATTGGGAAGAGTGGAAAGTTTGCTTGAGGGAGGAGATGATGGAGGAGTCGAGCTTGAGGTTGTTCTTGAAGGAGGGGGCGCCGCCAGTGCCGGTTGACTGTCGGCGTTTGGAGCGGGACGATGGATTTCGACGGCAAGAGAGGTGAGAGGAGTGCGACGATTGGCGAGAGGAGACGCGGAAGCTCGGGACGGGAAGAGAGGTGAGAGGAGCTGCGCGCGAAATGCGCAGCCTAGAAATTGAAATCTCCAAAAGCAAGAGACTCTAAGCAGGATATTTTGCAGGGAAGCCCTTGTCCTGGCATTCTGAAAGAGAGCATGCTCGCAAATCTCTCCTCCTCGACACGCGCGCCAGATCCAACAACAGGAAATTTCCGCGCCGAATCCGACGGTGCTGGGAGGCCGGGAGCAAGGAAACTCCGTTGCTCACGGGAGTAGGAGATTGCGTTCCAGCAGGATCCAATTATTACCCTTGTGAAAAAAATGGCCCCCCGCCATACAAGTTTCTGCAGCAATTGCTTTTTAAAAAACTTATCCCAAGCCCACGAATCAATCCATCGGCCTTCACATGTGGCCATGTGAGGTAGCCATGATACAAATACAAGATATGGGACAGTTTGTTCGTTTTTGCATGAGGGAAAAGGTATGCATTAGCGACAAGCTATATACCTATCCTCCCAAAATCCTACGGCAAGGATACGAAACCTATGATAACTACTCAATTTGAGGTCCACAACTTTTGCTCTTGATTTCAAATATATCTACTGAGTACGAAATATTTCATATACACTCACTTAGAATGATCCAAATATCAAATACACCACAAATCGTCATTGTCTATTAAAAAAATCATTAGTATGAAGAGAAAATGATATATATAGCTTAGGCTTAGGGCTTAGTTTGAAGACCTTTTAACTCTCTTATAAAAGAAATCATTTTTTATTCACGGATATAAGGAAAAGTTGTTTAAAAGATCTACTGTTGCACATTGGCATCCAAAAGGGCTTCAAGTCAAGCCTTAAGTCTAGGGTGTATCTGTCATTTTTACTCCATGTCGATGGTCTTCTAACGAACAGTAACGATTTTAAGTGTATTTGATATTTGGAACATTCTTTGTAAGTATATATGAAAGATTTCGTACTTAGTGAGTGTATTTAAAATTTGTAGCAAATATTGTAAGTATAGTTGAAATTATTCCTATTTTTTAACTCGTACGATGCATGAATCTATTTCCATTTTATTTATTTTCAAAAATTAAAATAAAATACTAAAGATGTGTTTGTGTTTAATAATTTTTTTTTAAAAATAAAATAGAATAAACAGATGTGATAAAATGAGTTAAATAGGTTAAACAAGTTACTAAAAGGGTCATCAGTCATAAAATCTCAATCCTAATTCATTTATTTACTTAAATGGTTAAATGGGTTGGTGTATCATAAATCATTTATTCAAAAATTCATACCCAAACTCATTTATAAATGGATTAGATGAGTAGGTTGAAGAGTTGACCTTGACTATTAATACCCTTACGTACCATAGAGGAGAGGCCTCGTCACCTAAGATTGTTATCATAACAACCCATTACATTACGGACGAGTCTAATCATTTGCCTCAGACATAGCTCATAAGAGAGTTACGAAGGCCAAAATTTTATCTATATGTAAGATCACATGAATCAACCTTAGAGTTCTCATGTTATCTGAGTTACTATGTCTGAGCATCCTTTTGACACCGCTACTAATAAAAGCTAGCTCGTGTTTCAAACTACCTTCTTGATTTCTTGCTTTATTGATAAGATTGTTGTGCTCCATTAATTTGTTCTACCTTATGGTGCAATCTCTTTTAACTTGACATTACATCTAATTCTATTGAAGAGGCATATATAAAGGACACTTGAAGACCAAGAGAGTTCCTCCCAAGGAGTGCAAACTCGGTCAAATTACGCCCAAGTCCAACACATCAAACCCTAGAAAAACATAATTCTTGAATTTGCTTTTTTAGAATTTGAGTGTGATTTGTGTAAATAGGGTTAGGTTAGGTCCCTAGCAAAACTGAACCTAGTTTTTCTTTTATATTAATATAAAATATATTATATATCTAAACAATATTTCTTCATATTTATGTATTTTATATTATTTACATTTATATTTAAATATATAGTTGTTATAGTGAAATTATATGCATGCAATTTGTATTATCTTTATAGTTATATTATTTACTTTTACTTTTATTAATTTTTTCATAAAAAAGTTTATTAATTTTATTTCTTTATTTGATTTTGAAAGATCAAGAGTGTGTTTATTAAAACTAAAAATTTTCAAACTAAAACTTTTCACTATTTACAACTATCTTATTTTTGATTATTTCTTCACTTCTTCTTATACAACAACTCCACTTTTCAATCATTTCTATATAACTATTCATATATCGAACATATCTATTTTAACTTTATTCTCTTTACTCATCATCATTAATTTTATCATATTACATCATTTTCTTTTAGTTAAAAAACTTTTATACTAAAAATTTTTCATTAAAAGTTTTATCATTTCTCAAACACATCCTAAATATTCTTCTAAAAATATATGATATATTACAATGTTCTCTAAAAAGATTAGTCAAGTCAAATATTACCGTTTTTACATACATAATTCATTGTTATTCTATATTTATATGAAATTTTATATTTGTTATTCTTAAATTTAATGAAAATTATCAACTCGATTTCCGACTTAAAACTCAACCTTAACACAATATTCACAAGTAAAATTAAGGTTTAAGTTATATATATAATTGGAGTTTAAGTTTTATAAATAATGTAAGGGCTAAGGATGATGTAAACTTGAGCTTCGTGAGCTAAGTTACACTCTTGTTCTTCCCCACCTTGGGCGTCGCATTTGTTCATTTCTTCGTTTTCTTTCTCCCTCATAAGTTGTATGCCGACGAGTATTATAGGACCATAGCTGATACCCATTCTCCCCCAAACATAGTCTAGCAGCATTATTATGCTTCTTTTTCATAAATAGGGAAAACACGTTTTCCAATAGTTTTTTTAGGAAGGTTCTAGATTAATTGGGTCTTCTTTTTTTCTGCATAAATACTCATTGGGTCCATTTGGCAAAGGGGATAAAGGGAACCGTGAAGATGAGAATATTTTTAAAACATGTAAAATGATGGGAATAATAAAAATGAAGCGGGAATAAATAGAAATAGTTTTATTATGTAGTATATGAGGATAAAATAAAAGGTAAAATAATTAAATAATTAAGATTTCAAATCAAAATCTAAAAGTTTATGTGAAAGATGTGGGGAAGTGGATCTTTCCTTTACCAAACTGAGCAACTGTTTTCTTGTAAGTATCTGGTCTTCCTGCCATTTGAAAGAGATCCAGCCGACAATCCGGCTTAAGTTTAACCAGCTTGTCCACCCCAACTATGGTTGCCTTGCCACCGTTTCTTTTTTACCATCAGGCCGGTCCAATTCTAATAACTTTGACTTGACATTATTGATATTTTTTGTCCAAGATTAAAATTTATCCAAATTTAGTTTCTGATAAGAAGGGCACTATAGATCTTCATTTAACAAAAGCAGTTATCATGTCGACCATTTTATACGACCATGAGCGGGGATTCACAAGGAGCAGGGGTTTTCTTTGACAATTGTATTGGCCTTTCTTTAGTGAAAAAATTGTTCCCTTCCGTCTTAGGTCTGCCGTTCAAATCTCGGCAACTACTTTTTCTTAAAAAAAATTTTATTTTAATTTTTTTATCATAAGCCCACGAATCAATTCATCGGTCTTGACTTCTATCAGAAAAAAAAATCCATGGATCTTCACATGTGACCACGTGGGTGTACGTGATAAAAACAGAAAGTGTGGGGTAGGTCGTTTGTGCATCACGGAGAAGCAATGTTGCAACTAGGGCAGGATAATGGGCAATAGATAAGTTCTCATTTTTCCTGGTTTTTTTTTCCTATCACATTCGTTTTCCTGCCCTTTAAGAGGTTAGGTTCGAAATAAAAAATACCTCACAAAGATAAGGTAAATTTTAAATTTTGGGTGCTCTGGCACCAACCGAATTATAAAGATACATTCAATATATATTTTATAAAATATATTATAATTCAGATATATAAAATGTATATTTTAAAGGTGTAGAGAAATGTTTAATTTATCTATTAATTATTATATTTTAATAAAAAAATTTCGAAATTATATTTATTATGTTCTTTAAGGTTTATAATTCAGATTTATATCTGAATTATTTTTTCAAATATAACATGAAAGTTATTTTACTGTTTCTTTCCTAATGTGTTGGTGTTTATAGAAAATTTTTCTATTGTGTGAGGGTTGAATATACTTGATTGTAATATCTGATATCGTAGTGTGTATATTTACCAATAAAAAATCCGATGTAGAATCAAAACCAAAATTTATCCAGTGTTAACAAATCAAAATAAGGTAAACCTTAAATTAACCAATCTTAAATAAAGAAAAGATTTGAGTTTTTACAAATAGATTAACACTAAACCAAAACCTACTTACGCAAGTTGGACCTTTGTTGATAAAACATGCATTTATTATATCTCAATCTAGTGGATAGAGGGAAAAAAATTAATTTTTTTTATATTTTTATGGATATTTGGTCTTCACCTGCATATTAGCAAGCCAAATAATTTTATGCATACTAATGTTACATATTTTTTTTAAAATTAAAAATATAAAGTGACATGTCAACCGTCTAAGTGAAGTCCGACTTTTTCTTAGAAAAAAAATATAAAAAAAGGATTTCTTGCTGGCGGGGCATTTATTCACGGGAGATCTATCCTTCCCCTCATCTATAGACTATAGCAAATAAAAATGGGCTAGAATTCTATATATAACCAAAGCGTCCTCAGTGCTCATCAGTGGTGGGCGGCTGCACAGTACACTGCAATAATTAATAAGAGAGTTGAGATTGGGGGAAAAAATCGGAAAGAAGGAAGCCATGGGAAGTGAAGGGAGGGGTTGGGGCTTTTCCATGCTTGCGGGAATCCTTTTAATTCTGCTTCACAATGGGAGATGTGAAGGAGCGTTTGATCAGGAGGGAATTGTGGCTGCTGATGCCTGTAGCAATGGCACCATTGGGCATTGCCTCATGGAGGAGGAGGCGTTCATGGACGACACTGATGAAATTAAGAACATGTATGAATCCGTGGAGTTGGTAATAGAGTCTGAAATCAGCAGGAGGATTTTGCAGCCAAATATTCCATACAATCCTCTTAAAGAAGGCCCTGCTCAGCAAGGTATTGCTCGCGGACAAGCCTACACTCGACCTTGCACTTACAAAAACTAGTGTGATAGGCGATGAAGCTAGCTAGCTAGTTTTAGCGGCTCTTTCTCCCTCCACTTGCATCAGTGCTTTGTTCTGTAGCAGGACTGCGATGGATGCTTATGTTGGTTTTTTGCGCCTTCTGTGGACTCACCTTTGCTGGCTTTGTTTCTGGTATTTCAAGAAAGGTTTCCTTTGTAATAAACGGGCACTTTAATTTTGGTGTAAGAGTTTTTTAAAGGTGAAAACATTATGTGATATGATATGTGTGATGATGATAAGTAAAGAGAATAATTTTAAAATAAATAGGTTAGATATATAAACATTTGTGTAGAAATGATCAAAAAATAAGATAATTATATATAAAAATGTAAAAATAATTAAAAAATGGTTATGGAGAGAATTTTAATTTAAAAAGTTTTAAGAATTTACAAGCACCATCTAATCAGACGTGTCTTTTAAAATTTCTAAAATTGATGGTCAAAATGTAATTTGATGCCCATCTAGGGTTTTAATGGTGACAAATAGTTGCCTTACTCTTATGTTTATAGGATAAGAAATATTGTTGCTCACTGTTTGAGCAAATTAGCTTTGTCAAACTATAGTCATGTAATTAAATGGTAGCATGTCCCACCAAGATGTATTCTTATCCAACTAGGTAAAAATTTTTCTCAGTTCTTTGATTGGATTTGGGGCTCTCCCTCTCCCTAACTTTGTGGGGTGGGTTTCATTATCTCTAGAAAAAAATAGAAAACTACTAATAATTATTGGCAAGAAAAATTTACTTGCTTGTGATGTTGCTGTTGGATGCAAGGAAATATTTTCTTATCTCGAATAATGCTTTTATAATTAAATCAAAATTCGATTGCCTAGATACAAAAATTATAAATTATTAGCAACTAAATTTTTTCTTAATAGTGGGTACATGACATATGTCATCAGCTATTGACAATTAAAATTTTGTACAGAAACAAAAATTTAACCTTCTGTAATAAAATATTAGTTAAAATCAAAATTTTTTACGGAATGGGAACGGTTCGGTAGTTGAGTAGCAAAGGTTTGACATGTTCAAGTTTGAGGTAAGGATGATACATTTCTTTCATAAGTGTCAATCCTATGCATTTATATATTTGTAGAAAGAATGCTGAACTTCATCATTTAAGATACAAAACTTTTAATGGATTTGTTTCTAAAATGAAAATATAATGTTGTGTATCAAAAATATAAAAAATTATATCAAAAATTGAAAAAATTGTATTGGGAGCGGACATACAAATTTCATTCAAATATCTTATATTCTTTGAAATAATCCCTAAATTCATCTCATTGCGACAGCCACGATGCACTTCTCCCAAAAGATCACCCTAATTTATTATAAGTCATAAGAAGCGAAGTGGCAAGGAGGGTTTGGCCTAGGCGCAAGCAATATAATGTGTAGAAGTGGAAGCGCCACAGTTCTATTGTCCCGTTCCCATGGGTAAAGCGGTCCCAAATTCCCAATCCATACTCATATAATCCGGTTCTCGATTCTCTCCTCCTCTTGGGTGCTTAATGAAGTTTCAATCAACTAACTCCCACGCAGAATTGGGTGATGGTGGCCCAAAATTAATGTTTTAATGTTAGACTTTTTATTTTTTATTTTGATTGTAGGACTTTTTTTTTATTAAAAAAAGAATTAATGAACGACTCTCCTGTGAATTTATTAGCAGATTCAATATTCACCTTTTTTTCTTTCAAAATTGCGGAATTAACCCCACGCACCATGTCGGTTGACATGCATTTAGCAACAGGAACCTGACATTAATTGATAAGAGAAAACAAGTAATTTTTTCTATAAAAATTTTATTAAATTCATCTTGACCAAGTTAATGTACAATGATAGACTATTAAGGGGCTACGTTTGGGAATGTAAAAGTTGTGGGAAATATGGTATTTGGTAGGTGTAGAAAATGAAATATTTTGAAAATTGTGTGATTGATATGAAACGATAGGGATAAAGTTGGAATAAATAGGTTTGTTAGAAAGTAGTTGATAGGGAAAATAATTAGAATATAGGGGTAAAAGTGGAAAAATATGATGCTTGATTGATAAATGATGTGTCTTGAAACCCATGCTCCACCAATCCCCTCCCACATTTCCCATATCAGATTCCCAAATGTCCCCCTAATGACTCAACGAAACTATGCCAATACTTCGACATATTATGTGTAATGCAGGAGACATCTATATTTTTCCCTAGGGGATCTTCAAAATGACCACTGCTTAAATTCACCGTTGATCATTAAATGAAATGAAAATAATGCATCCTCCTCTCCTTGAAACTAGGGGTGCTTCTAGTTCTATCCATGCTTCAAACAATTTTGTTTTCTCCTTATTGCCATATCGCTAGAGTCTAATCATAAAAAAGAGTTCTGCTTTAGTGTGACTAGATTATGTAGAAGTTTGTTCTCCCAACCTCATGGATGGGTACCATTTTGATGATGGAATTAAAATCCAACTCACCCAACACATTCAGAATCATTTATTTGTCTTGGAAACCAAGTTTCATTTTAATTAAAGATGTGCATGGTCCCCACCAAAAAAGTCAAAAATTAATCTGATAGAATGATTTGATTTATATATCAATTTTAATGCTGTATTTTCAATGTCTAAATCGTCTAAACCATTTTTCCTATGCAGATAAATGATTTTTATAAAGTACTATAACATTATAATGCATCAATGAATGCATTTAAGTATTTTTCATAATTAACGTATGAACGCGAGACCCAAAAAAATGTGGATAGAAGTAATTAAGGGTGTGTTTAGTAATCATGAAAAGTTATGAACCTAAAACTTTTTGATCTCCACGATTGTTCTATTTTTTAAATTCAATTCTTTACGTTTTCTTATATAACCATCATGCTTTTTAATAATTTCTCCACAATTAGCTATACAAATGTCTTATTTATTTCAACTTTATTATTTTTACTTATCATCATTACCTCTATCGTATCATATTACTTCTATTATCTCTAAAAGTTTTACACAAAAACTTTTCTTTTAAAAATTTTATCAAATGCTAAACACACCCTATACAAGATATGAAAATGCTAGATTATTGAAAACATAGTTCACGATCATAAAGAATGGTGCAATAGGATTCATGTAGTTAACTCCACACAGGTAGGAAACAACTTACGATTATGATGATGACACTTGAATACGCGTTAAAGTAAATATGGCCCACACACAACTCTAATTGAGATTATTTTGGTCCCATGATAAAATAAATAATGTTGAACAAAATGAGTTGTGGATTTTTTATTCTAACATCAATGTGGGCCACATCCACGGCATCACACAAAACTTTGGTGGAACTTGGGTTACATCAAAGTGGGACCCTTAGGAAAAAAAATGAATGCGTGCTTGCTAGAAGTTTGATTGAGGGAAATGCTTAAGGTTTCCAATGGAAATTTTGTTAGGGAAAAAATCACAAATGTGCATCTGCAAGAGTTTATAGTAGTGAAACTAGAGCCATGAAAGGATTTTCACTTGAGGAAGGAAATGCCTATGGTTTATAAGTGGAATCATGCTGAAACATTTTCTTGCAGTTAAGAAAAGAAATCTCCTAGGTTTCCAAGTCAAATCATGCTGAAACATTGTCTAGAGTTGGGCCATTCCTTTATCTGAAAAGGCTTCTCTAGGCATTTGAGTTTCTTGAGAAAGGGCCTAGTAGCGACCCATGCTTGATTTGTGCAGATCAAAGATAATGATGTTACCTTCTGATTAAAAAATTAGTTCCTAAATTTGCTGCAATTGCTCGGGAATTGGGACATGGTCAATTTTCTTTTTTTTTTTTTTTTTTTTCTGATTGGTATTTATACAATGTGACAACCGTTATTACAATCAATTAAATTCACAACTGTCAAATCATGGAAGGACATTACTTGTAAATACCCCCACACCGGAGGAAATCTGTAAATCTCTACACAAGGGAGAGATTGTAAATGCAGTCGCACACACGCAGGACGTAACTGCACCCGTATGAAGGCGGGATGTGGTGGGGATTTAAAACCTGTTCTCCCGTTCCAATCGAATTGTAGCATCTTTTGGTATTGGACATATTCTAAAATAAAAGAATGCCTGAGCCCCATGCTTAATTTGTGCAGTTTATAGATAATGATGTCACCTCCTGATTAAAAAACCATTGCCTAAATTTTCTGCAGTTGCTGGGTGGGGACATGTGGTCTCCTTTTTTTTTTTTTTCTTTTTATTGTTCCAATTGAATAATTGTATCTTTTGAAATTGCATTTATTCAAGAACAACAAAATGTAGTTTTTTTTGGGTCACCATGTAAGTTTAAAAGCAAAATAATGCTTCCTCGTAGGTTCTATTTTGAATGAATTTGCAGCTTCTCCCGACTTCTGAGGCAGATTAGCATGGGCAATTGAGTTGCCTGATTAGACTTGTGCTGCTTGCTATGTTTCTCTGGAGATATATTCTTGTACTGTACCATTCTCAGTTCCTGACTGATAATATCTTCAGGTTATGACATCACCTAAGACCTTTGTATCCTGTGCTTCGTTGCAGCCAAAAGAAATGGTTGGCTTTCTCATATTAATCAATCAGCTGATATGCAAGTTCAATACTTCGCTTGCTGATATTCTGGAGGAGATATTCCCTGTTGTTGCTAGTAGAGTATTTCATATTCTCCCAAGGGATGCATTTGCATCTGGACCTGGCAGTAATACTGAGGTAATGAGTATTGTTTGATTGATGAGAGAACTCTAGAGGTGTGATAGTATTTTTCATGCTTTTATGGTATGACATACATTGGATGCACTTTACTACCTGGTAAATTTGATGCATATCTAGCATTGAAACTGCTTATATTTTGGAGGGAAAGGCTGTGACAATGTTGTTTATTTATTATTGAGCACTTACGTCTTGGTTTCAGCTAAAGCTAAGATATCTTCATTGGCAACGAATTTCTTGATTGATGATAGATGTTTCTGTGTTAGGAACAAATCAAAGTACTCAGAAACTTGTCATCCTTATTCTTGATAGCTACAATTAACATTCTATGTGGTGTGCTATCATACGATAGTGTGCCAAGTCGTCTGAATCTGGATTGTGAAGAGTCTGGATAATGGTTTTCTTATTTGTTTAAGAAGAATGTGGCATCTTTGGATGATTTTATGCTGCAAGTCACATGAGTTTTCTTAATAAACTTTTTCCCTGGCCCCAAGCTAATGTGGTCATCATATGTATTTAAAACAGTGAACTTCCAGTGCAAAAACACCAGTGTGATCAAAAACTGAGGGCAGTGATCCAAATCAACGGCTGGGGTTCCATCTTGTCATGTTTTTGTGTCTGTGTGAATTTCACAAAAGTGGCATCAAGTATGTTTGCTGGATTGACACAACAAATTCATCTTCGGGCCATATATAGAAATGTCACTGAGAAATTTTGGTGCAGTTGTTTATATATTAGTGATTCCTAGCATAAGAAGACGTATGTGTATGTGGAGTCCTCCAGTACATGCTTATACACACACATGCAGTGAGAGACTTCGTTGAGTCAATGTTGGGGTGCTAGAAAGGAAGGTCAGATGGAAATTACGGTGTAGTTGTTTGCACATGAGTTTCTTGCATGTAAACATCTGTAAACAAGGGAGCAAGAGATATGCATATGTAAAATGATACTCAGGAATTGTCTGTGAAGTTGTCTACTCCATTGCCTGCGTAATTTTTTTTTTTTTTGCAAGATTAACCGTCTTCGTGAACTTTTTAGGGGTCCTCATGCTTGTTCTCCCATTTCTAGTAGTGTTTGAGATGCTTCTGTTGTAGCTATAGCAGGAAAGTGTTTCTTCATGTTTGAATGGAAAATTTGAAACAGAAGGTGCTTCATAGTTTGTACCGTAGTTATTACCACATTAGGACTCTTCCTGTGGGCCCTGCCATGATATTTTAATTAGGCACATTACATCCATAGACAAAAAACGAGCATTTATTGTAGGAATGCTCTTCATGGTCCCTTCCGTCATGCCCATCAAATATTCTATCATGTGGCTGGGTTTAGGGCCGACACAAGAAAACAAACAGAAATTAAGGTTTATTGAGTGCTTCTCATTTATGGATTGTGGAGGTTAGTGTTGGGATTATACCTGGAAGAGTGATGGTTGGTAATGGTTAGTGTGAAACAATTTATGTTACAGTTGCAGTAGTATTTATCTTCTAGATCATTTCTATGTTGTCTTTCATATATGTTATTTCATCACTAAAATAGAGCTTTCAAACTATTTTCTGGAGTTATTTATGTCCTGGTTATGGAATAACTTTGAAATGCATGTTGACGAAGAATCTGAAAGGAATGCCTGATTTAGTTATTCCATTTACTTCTATCTACATTTTTTTTTTTTTTTGGGTCTTCCTCTCATTCTCTTACGACCTTTTATTCAAATAAACTCTAACTCTCCTAATTGGTGTCATTTGAGGCCTTTGTTTAATATGCCCAAACCATCTTAGTCCCCTCATTTTATTACCTATTGGCTTTGCCTTTATATTATTTCAGATTAGTTCATTTCTAATTTTATCTGTCTTGTTTTATTACTTATGCACCCTAAGATTCTCATTTTATGTATATGTTCTTTAATTGCCCAACATTCTGCCCCATATAGCATAGTTGCTCTATTCTCTATCTCACAAGATTTTCTTGTTAATTTAATTGAAGTACTCTGCATTTCTCTCATCCTGCTTGGATTCTATTTCTAATGTGTTGCTTGATTTCTTCATTTTCTTGAATTATTGTATCCTAAATACTGAAAGTGACCAGTTCTTGGTACTACTTTGTCTGAAATCTCAATTGGTTCCTCACCTTTTACAATTTGGGTGTTAGAATAAACAAATCTATGATGACTAATTACAGCCGCAGAAATGGTCTATTTCTTATTGCACCCGCTGAAATCTTCTCAAACCAATTTGGCAATTGTTTAAATCCTTTATTTTTGTTTAGAAATAATATAGGAACTGTGACTGGTTAATTTTTTTGGTTACTGAAAATTTTCCTCATTCTTGAAATTTGCAGGAAATTCGTGAATTACAAGAGCTTCAGCGAACATTGTATACATTTCTTCATGCTGTGGCTACACACAATCTATCATCGGTTCTCCTTGCTCCCAAGTGCATAGGCTATTTGGACCAGATAATGCAGTTGCTTTTATATACTTCCTGTAACCACAAGGATATTCTTGTGAGAAAGGTGTGCACAATAGTTAGTTTTTCTTTTCTCCATCACAAAAGGATGACTTAACTAGCCTTTCTAAATCCAAGTGTTCGATCTTCTTTACCCATGTTGCAGGCGTGCGTGCAGATCTTCATCAGATTGATTAAGGATTGGTGCACCAAATCTAATGGTGAAGAAAGGGTAACTTAGCACCTGTCCTCTTTCGGTTGGGTTTAAAGATGGCAAACTTAAGGGCCTATCTGGCTGTTCATTTTAGAGGGCTAAAAGTGGTTTCAGTGAAGCATAATTTTTTTGCTTTGAGAACAATCTATTTAACCTAATAACTGTTACAACTAGTCTTTGGGAAGCTCAAATTTTGAGCTTTTTCGAGCTGAACAGAGTTCAGCTTTTGTGGTAAAATTTACACACACACGCGCACACACACACACACACACACACACACACACACAAACAGGTACAAACCATTGTTGGCACCCATGGTTTGCCGTACAATCTTAAATCTGCAAACCATGTCTTATATAATTTTATACTTACGTAGATATTTAAAGTGGAACAGGTTCCAAGTGTGGGACCCCTTGGTTTTTACAAATCATATTAGTTTTTAGAAGTCCATCTCATTCATTATGTTTATTAATGTTCATTTAACCAAGAGATTAAAAATCATCACCAATTGGATACGTTTGGTGAACCATAAGGGAAATTATTGCATTCTCATGGGTTACTTTTTGTTTGATAACATGTAATCCTACATCTCCTCTTACGATTTGACATCTTGCTAATATCTTATTTCTCTATTAGCATCCTTACATTTCAATCATTTTCACCTCTTTTGATACAATTACCCTTTATTTTAACTTTATTCTCTTTTTCGTAATCATTACCCCTATCATATTATATATATTTTTTATTTTTTTATTTTTTTTTCTATTCTTAGTTTCCCACTTTTATTTTTACATCTTCCCAAATATACACTAAAAGTATACTTTTGAAATTGCACTTAAATTTTGTTATGGCCTGCCAAAGTATCCACCAAACTCATGAGTTCAATGTCATGAGATCGCACTAAAATGTTGTTATGGCCCACCAAAGTGTCCAATTGGTGATGATTTTAATATCTTAACTATCTAATTATTAATAAACATAGTAGATGACTTGAATTCAAAAATAACAATAACCTGATAATCTTTTATTAATTGATAATTTTAATGATTTATTATAATTTAAAGCACTAATTATACTGACTTTAAGATGTTAAATTATAATTTACAAAATTATTTTGATTGGAGGCTTGGGTATGCCAAAAAAAATAAAAATAAAACCATGTTTTATTCAGTATGTCACCATTAAAGTTATATAGGTTAGTTATATAGGTATTGTGTAGAAATAATTGAAAAGTAGGATAGTTGTATAGGAATATGTGAAAAAGGATTAAAAAATAAAGTAGTCGTGAAGAGTGAAAAGCTTTAGTTTGAAAAGTTTTGTGATAAATAAACGTGCCCTTAATTAGGAAATCTAGATTCATCCCAATCAAAGATGTGCATGGGCTTTGTCTAACAAGGGGGTGTTGTTTAATACAAAAAATTTTTCAATATAAAACTTTCTTTCTCCACAACTACACTATTTCTTAATTATTTTTTTGCTTCTTCTCATACAAATACCTGATTTTTCAATCATTTTTATACAATTACCCATACATTTAACCTATCTATTTTAACTTTATTTTCCTTATTACTCATCATTACCTCTGTCAGATCACATCATTTTCTACTATTTCAAAAACTTTTACACCAAAAACTTTTTATCAAAAGTTTCATCACTTCCCAACCAAACTCTAAATGTGTAAAATCAATGTAATAAAATTGTTTGATATGTATACTAATTTCAAAGCTTTTAATTCATATCTAAAAATTCTAAAACATTCTTATGTTAATGAATGATTTTATAAATTGTTATAACGTTCCAACATGGTGGATCTAAACAGTTTTCATATTTTATGCATGATTATATGTATTAAAGTATGTATGGCCTACCTAAAACTCAGATTGAAATGATTTTTGTTACCATGATAAAATAAACAATGCCAAATGATGTGACTGATCGGATTTTGATTTTATCATCAAGGTGGGGGCCTCAAATGGAGAGGTTTCATGAATTTAATTTTATGGAACTGTTCCATAAGATCAGGACCCTTGTATCTTTATTCCAAAGTTTAATATTCACATTTACACACTTGATTTGTTAAACTTTAAAATATACAAATTTTCAATGGAAGTAACTTTGGTCATCACCAATACATATCTATTTGTATATTGTATTTATGATCATCGTCATCATCATGAGCTGTTTCCCACCTATGTGGGGTTTGTTGGACCTTATTCTGCCATTCTTTACGATCATGAATCATGTTTTCAGTAATCTTAGACTGCTTTATATCTTATTTAATTACTTTATTTATATTTTTTTGGGTTTTCCTCTCATTTTCTTATTAGCTACAATTTTAATAAACTCAATTTATTACCTGTTGGCTTCACCTTCTGATTATCTCAGGTTACTTCATTTTTGTTTGTCTTTCGGGCTGACTTTTACGTAACAGGGTTACATAGAAGCAGTTCCATGTAACCCCTTCAAATTTTAAGATTTTGATGCTTAATGAAAAATTCAATCTATTCATTGTATTTAATATCATTTATTTAGTTAGGAGACCAAGTTTCAATCAAATACAATATGTTCATAGGCTACATTTGTTCAAAAATAGGTACATTGATGTGTAAATTAAAGAAAATGCTAAGATACATTCACATATGTATTGGAATATAGTAATACTTCATAGAAACATTTAACCATGCAATAATGTTATTTTAGATGTTGAAAATACTACTTAAAAATTGATATTTTGCATTAAATCATTTTATTACGTTGATTTTAAATGTTTGTAGATGGGACCCATATATAGTGATATTGGATAAATGAAAGGGTTTTCATAATAATATATGTGATATTAAACACAATAGATGGAGTGAATTTTTCATTTATCATCTAGATGTGGAAAATGAAGGGGGTTACATAGAAATGGGGTTTCGTAGAAGCATCACCGTTTTTTCTTGTTTTCTTACTTATCCACGCTAAGATTCTTATTTCTGCTATACTCATTTTATGTGAATGTTGTTGTTGTTGGCTTTTTTCTTTTTTTTTTTTTGACAGGGATGTTTATGTTGTTTTTTAACTGCCGATCATTCTGCTCCATATACCATAGCTAGTTCAATAGCTGTCTTATAAAATTTTCTTTTTAAATTTAATTGGAACTTGACTGTCACATAAAATTTCTAAATCACTTCGTTATTTCTTCCATCATGCGTGGATTCTATATCTAATGTCTTACTTGATTTTTCCATTTTCTTTAACTATTATTGAAATTTATTAATTCTTGGTGTTGCTTAGTCTGAAATCTTAGTTGTTTCTTCTTCTAAGTGCTTGTTATTATTAATGTTGTGTTTCATATATTTAGTTATTCAATCTAGAACCATGATATTCTAGAGCACCTTTCCGCTGGTCTAATTTCAAGTTTACTCTTGTTTCATCCGTTGAGACTAACATTTGCAATAACATGTACCAAAGTGGCACTTCTTTTTAATGTTTAGTACAACTATAATTAGAGGGAAAAAAAAAGGATTTAAGGTTAAGCATTGATGCAAATTTATTGCAATTGGAAAATTCACTCACACCTTAGTCAATAGTCCTCAACTTTGTTATAGCTACATATTCCTAATAACATTAGTATATCTATTGTTTCTTCTCCAAAAAAAATAAATAAAAATCTATTGGTAATTCTTTTCTTCTCTTACGTTTTCCATATTAATTTTGTTGGAACACTATCATATGCTTTCATAAATCAATAAGAACCATATTTAGGTTCATTTTCTTCTTATTACATTTTCCCAATAATTGTCTAAGTGAGAAAGTAGTTTCTTCTTTTTAACACAAATCATTCGGGATTAACAGATATGCTCTGCCAAATGTTGCCAACAAGTAGAGTAATTTCAATCTTTTTACACAAAATAAGTGACGCTAAACAAACCCTAAGGCTTCACATTTATTTTTCTCTTAATTTGCAAACTTAAATATAGCATTTACTCCTTTATAAAAAAATATCGTTCTCTTTGTATAGTTCATAATCTGTCATATAAATTATCATAAGCTCTATGTTTAGCTTTGTTTTTAATCTTCTAAGAAATTTTTTGTTTGTCATTTATATCATTCTACCACAGGATTTCCCTATGTATGATTTACTATTTTGTATACTCCCAGAATACTTTGCCCAACTCTTTTAATGCATTTTGCCATTCCATTTCAGATGATTTATTTCAACTTCTTTTAGATCCCATTTTCCTTCTATTATTCTTTTATTAAAAAGTTCTGTCTTAGCATTCTTCAAATTCCTCCATTTAGTTTTTGAAATTATATTACTTTTAGAATTTGTATCTATTTTTGGGCATATTTGGTATTCACTAAAACAAAAGCTTTTCCATTTAAAACTTTTCCTTCCATAGGTACGCTATTTTCCAATCATCGGTTTACATCTTTCTATACAACAACTCTTATCTTTCCCCGACAAAAAAATACTCTATTTCTCAATAATTTCATCATAGCTTTTCATACAATCCTCCTATTTATTTTAACTTCATTTTCTCATTTAAAAAACTTTTTCACCTAAAACTTTTATTTCAAAAGTTCGATCAAGTACCATAACACCTTAGAGAGAGAGAGAGAGAGAGAGAGAGAGAGAGAGAGAGAGCCCTTTAAGAGCATTCAAATGCACCTTAATTCAGGTGCATTCCACTGCAAAATGGGCTCCACACATATAAAAATCATGTTTTAGACGGTTTAAATGTTGAAAATACAACTTTAAAATTGATATTTATATTAATCTATTTTATTACATTGATTTTGCATTATTTTAAGATGGAGCCCATACGCATTTAATTTGGATGAAAATTGGTATGTCTCTAAAGTAAATAATTCTAAATACAATGAGTGGTAAATGTTAATTTCATGATTAAGTGGGCCCTATTTGCTGGATGAAAATTGGTATGTCTCTAAAGTAAATAATTCTAAATACAATGAGTGATAAATGTTAATTTCATGATTAAGTGGGCCCTATTTGCAGAATGCATCTCATAGGGTTGCCTGTACTAAAATATGGGGCTGACAAAATTTTTTAAAATTTTTTTTAGACATATAGGTGTCACCTAGATCTTTCATCTCGTAAAATATGACAATTTTGAATTTTTTTTGTATTTATTTTTGATTTTCAAAAGTCAAAATAAATACCAAACAGATTCAAGAAACTGCCAAATTTCATAGGGTAGAGGATTTCGGTGGGGCTTGGATACGTGACAAAATTTTTTAAAAAAGTACCAAAAAAAAAATCATCTGGATTTGAGTCCTACCTGAATTATTAACAACATACATTGCATGGGTAAACTCGCACATTGGGTAACCTTACAATTATTGCATGGGGATCTATCTGATCTTCTTGGAAGAAAGAACTATATTTGGCTAGAATTGGGCCAACTCTTAAATGTTATCAAGTGTTCGCTTTTTTTGGAATAAGATGTTTGTTATAACTAAATTATATGCTATAGGAAAATCTAGAATGCAATCCTTCATTTCATTTCTGATTCTAAAACCAATACTCCCATGAATTCTTCATTTCATTTCTGATTTTAAAACCAAAACTCCCTTGAATTCTTCATTTCATTTCCGATTCTAAAACCAAAACTCCCATGAATTCTTCATTTCATTTCTAATTCTAAAACCAAAACTGAAACCCCTCTGAATTCTTTTATAACCTATGAATTCTTCATTTCATTTCTGATTCTAAAACCAAAACTGAAACCCCTGAATTCTTTTATAACCTACATTCTCTCTTCATACATGTCCATTTAGATCACCTCCTATGACAATTCTTCCTGGTTTGTTATCTTTTGCTCTAGACTATTTATTTCATTTTGAAATTGTTTCTTGATTCTATCATCTAATCCTACTTGTGGATAAGCCCTAATGACAGTTATTACCTCTTCACCTAGCACATGTTTTAATTGAATAATTCTATCATTCACTTTATTAACGTTTACAAGTTTATCTTTAATTTTATTTTCTACTATTACCCCTATGACATTTATGTTCCCATCTTTTTCCTATTTTGTAATTTGTACCTGTTAGCTTTTCTAGCCTTAGCTCCTTTCTGTTTAATATCTTGGAGACAAGCCATATTGATTCTTCTTCGTTTCATAGTATCTACTAATTGCATACTTATTCTTGAAAGAGTTCCATCGTTTCAAGAGGCAAGTTGTACCTTGCATTTTATGACTACTATTTTTCCTAATCTCTTCTAGAATGACATGAAAACCTTTGCCCATTTTTAACATAATTGGATTTCTTTGTTGCCTGTTGCTTTCTGTAGACATCCTAGGAACCCATATTGACTTCTCACTGCACCCGGGCTTTGATGTAGCTTGTCTTACATGGAAAGCGCTAGTACTAATTAGTAATGTCATCTCATAATTCATGAATATAAATGTAGCAGAAAGCTGCTAACTTGATGTGCCAACCTTCTCTTTTTATCCTGGATTGAGAATGGCAATATTGTATTTCTATTGTTTGTGAGAAAATTTACAGTTAACTCTATATTTGTGGACAATTTTGTATGCCAGTTTCATATATATATATATATATGGTTTTCAAATTTCCAAATATACGTATCAACTCTTTCTAATGTTCCACAGGTAATTCATCACATATTTTATCAAGGTCCAGTAAGGACTAATCAAATTGCCAACAAGGCTTTCTTAAATTAGGGTATGGATGTAATTTGCATCAAACCCTTTCCTGTGGTGATGTTGCCCCTTGCTAAATTGCAGCTCACACCCTTCAAGCATTGTTCTAAAACCAACTCGACCATTTTCTGTCCCCAATGCTGCTACCATCACAGTAGACTGATTATGCAGAATCCTGCCTCGCATTAATTTTTGTCCTATTTTGCATGAAAGAAGATGGCTAATATATTAGATAGCTATATAATTTTTCTGGATAGCTCCTATCATCAATAGATTTCTCCCTTCATCGATAGATTTATCTCATTCTAAAGCAATTTCAATGCAAGCTATGTGAATGGGGGGGAAAAAATCTGATCCTAATGCGAAAAGGAGAAAAAAAATCACTTGAAAGCATCCAACACTCCGAATGATGCCCAAACTCTCAATGAGGGTAATATGGGGAGTAAATAATTTCATGACGCATTGCTAGATTGCCATTTGCAAATGCACCGACAATTTATGTAGATTTGAGATGTTTAAAATAGTTAATATTTATTTGGAATTTAAACAACTTGGTTTGTATATTTCGAATACATGTGAAGGCTTACATAGAAGTGATTTCATGTGTCTCCCTCCATTTTCAATATTTTAATGATTAACAGAAAATCTATTCTTTCCATTGTATTTGACATCATTTGTGTAGCTAAGATCAAGTTTCATTAAAATCAAAGATGCATGTGGGCCGCATTTGCTTAAAAAAAAAAGAAATCCTATGCTCAGATCCATTCATATATGTATTAGAATATAATAATATTTTGTAGAATCATTATCCATAAATGAATTATATCTTAAATGGTTTAGATGCTGAAAATACAACTTTAAAATTAATATTTAACATTAAATTATTTTATTATGTTGATTTACGCATTTGTAGATGGAGCTAACATATAATGATATGAAACAGATAAAAGAGTCTTCATGATAATATAAATGATGTTAAATACAATAGATGAAATATATTTCCCATAAGTCATTAAATTTGTAAAAACGGATGTGGTTACATAGAAGTACAGTCCTACATTGTAAAAAGTAGTTTGTATTTTTGGAATTAACCTCAAAAGATATGAAAATAAGTCTATGAAATTGATTTTTTATGCAGTTATTTAAATAGGTTTTTATCATATTTTTCTACTGTATTTAACACAAATTTATCAATTGCATATATTTATATGAGATTATAAACATGTATTTATATATATTGTATTTATATTGTATAGGAATAATATAAAAAACATCTATATATTCAATTCAATCCACTCAATCAAGGTACCAAAAATCATTTTTATCAGAATCCTATGTGAGCTACATTTTTTGATGAAATGTATAGTATTAGAATGTTATAATATTATATACGAATATTATTTTTGGACAGTTGAATATTTGAGAACGTTTGTCTTTAATTTATAATGTGTTAGATGTTCTTAACATATAAACAATGTTTAACGGGTTAAGAGATTCACTAAAAAATGATTTTTATTGTGATTAAGATGAATCTTTGATTGAGATAATTTTTTTGTTTCTAGCTACGCGCATAATAGTTGCTTATTTTTGGAGGATTGTATACTTTAGAAGGTTTATATCCTTAATTTATAATGTGTGGTTTTTTAAAAAATAAACAATCTTTCTTGGTTAATATTCAATTTAAATTTTAAAAAAAACTTTTATGATAACTTGAATGTTTGATTGAGATATTTTTTGATTTTTGGCTATAAGCATAATAACTGAACTATTGAATGGCCTGAATTTCTTAGATTCACCTGGATGAGGCAAAAAATTTGATAAATGTACCTATTTGCTTTGTTATGCGATGCATCATAGAAGTACTTCCCCTTATATTATGTATGAATAAAGTACTTAGGGCAAATTCTACGTATACCCATGTATTTTACCCATAATTTCACTTATATTCACAAACTTTGAGAAATCTCTTTCATACCTATGAATTTTCATCCTAATTTCATATGTATTCATATCGTAAGGAATCCGTTAGATGGGTTGTTAGCCTCTCTAAAATGACAAATATGCCGAAGCTTTAATATAGTTTGAAATCACTTTTTTCAAATTTAAAGATTTATATTCAAATAATATAATGAATTTTTAGTTATAAAATCATAATTGGGTATGAGCTTATTCATCATTTTGCAGGGGGTTTAATGGTCCTTCTGATGGATCCCTAACAACATGAGTATATGTGGAATTAAGATGAAAATTTGCAGGTGTAAGAGACATTTTTGAACGTTCATGGTTATAAGTAGAATTAGGGGTAAAATTTGTGGGAATATAAGGAATTTGCCCCTAAATACAAATAAGTTTAATAAATTTTATATTTTTGTAAATTTATTAAATAAATTATGTAATTGCAAATTTATTAAATAAATTATATAATTTGGTTTTGCTTGTAGTTGTCCAAGGTGCAAGGTGCGTGCTTGAGTGAGACTTGAGCTTGGGCGCATGCATATGCACCCCTTTAACAAATATCGTACTACTGAGAAGATTAAATTGAGAAATATCCTTTTTGGTAATTTTGCATAATAAAAGCATTGTCATCTTTTTAGGCCAAATGCATGTCAATGCTAAAAGTATTTTTCGGATGATAAGGCCAGATACTCGACTGAATCTTACCTGCACTTTCTATAAAATTTCTGCTAACAAAAGAGCTTTCCATAATAACTGAAATTTCACAACTATGCCAATCACACCCCTAAAGTTATTTATTTCGCTCTAAGCTATTTGTGTAAATTCCTCAGGTGCCTGGTTTCCAGACGTTTATTACAGAATCCTTTGCTACAAACTGCTGTTTCTATAGTGTTTTGGATAAGTCATTTGAGTTCCGTGACGCAAACACAGTAAGCATTCTTTTTATTCTAAGCCATCTCATTTATTCCATTTCTTGATGCTGTGAGAATTTTGTTCCATACTATGTTTTCATTTTGTTCTCATTATAATTGAATTTAATCTTGTTCCTTAAGTCGATGTTACTGGATGTCAAAGCCTTGAGTTGAGTCAATCTATTCACTTTAAATAGGGTAGGTTTCTTATACAGTACAAAAAATAGTTTTTAAATTTTTAATACATATGCAGGTCCCATTTAGATCTTTTTGTACGCATGTGTCCCATTTTATCAATTTTCAAAAAACCAAATAAAACGCTAAACAAATTTTAAAAGTTGTCAGATGTCGTAGGGGGAAGATCTAGGTGTGGCCTGCATATGTATAAAAAATAAAAATATAAAAAGTGTTTTTGGTGCTGCCTGTAAATTTCCTGATTTAATTTCCTTTGTTGTTGATAAGAATAAGAAGAAATTTTTTTTTAAATGTTCTAGAAATTATTCTAGGCATAATAATATTATGAAGATCTGTTTCTATTTAGATTTGCTAGAATATTTCTTAGAAAATATTAGATCTCCTAGAATCTTTTAGAATTTGTAATGATAAATTTGTGTTTTAAGTTTACTTCTCTTGGAAATTCACTTAGGGTGTGTTTGGAAAATGATAAAATTTTTGGATGAAAAGTTTTTGGAAATGTTGTTGAATTGATTGAAAATGATGTGATATGATAAAGGTAATGTTGATGTGTAAATTGAATAAAGTCAAAATAATATGTTTAGTTGTGCAGAAATGATGAAAAAATAGGGTAGTTATATATGAAGATGTGGAGAAATAATTTTAAAATATCGTAGTTATAGATAGTGAAAAGGTTTCAAACTTCTGTTAAAAACAAACACGCCCTTAATACTTTAATAAGTGTTGCTAAAATTGGGTGGCTTTTTCAGCTATAAATACTACTACTCTTAGTTCTAAGGAACATTATAGTTCAGTTTTATAAAAATTGCTCTCTGGTTTCTCAACTACTACTACTCTTTTTAGTGTTCTGTTCTTTTTATCCTTTTTTTCTATTCTTATTCTCTTAAGAGGATCCTTCCTCCTATTTTCTTCTTTACTTGTACTACATCAGGTCTCTAATATGTATGTCGGAAGGGTTGAATGAACAAAACAGTTTGCTATTTGAAGAGGGAGTGGGGAATGTTAGGCAGAATTTTATCTGCTGTTTATATGTTTTTAATAAAATAGTTTGCCATGTTAAGAAGGGGTGTAGAATGCTAGATCCATTTTCATCTACATTTATATATTTTGGTATTCCAGTGTGTTTAGTGGGATATTGTTTTCTAAGCCACTTTTATCATTAGGACCACTATGACTGCACCATTCTGAAATATTCCCAGATCAAGATCCTAATTGTGAATCACTATAGTTGTTTCTTAAATTCGATGAATGTTAAACCAGACTTTGTATTAGGGATAATGCATGATGTGGTTGGTCGAGACATTGATCAATTGTAGAAAATCTGAATCAGGACTGCACCATTCCCAAATTTCCAAATGGAAGATCCTAGCTGGGACCCAATAATTAACAACCTGTTGAACAAAAGTGATTGTCTAATTTGCTTTTTTATTTCTAAAATTAAAATATCTACACAATTTACAATATTCATTTATAGTTCTATATATATATTTATGCTGCCAAAAATCACTTCGATTGGAAACATATATGTATAAATATTTAAAGATGTTCGAGAGTGAATGTCAGCTTGTTAAAAACAATGTTTTAAGAACCGAACCATGGATTGAATTGTTTTTATGTTTGGTTCAGGTCTTATCAGTTCAACCATTGGTTCAAACTGTTTTGAACCATTCTGTCAGCATAACATAATTATGGTGTAATAATTATATTCAATCATTTAATTATTTAAAAATAATACATAATTGATGATAATTATATTCAATCATTTAATTATTTAATAATAAAGTTATATATAATGTAAATAATTACACATAATCTGTGAGATCAATAATTAATTATTTTCACTTAAAAGTTTAATATGTTACCTAGAATTACTGATTACTAATCAAATTTAAAAATATCTATGACATTGATAATTAATTATTTTCACTTAAAAGAAAAATGTATTACCTAGATTGACTAATAATCAAATTTTGAATAATATACAAAGAATTTAGTATATAACTCAATTTAAAATAAACAATATTACAATGTAAATTTTAGAAAGTGCGGAATTTAAAATAACTTCTCCTGACTAGCATTAAGATCTATGGAGATTTCCTTTTTTACTTGGTTATTTATCAATGCTAAAAAGCTGACCTGTATTAGGATACCTCTAGCTAGTGATATTTTCATTTTAAATTATTAAAGAACAAACGTATAGACCGAGCCATCATTTGATCGATTTTTATGATCCGACCTGCAGTTCTTAGGGCAGATTATGGTTTTTATGTTTTTTAAGGAACTGCTACCTGAGCAGACCACACTCTTGGAGGTTGACAGTCTTGACAGGTTGAACTGGGCGGTCCGGTTTGTTCTTCAAAACAATGGTGAAAAGTTGGAAATAAATGTATAGTATATACTGTTTCTTAAAAATATCTGTTTTTTCGAATTATAATATGTAAATTGGATAAATGTTATAAATGGATTAGATATATTAAAAAAGCTTTTTTAAATATAAAAGCAACCAGTTGAACAAACCCTTTTTGTCCACTTGGTTGTTCGTAAGTACTGATGTTAGCCTTGTAAAATCCCGAACCTAAGGAGCCTTCCTAGGGTTAAGCAAATCTGCTAAATTGCCCATATAGATTTGACATAAAATATATTATATAAAGGGCTTTATTTGTTTAGAATTGATTCCAGAAATAACTTTTGTGATTATGAGGCTCATTAAAATGGTTTTGGAAACTCAGTTCTGTTCATTGTGTGCTTAATAAAATAGATTTAATTTTGTGCACAGCAATCATTTACAAGAAAGTGTTAGGCGGACTGTTAAATTTCAATCATGTTTATAGATTATAGGTGTATTTGGAAAATAATAAAACTTTTGATGAAAAGTTTGTGTAAAATTTTTTGAATTGTTAGAAAATGATGTAATATGATAAGGGTAATAATGAGTAAAGAGAATAAAGTTAAAATAGATAGGGTAGTTGTATGAGTAATTGTATGGAAATAATTAAAAAGTAGGGTAATTGTATAAGAAGATGTGAATAAATGATTAAAATAAGATAGTTTTGGCAAGTGAAAAGTTTTTGTTTGAAAAGTTTTAATGTTTGCCAAACACCCCCTAAATAAACTGATTAATACATTTTATATTCTCTATGGTTCACATGCATGTTTGACTAAAAGCATTTTATGCACTATTATTAAATTAGTAATCACAAATAAATTGAATGGAACTGATTTTCCAAAAACATTTTGGTGGGCCACATATGAGCTGGTTCAACAAAAGCCATTTGCTTCTAAGTGATCAAAGCCCATATATAAAACCTAAACAATATTTTTACTTTTTTTTTTTATATATTTTATATTATTTACATTTATGTTTGAATATTTGTTTTTCATGTTGATTTTATATTTTTCTAGTTTCAGCTTGCTCAAGATTGTGATCAGTGTAGTCTACTATGTATCTTAAAAGGAACTTCTACAAAAGTACAGTTTTCTCACATCTTCTTTTTAAAAGGAACTTCGACAAAAGTACAGTTTTCTCTCATCTTCTTTTGAAAGTGTTGATTTTCTTATAGAAATATGCTGCACATTATTTTGCTTTTCCTAAATTTTTATTAATTTATGCTATTTTCACTTTTATGATTTGTTGGTTCTAGTATGTTCATAAGAAATTTTAAACTTGTCACTCATCAGTGAATCGAAAACTTGCCAACCCGAATTTCAACGTGAACCCGGTTTATACAAATAAGGTTAGCGTTTAGGTTTTAGAAATATGGTTAGGGTTTAGATTTTACAAATAAGTTTAGAGGTGATGCAAAACCGAGTCGCACCACCACAAGTGGTGGTTAAAGTCGGCCTTTTTTCATACTGTGGATTGCCCCCCTTTTCAAGCTGGGAATTTGGTCACATGATTCTTTGTTTTTTGCACTGTCATTGGCATGGGAAATCCCAAAACTGTGTGGAATTACTTGTGGGTGGTTCTGATATGATTCGTTTTATTTTATTTATATAGATTTGTCGAAAGATGCTATTGGAGGTTTCATGTTGGTAGGGAATCTCTGAAACATTGATGTATTAGTGTGACCATTAAAGAACCAACCCAAAAGCGTTTTATGGCAGCTGTTCCATGTTGATGCTATAAATTATGATGGATGGCCAGCCTAAACCTTTGTCTTCCAGTGCGTAATATGAATAGCCACAAGAGTCTTCAGAAAATACCAGAAAAGGACTAAAGACAGAGATGGCGGAAGAAGAGCTTGATGCTTAGGCATTGTTTGATTCAGCTTATTTTGGGTGCTCACCGCTTATTTCCTAAAGAGGAGCTTTTTAAATAATTAATGTTTGATGGCACTTATGTATTGCCTATTTTGAGGGAGAAGCTGCGAGCTGCCCTGCGGGTGCTTATTGGCTTGGTTACTTTATTTCCAAAAATATCCCTTCTATATCATAGAATTATGAAGAAACCTTTCATTTTCATTTTATGTTACAACTGCACAGATCATTCTCAAAATAGCACTATTTTTTATCTTCATAAACAATCATTTTGTTCTTTATAAAATTTTTGTTTCATTCATTTAAATAAAAACTATAAATATTTTAATTATTATTTCAAATCTAAAATTTATCCTTCTTAAAATATATTTGATATTATTATTCAAATTATAGTTTAAAATTATCAAATATTTTATTGGTAGATCTTCATAAATGTTTTATATATGGTAAACTTGAAACTCATAGAGCTATTTGAGTTTTATCTATTATTTTAGCCTTTAGCTTCAGTCAAACAAAGCATTTTAAGCCATTTATTTTCAGCCATATTAAACATTTTTTTTAAAAATTTGAAATTAGTTGCTAATTAAGCTTCAGCGGGATCAAAGAAGGCCTTAAAATGACAGGCACTTTGTGGCAATTGAGTCAAAGATGGCCAAGTTGGATTGTTGGAAGAGGCAATTTTGTCTTTTTATAATGCAGTCTACAGGAGACTGATGGAACTAACTAATTTGGAATTGTGAGACTAACTTGATTGGCCAATTTTGAACAAGTGAGTAGGCTGTGGCTATTCTCAAATTGTTAGGGAAGTTGTTTTCTATTATGGAAGTATCCCTATTCAGGATTTGTCAGGATTTGTCACAATGCAAACGTGTACTGATGATGCAAGATATTTAGGGGTGCAACTCAGTTTCATGAAACTTGGTTTGCCTATAACCTAATGTTAGCCTTATTATGAAATTTAAACCTAATCCTGAGGCTAATCCTATATATAAAACCTAAACCTTAACCCTCTCCGTGTAGATCGGGTTCGAGTTGGAATGTGGGTTGACAAATTTGCTTATGTTAAGTGACAAGTTTAAAATTTTTTATGAAAATATAATTACAACGAATCCTCTAAGCAAAAAAAGAAAAAGACAAAAAAAAAAAAAAGAATAATACAGACTTAACTATTTTTTCTTAAAATATAGGAATGTATAATATATTCTAGAAGTATTTCAAACTAAGATAAAAGTGGGAAAACTAATCAATGTAAAGATGAATAACATAAATATAAATATAGATATAAATGAAATTAATATGATTCATTATAATATAATTTTGACATGAGAAATATGTATTCAAACATAAACATCAATAATGTAAAATGCATAAATATGAAGAAATACTGTTTAGGGATTATTGCTTCTATTTAACATCATTCAGAAACATCCACGCCATCAATTGTATTTAACATCATTTATTTTAAAGGTAAGAGTCTTAGTTTCGTCTAAATCAAAGCTTTGCATGGCCACATTTGCTTAAAAATATGTGTAAATTATGAAAAAATATTTACATCCATTCACATATGCATTAAACTGTAAAGATATTCTATAAAAATCATATATTCACTAGTAATGATATTTTAGATGACTTAGATGTTGAAAATACACAATTTTGAAATTGATGTTGAACATTAAACTATCTTATCATGTTGACTTCATTTTGTAGATGGGGCCCATGTACAATCATACTAGACATTTGAGGAGGTTTCTTTCTATAAAAATGTAAATGGTGCTAGATATAATGAGTGTAGTGAATTTCCCATCAATCATCGAGGTGGAAAAATAGATGAGGTTACATAGAAGTGGAACTCTTGTTTAGGTGTTCTATATATAATGTATTTTATATTAAATATAAATAGGGAAAATTTGACTCAGGTTCCTTCCATTTGGTTCCAACTTGGCCTAAGTTGCACTCTTAAGGATATGCAGTTGGAGATTTATTTAGAAATTTTGGCTATCCATACATTGCACTTTAAAATAGTTACTTTCATGTTCTACTTTGAAGTTAATTGAGATGTCAACAAAAGAGTGATCGGAGGCAAAGATGATGGTGTGCTGTCACAGGGTTGATTTTTTATGCTGAAAATACTGATTTCCACGAGTTGTTTGTGTGTGAAATTTGGGAATCAAACCTTCTGTTGTATGTGCGCAAACCTTTTGCAAATCAACCCTTCTACTGAATGCAGCATCCAATCCTCTATATTAATTTATTATTATTATTATTATTATTATTATTATTGATTTTTTTTCTTTTTTTTTTTGGTTTTTTGACAGCTCATTCTTTTTGGAGAAATCGTGATGGCTCAGAAAGTTATGTACGAAAATTTTGGGGATATTTTTCTAAAGCGTATAGCTGCTCACTACCCCCAAGACTTAGCTGAGCAATACTGCCAAAAAATGAAGGTAAAAATATATTATACCTACTAATTAGCCCATCTTTTCGTCTTTGTTCCCTGGCTCAAGTCATTTTTTACAACATGTGATATCATGTAAACCTATGAGCGAAAAAGCAGAAGAGTCAGTGTCAATGTGAATATGTAGTTGACATGGGCATATATGCCAATAACTAAAGTAGATAAATGTTCCGTGCATAATTGGACATATCATATATGATCCAGGGGGCCCGGATTAGCACTCTGATGCCTTGTTTAACTAGGAATTTCCGGCTGAAATTACATTATCAAAATGATGGCTTAGGTATTCACTGGGAAAGCCTTGCATGAGAGATGAATTCTTTTTTGAAGATAAGCAAAATTGATTATAAAACCTGTAATGGATATCTGAAACCTGGAATTTGCTGGAGATCACATGAAATAAATAATTTCTTTAAATAGTGGCTGAGATTCATGAGAATGTTGCATGCATATCATTGTTGTCATTATCATTGCTTTCACATCTTCAGACTGTAGGCTGCATGAACTCTTATGTTTTTACTGCAGACATATTCAGTCCAATGAGGGCCATTTCTGCTGTTAATTTTTCATGTCTATATGACTCAATTCTCCATAGTTACAAGAAAAAAGGCTGTACACCTGACAGAACCTTCTTTCTTTAGTTCTCCACCTGTTTCTGTTTTTCTCCTCTTTTTTTTTTACTTGATCATGATGGATGATTTCAATCCTTGATTATTTGGAATTGGCTAGTAGCTGCTTGTAGCTTTTTCACTGAATGTTTGATAATAGAACTATTGACGATGATCAATTATGTTTCTATTGTTTTCTCGAATCGAATATTAGTGCTGCATGTTTTCCTCTCAGCTTGTCCTTTCATCCTAACAGCTTGAGTAGTTTTCTGAACATATTATATTTACATTCACAGATTAACTTCATTGCTTTGTAATAAGAATCTGTCAGTTGTTATTGTTCTCATCACCATTACACACCAATATGGTTCTGATTTGTCAGTTTGAGTAGTTTTCTTATGGTTATAGTTCTTCATGTAATAAGAGTGTCAACTTCTATGGTTGTTATCACCATTAAATACCAATGTTTACCTTGGTGGAGCCACTAAAGCTGACAATCTTGGGTCATAATTAAGTGAAACAATGCACTGGAATGCTTCTACCCAATGCTTCTGTGCAGCCCATGATCACCTACATGATTATTTTGATTCGACCCTGATACTATGCACACAAGTGTACTTAGCTGCGATGCACCCAGGTGCAGAAACTCATTAAAAATTATTATTTTTATACAACTATTACTGTGAAAATGACTAAAATGCTCCCTTATTTAAAAATCCAAAAAAAAAAAAAAAAAATTTTTTTTTTACTCTCCAAGAATAGTAAGACTTGTCTTACATTTTAAATACACTTAGATTAATAGTTTTATAAAAGATTTTCAAAAAAAATAGAAAGTGGGTTAAATACATTAGGGTATACCAAAGCTAAGTGTGCGTGGGTGCGTTTAGTCAAAAACCATTTTTGTTTCAGTTTTGTGGCCTGGAACATTGTTTGATCTATTGTTTGTTAAATATGCATAAAAGACCTGGAAAGGGGATATTGTCACTTTTGTCTGAGCTATAATTGTTGAAAAAATGGAAAGATTTATACATTCTCATTAAAATCCATGTAAATTTAACATAAATATGAATATACATTAGTTAAAATTTTTATTATTTATTTCCATTTCCATTTGAGACCTATAATTAAATGTATTTAACACATGAAAATCAGCGATGTATTGATAGAAGCATATATACGTGTGGGTTTCTTATCATTTTGTTGGGACCTGGATGACTATTTGAGGTGAAGGTGAAAATGGCCAAGTAGAGGTTGGGACTTGCAAAAAGGGGAAAAAAAAATATTTGTGGATTATATTTTGGGTGTCTGAGAAGTGATAAAATTTTTGATAAAAGGTTTTAGTGTACAAGTTTTTGAAATGTGAGAAAATGATGTGATATGATAGAGATAATGATAATTAAAGAGAATAAAGTTAAAATAGTTAGGTTTACGCATGGTTGTGTTGAAATGATTGAAAAGTAGAGTAGTTGTGTAGGAAGAAGTGAAGAAATAATTAAAAAATAAGGTAATTGTGGAAAGTGAAAAATTTTATATTGAGAAGTTTTAGGTGTTAGCAAACACCCCTTTTGTCCTTTGTAACATTTCTGATAATAATAATAATAAGCTGGACACAATGCCAATATTAGAGATATATTAATATTGTCATTAAAAGTTTTAAGAGGCAATAAACAGAAATACTGATTTCTGATATAATAATATATCAGCTTTCTTCCGATATTATTAGTGATATCATTGAAATTCTTGGCACTAACTACATTGAAATTGCAAATGTTGATCTTGAATGCCTACTTTCATATTTCTAGAGCTGTAGGCTTATACTACTTGGAGCATGTGCTAACATTGTGTGAGATGTGAATGTTGCGAATAAAAGTTGGCGAGTTAGCTTCCTCTTCCATCCTGTGGTGTTTGAGCTCAATAATACCTGCTGTCTCCTGCTGTTCTCTGTGAGGTCCTAAACTACTTTTTCCACCAAGAGAGCTGAACCAGTGAAGATATGGTTTGCAGTGAGATTTATTATGTACTGGGGACATAAAGGAAATCTCACAGCACTCTCTCAATAAAAGCCTTCAATCATTTCCTAATCGAAAGATTACTCTTCATCATTGTTGTTTTCAATCCATCTCTCTTTTGACCACTTTACAATATTCCTCTATTGTGAAAGTTGGTCTCATCTCTGCTTGACAGTTTTGAAAATTCACCAAATTTTGCAGGGAAGTAATATCTCAGATCTGAAAACATTCTATCAGTCACTGATTGAAGATTTGAGACTCCGACAGAATGGAAACCTAAACTTCAGATAGCATCATTCCGGTGATGGTTCATAACAAGAATACAACTGATGAGTTCTCACCATTTTTTATTTGAGCAATGTTCAACATTGTTTGAATAGATGTGGGTCAGCTTGCCCTTCAAGTGATTTCAGTAAAGTTGGCTGGAGGACAGGGATGGCAATTTTTTAAAAGAAAGGTGAATTGGTTTACCCTTTTTGAGTAATTTAGTAAATTTGGCTGGATAGGAAATGGATATTTTCAATTTTCCGTTTGCTTGCTCTGATGCGACTGCAATTCTCTTTCGGGATATCGGATAGACCTGGCATTTTTTGTTCTTGCTAATTTGGGCAGTTTTCCTTGGCACATTGTCCACTGAATATAAGCCTGCCCACTTCTGACTGCAAAGGTGTAAGGATTAGCTCACTCATCTCAGGAGAATGCTCTTAATGAGTTCTCAAACCTTGAATTGCATGCTTTGATTTCTTTTTCAAAAAATTCTGTATGTTGGTTCTGTCTGTATTTTCCTATGATATGCATGTGGTCCTAACTGTCTTTCGCAATGACAGGATGATTCTAGTTCTGTACATGGCATATTGAGGCTGGCTAGTTGAGGTACTTCAAGGTACATCATATTTCAGTAAGCATGCCTCCGCTCATCATTTAGATGTTGGCATGGGCTGTGATCTACCCATATATTCTGCAAACCTGTCCCTGAAATCACACGTGTAGTGCTAAAAACTTCTGTTCATTTGGGCATGGACAAATAGACAATTTTTTTTATTTTTTCTTTTTTGTCTGTTCGGGTTGTTTTTACGGGTGATTTGAATGCTTGGTTAGCCCAAAACCTATTTGCAAGTGTTCGATAGTTTAGCAGTTCACTGCTGAAATTTTGTGATTTTGTCACTTTCTTTCAGTTGTCAACTATTGTTCCCAATTGCAGGTGTAAATTTCCGGCAGTATTCATGTAGTTTGGAGAGGTTTAGGCAGCTATTGAAGGTTTGCTCAGCGAGTGTAGATTTGAGGGGACTCAAGCAAGAGGCTTATTGTACATTCTTCGCTCCTTTTCAATATATTGTTATCGAGTTTTCTTCCCTAGGTTTTTTGATTCCCACTTGATGCCGAAATTTTCATAACTAATTTTATTCGTGCAAAATTTCATGTAAGACCCAAACACGTTTTTTGTGGGTTGAAGTTTTCTATGTTATTGTTCATCCTTAATTTGTTCTTTGTTTATAAGATGTACAACATTGACATTGACAGGAAAGGATAGTCGCATAAATATAGAAATCTTGGTTTGTGCCCTCGTGAAGGAAAACAATAGGCTGGACTTTATGGCCAGTTTATTTGCTTGCTAATTCCTTCGTGGTTACGAATATGTTGTATTTTTTGAGTTGTCTATTGCTGAACCACCGGCTTACTGGTGTTCGCCTGTTCGGGACAACCTTCATCAATGTCCTCTCTTTCTTAGAGTATTCACTCTCAAATGGAGTTTAAATTTCCTGACATAATTTTCCAATGCAAGTTATATTTGATATTATGAATACACATTAAAAAAAAATATTATGAATGGTTTGGATGTGGCGAAGTGTTTTTTAAAGTATAGAAAACAAACGGTTGTTCAAGGAGACGTTTGGTCAATTATTATATCCCTACAATTCTGGGTCCGTGGAAAATAAAATGAAATGAAAGGAAGTTCGTGATCTCTCATTATCTCATTTTTATTCATTTTATTATTATTATTTTTTAAAAATTCCTTTTAGGAATAGTTGTTAAAGCTTGATGAGCGCGGTGGCTAAGAAAATAAAAAAGAATTCCATAGCGCTAGTTATGCGATGGTGAATTTTTTTAAGACAAAAAGTCATAATTGGAATGATCGACAATTTGCCAATAAGAGAGATTTCCTATACGCAAGGGTAATTGCATACGATGGTGGATTCTTTAATATGGGTACCAGTACACTGACAGAATTTCTCACATGATCATTTGTAGAACTTTCCTAACATTAGCCCATTTAACAGACCTAGTGGGTTGTGGATTGCTAATAAGTTAGTAAAATGGGTTAAAAACTTATAATGGTAATGATTTACTTTAATTGGATTGTCGATTCTATAGTCAATAATAAATAAGCATTAAGAAAATAATGATTTTTAATTTTTTGAGTTATAAAGGGTTATGCTGGATGATACGTTAAGCATGTTTGATGATCGAGTTGATCAATTGAACGACTTTCACTCATGACAACTCATTTATTTAAATGGATTTTATGGTCGATGAGTTAAAATTCTTGGCCAAAATTGGATTGGGTTGGTTCGCTTAACCAAATTGCACTCTCCCCTCAAATATAAGAAATATGATACATAGGCTCCGCTTCTGTGTTATTAGGTCACATAGAAGTGTTTTCATGTATTCTGTTTTATTTTTAAGATTTTGATAAGTAATGAAAAATTAAATCTATTTACCGTATTTAACATAATTTGTTTAGTTAGAAAATTAAGTTTCATTTAGATCAAATGTGTATGGGGCACATTTGCTCAAGATAGATATATTGATGTATAAATTAGAGAAAATATTTAAATCTATTCATATATATAATAGAATGTGATAATATTTTAGAGAATCGTTTATTTACATAGTATTGATATTTTGGATGGCTTAAATGTTGAAAATATTTTTTAAAAAATTGATATTCAGTATTAAAATATTTTATTATGCTGATTTTAAACATTTATAAATGAAAGGGCATATTTAGTGATACCAAAAAAATTAAAGAGTTTCTACGATAATATAAATGATATTAAATACAAAAAATGAGGTGCATTTTTCATCAATCATTTAGATATTAAAAATGACAAGACTAACAAAAAAGGTTTTCATATATGTCGGGCCCATATGAAAGATTCTATTAGGCCCATACAAAAGAAATACTATAATAGATTGTTAGGATTGAGAATATGATGATACAAAATCACGTGGTTTAGCTAGATGGTTACTCCAACAAAGAAAATAGTAAATTACTAATCAATAAATAATTACAACATTCCTCTTCTAGGCAATATATTGTCTCACTTTTTGTGCAAATGTCTTACTAGAATTCTCTATATTCTTTGTGATAGTATATAGCTCTCACATACATATTCAATCCTAGTGTAATCCTATACACAATCTCAGACACACATTATATGAGTCTATACACATAATTAAAATACGTAGAATATAAAACATACTCAACAAATCTCCACTTTAGCTTCAATTCTGCACACAACGAGCTAACTAGCTAGCACAGAAACTTGTGTCTTCAAATGCTTTGCATTCTTTGGCAAACTTATGCCTTGCACATAATTAAAATACATATAATATAAAGCATACCCAACAAATCTCCACTTTAGCTTCAATTCTACACACAACAAGCTAACTAGCTGGTAGAGAAACTTTTGTCTTCAACTGCTTTGTATTCTTTGGCAAACTTGTGTCTATACACATAATTAAAATATGTAGAATATAAAACATAACCAACGAATCTCCACCTTAGCTTCAATTTTGCACACAACAAGTTAACTAATTGGTAGAGAAACTTGCATCTTCAACTGCTTTGTATTCTTCCAACCAACCTCTAATAGAAATCTACCTCTAGTAGAAAACCCATACTCTTGAGTTCAATGTTTCCATTGAAATCAGATTCGTTTGCAAGTCATGAACATATTTCACATCAGCTAATGTCTGTACAACTTTATTAAACATGCGAATCTGTATTATACCAACACTAGCCACTCTATTCTCTACCTTTTTGGCATCCTTATAGTAGGACCATCGTACTCCTTGTACATAGCAAATGTTCCTTAATTGCACACATGTAAAAAGAATAACCAAAATCTAAGATTTAATCATCGTTACCTGCAGATGCTTTTGTCATAAGCAATACATCACTATTAGAGTCCACAACAAATGAAGAATAATGAGATGATTTAGTTTCATCTGCTTTCTCTTTTCCTTTTTCCTTTTCTCTCTTTCCTTTAACCACATTTCCACTTGTAATAAAGTTTCCTTACATGACTCCTCTTACCACATTCCCATCACTTAATATCTTTATTTGATTTAGATGAATTTTTGGATCTATTTGGATTATTTGATAATCTTTTCTTATATTGTTGACCTCCTGTAACAACCAAAATACTCTTACTACTGGATGATCTATTATCATAGTTCTTTCTATGAATCTCATGTATTAACAAATAATTAATAAAATCATCAAGCTACAACTTATCCCTCTTGAATAACAATGTCGTCACAATATGATCAAATGAATTGGGTAAAGATGCTAATAGAAATAACTCTTTATCCTCTTCTTTAATCTTCTATCCCAAAACAGTTAATTCTGCTATGATTTTGTTGAATTCATCCAATTGCTTTCTAAGATCTCTAAGATTTTTCAATCTTAGAGCATATAATCTCTTTTTAGATATAATTTATTTGTTAAGGATTTAGATCTATACTTATTCCCTAGCTTTATCTAAATTTTTTTTGGGTTGTCAAATCAATCACCTCCTGATTGTACAAGATACATTTGAATTGTATTAGTTGCTAGATCTCTCATACTTTGCCAATCATCATCACTCATCCTCTACAGCTTCTTGATTTTTTCATTCTATGCTCAAATCGTTCCTTCTCGATTTAGAATATTATTTACCTGGTGTTGCCAAATGTGAACTCATTTTGCCTATTCAATGATTTTATTGCAAAATTGGTCACCTTTATACGCATCTACATGCTTGTCATTCTTTAAGCAAATGCCTAAAAAATAAGCAGAATTTCATGAAACTAAACTATCCATTGATTCAAAACATCTTCATCATCATCATAGCTATTTCCCACTTAGGGGGGGTTGGCTGCATGTATTCTGTTGTACCATTCTTGGCGATTTAAGTCTAAATTTTTTATAATTTGTAATATTTTAAAATCTTGTTTAATTACTTCCATCCATATTTTTTTAGGTCTTCATCTCATTTTCTTATCACCTTCTACTTGGATAAACTCTGTTCTCCTAATCAGTGCTACTTCAGGCCCCTTTTTAACATAATAAATCATCTTAATATATTTTCTTTTATTTTATCACAAATTGGTCTCATTTTTAAGTTTTTTCGAATTATTTCATTTATAATTTTATCTTTTCTTTTTTTACCACTCATACACCTTAATATTTTTATTTCTGATAAGCTCATTTTTTGTATATGTTGTTCTTTAACTGCCTAACACTCTGCCCCACAAAGCATAGCAGGTCTAATCGTAGTCTTATACAATTTTTCTTTTAGTTTGATTAGAACTTGACGGTCACATAAAATTCCTGATGCACTTATTTATTTTTCCATCCTACTTAAATTCTATGTATTATATCTTTCTCAATTTTTTAGTTCTTTTGAACTATTGATCCTAGGTACTGGACATGATTAGTTATTATTAATATTTGATCTAAAATCTTAATTGGTTCATCATCTGGGTTCTCACTATTATTAAAATTGTATTTCAGATATTCAGTTTTTGTGCAACTAATTTTAAAATCATTAGATTCTAAAGCATCTACCCCACCTATTTAATTTTAAATTTAATCCTTTTTTACTTCAATATATTAGAACAATGTCATCTACAAATAACATACACTAAAGTACTTCTTCTTGAAGACGTCTAGTGATTTCATCTATTACTAAGGTAAAAAAGGTAAAGATTCAAGACTGAGCCTTGATGTAAATTAATCTTAACTAGAAAGATATTAATAACTTCACTAATGGTCCTCACATTTGTAACAGTCCCATCGCACATATCTTTAATAATATCAATATATCTGTTATTAATTCATTTCTTTCTCATCACTTGCTATCTTAACTTTCTTGGTATTCAATCATATGCTTTTTCTAAATCAATAAAAATCACGTATAAGTTCTTTTTTTTTTCTTATATTTTTCAAATAGTTGTCTAAGTAAAGAAATAGCTTCAGTGGCTAATCTACCTGGTATAAAACCAAATTAATTTTCGGATAAATTTCATATATACCCATATAGTTTCATCAATATTGCAGATATACCCACGTAGTTTCACAAATTGCATATTACCCCCATGTAGTTTCACCAAAATTACGTATTACCCCCACTTTGTTAATTGCAGTTAATATCCGCCGTTATTTTTTTTCAAAAATGACGAAAATATTTTCATTTTCATAGGGGTGATATGCAATTTTATGAAACTATGGATGAGGGCATTTTCATCATTTTTCAAAAATATAATGACAGATATTAAGGTAGTTAACGACGTGGGGGTAATACGCAATTTCGGTGAAACTATGTGGGGATAATTGCAATTTGTGAAACTACATGGGTATATCTGCAATATCGATGAAACTATGTGGGTATATGTGAAATTTACCCTTAATTTTTAAATACATTAGTTTTCCGTCTTAGTCTATATTCAATTACTTTTTTTCGTAATTTCATAGTATAACTTATTAATTTTATCCAATGATAATTTGCACAATTTTGAATATAAAAAGGTTCTTGAATCACCCAAATCAGACACCAGGATAACTAGATGTGGACCTTCAAAATCTGGCTATTTTTGAAAAATTTCTTCTTATCGTAAGAGATGGCTTCAATGTGTCTCCTTCCACAAACAAAACTTCCAGCCTAGCCACCGCATTAGCTGATCCTCCATAAATCACCGCCTGTCGTTTGCCAGATTGTTGATCAACTTCGACGGATGAGCTTGTTGCTGGCTTTCGACCTGGACTAGAGACTTGTAACACCAATCATTCTCTCCAGTCGTCGAAAATATGCAATAGAGAAAATGTCGACGCTGCACCATTTACTTCCTCTTCATACTTTGCTGCTAGCCAGAATCACGATTGTTTCTGTGATCTACCAACACCCTATTAATGTTGCCACCTTTATTTTTGTGCATGAAATCGCAGGCCCCACATACACAACACTAATCTATTAATATATTGCATCAACAATCCTTGTTGATACTTATCGATAGCAACAAACCAATGTCTCATTGCTACAGATTTGTTCTGCTTCTTCGCTCAATGTCATTATTAGCGTTGCTACTGGTCAGAAATCCATAGCTAGCTGCTTATCCGCAATATAGACCACCTACCGGATCTGTCTACCCAAAAACAATGCCAATGCTACCTCCAATGTTTATAATGCACCACCCACTAATCAGATTTGCACCATCGTTGCTTACGACCCTCCAGATCTCAATGCCTCCGGATTTTTTAAACTGAAAACCCCAATCCAACCTCTCTTTGATACCATTTGTTAAGGTTAAGAACACGATGTAAGCACAACAAGCACAGATAAATTATGTGGTTTGGCTAGATTCTTACTCCACTAGAGAAAAGAGTAATTTACTAATTAACAAATAATTACAACTTCCTCTTCCAGCCAATAGACTGTCTCTTTCTTTATGAGAATCTCTCACTGGGATTATATTTATTCTTTGTAATATTAAATCTTATAGATCCCATGTCTAGTTATAGCTCTTACATACTTGCATAAGTTCATACGCAGTCCAAGACTTGCACCTTATATGAATCTATACACACAACTAAAATACATAAAATATGAGACACATCTAATATAGATCAAAGCTTTCACCAAAATTAGCAGCTAAAAAATTGAAAAAATCGTTGATGCATCATTAGTGTTGGAAACAATGTTCAAAACAAAACAAAATTGACCAAAGATTGAGTTTTGATGATTAACAAAGACTAACTTG
>JAXCLR010000063.1:27317749-27328638 GCA_035584095.1 Annona squamosa | reverse complement strand
ATGGATTAAGCTAATTATCATGAGAAATGACTTTCTTGGAGAGCAAGTAACAAGTTGCTTAAGGGCTAAGCAAAGAAGGGCAATTGTGGACAAGTGGATGGTTATGATTAAAGTTGCTTTTTTGACTTTTGTAAAAGGTAAAATCAGATTTTACTTAGCTGCAAATGTGCCACCACATATGATAGATAAGGGAGCATTTAAGGAGTGTGGAATTGCAGCACCAAGTGGGCCCTATAGCTGGAAAAAATCTAGCAATGTATATAACCTATACATGTCCATATGAGAGAGAGATTTGAGAAAATTCAAAGTGCTAAAACTTACCTCCCAAGGCAGCAGTTCACGTCCCCAATTTGGCCAGTAAGGAGGAAGGAAAATAGGAGAAAAAGAAGAGGAAAATGAGGAATTATCATTTAATCAAGTAAGTATATGATTATCTTGATTTTATATATCAAATCTGAAAGTTTTTGATGTTATAAACTAAAATATTGATGGAATAGTAAATGGATGAATTTTAGCATGACAATTTTTAATAAGAATCCTTATGATGTGATTAAGGAACGAACCAATTTTCAGCTTAAAATGATAAGTATTTTGGAAGTTAAAAATCGGAGAAGATTAGCCCAAACGGGGTAAAATGGGTTACAGGATCAGCTGTATAAAATTATTTTTCATAATTTTTCTACAAGGAGTTTTTGGCTGAAATTTTACAAGATATACAAGACATATTAATTATCATAGAAAAAAATTAAAAATTATATTTTAATGGGTATAAATATACCCAATTAACGTCATTCAGGCTGTCTAAAAATAGATTCAGCTGTTCAGCACGGTAAAAATACCAAAATAAATAGAAATATTAAATATTTCGTGATGAAAATATTTATTTTGGTTAATTCATGTAGTTATTGAGGTATGTTAGAAATTTCAAATCAAAAATACTTGATTTGATATTAATTCTAGTTTTTGAGATTTCAGTACGCCTGATTTCAGCATATGAGGATAGTTGGAGAAACAAATCAAAAAGAAATATGAAACTTCTGTAGAAATTACATAAATTGATATGTGTTAATAACATAAATTTGGGTTAGGAAAAGTGGATTATATGCTGAAAATTTGGATTTATAAATCTGCTTAGGGTTATGTGTCAAGAGACACTTTAAATGGGTGAAAAATGGGTTCCAAAGTTGCTGTTTTGGAAACCTATGATTAGTGGATTTAAATCTCATGAAAATACTCTAAGTACAGTGGTAATTAAGGATAATTATCATGCTGAAATGTAGATTAAGTTGCTGACTTCAGAAATTTTATGAAAGGCCTCATATATGTGTTGCCAATTAGGCATATGTGAAAGGATAGACATGCAAGGCTAATGAATGACTTGTGAAATTTGATTTTGAGCAAAAATGCATGAAAATATAATAAATTTTAGGAATATATTGCTGTTTAGAATTGAATGATGTTAATCTCAAAATTTGGGATTGATCAATGAGGCTTAAGGCAACGACGTGTGCCTAAAATGAGTAACGATGTGTGAATTTTGGAAAAAGGAGTGAAAAATGGCTTAAGGAAGGTAATGAGCCATTAAATAATGGTTATTGAATGATTCTTAAGTTATTGGATGATTAACTTATTTATGGGATTAAATAGGGTGTGTAAAAGCTCATGTAATAAGTATGTGCTATATGGGTATAACGAATTGAGAAGTCGAAGGAATCATGTATGTTAATGCACATGAGTTGGAAAACTGAGTTGAATGCAAGCAAATGAGATATATAAATATTATATCATTCTTATATGTATAGGCAAAGGCAAAAGGGATAAGCGAAACGGGAAGCGAAGCAAGCGAGGTAAGCAAGCAGCTTTCTAAATGATTTTAGTTTTCATTACAAGGTGTTTAAGGATGGTCATTCCTTGTTTTTATGAGTATTGAAATGTTTATTTCAGTTGAAATAAATGATTGCCTATGGTTTCGCAATTATGTTTCAAATGTGTTGAAACATGAGTTTATATGATGTTTTGTTGAAACGATGTTTTGAAAGGGATGGTGCAAAGAATTCTCTACATGAGAATGACAAGTTCCATGTGTAAGAGGGTATATGATGGCGGGGTGACTATAAGTCATGCATGGAATGGAAAACAAGTAGGCTAGTCAAGGTAGTAAGTGGACAAGGAGTCCCCCTTGATGTTTCCAGGTCGGAAAGGACCGGCGAGGAAGGCTAGTTGAGGTAGTAAGTAGATAAGGAGTCCCCCTTGATGTTGCCAAGTCGGTAGGTTCGGCGCCAAGGATGGAAAGGAAGGATCATGCTATGAAAGAGTGTTCCTCGTGCTAGCGTACCGTCACATGAAGGATAACGTCATCAATGGAAATGATGAATTTGCATATCCAATGTTTATGAAATGTTTGTGAATGGTTTAAGTGAATGGTTTTTCATGAATAGTTTTCATGAAATGTTTATGCAAGGTTTATGAAAAAGTTTCTGCTCCATAGGTAGTTGATCACTTGGTAAGTGTCTCTACTGAACGGATAGAAATGTTTTTAAAGAGTGTTGCTTTCAAAATGAATTGCATGAAAACCCTAAGCTTGCTTATTGAGTTGAATTTAAACTCACATTTTGTTTTCCAAACCCATAGACAAGTGAAAGGAAGGAGGCAAGGAGCACAGGTGGAGATTCAATGATGAATAGATTTCTACGAGTTACCTGTGTGTGAACCTAAGGGTTGAATAGTTATATGAATGATGACATTAAATAGTTATTTAATATTGTAGAAGAATTATGTTATGTTTTATGCCTATGGATTGGCAAAAATTTTTTATGGGTAAATGCTAAGGCATGAAATATCATGATATGAATAAGTATGAAGGTTATGAGATGACATGTATAACTCTCAAATGATATAATGGCCTAAAATGGCATTTGATGGAAGCTTGAAACAAGTGGAATGATATAAAATCCTAAGGAGTTAGGATTAATTGGATAAATAACCAATAAGAACCTGCCGAGTGATCAGGGCAACAATCCTGATTCACATTTACCAATCGATAGGTCCTGAGGTAAGGATGTGACGCTCGGACTGGGGCGCCACAGATCTGGTAGCATCTTCGCAGGATTCGTTATAATTCTAGGACTATATATACATGAAAATCTATTTGTAACAACCCTATAAATCCATAACAAGTAACCTATGGAAGTAGAAAATTTGAATTACATCAATTCTATCATTGGCATGTCATCATTCATCATGGAAGCAAGGCTATTAATCATGGAAGAAGTAAAAGTACAATATGCATAAATAACAATCTCAACAAAGCCTCACCAAGCTATACATTATAAATTCAATCTAAAATGCTATATACATCTCATTACTCATCATATAATACATTCATTTATATATAAGAGTTGATCCCGTGCGCCTAGGCTAAGTGCATAGGCCCTTAGCCCACTTCCTCCACAGTCGTTGGATCACACGGCATAATTGTTGGGCGTTGGATGACCTTTTATGTGAAAATGTACAAAGTGGTTCAATCACGTGAGATGTTTTTGTAAAAGAAAATTCAAAAGAGTAGCACCACCTTTTGTGTGCTCCCTCTCTCCCTGTCGTCAATTGCTCCCTTCAGTTGCACTCTCTTCCTCTCATTAGTCTCTCTTCAAATGGAGCAAATTTCTTGATTGCACCGTCAAGAACAAGAATTAAGCAAAATTTCGGTGGGGATTCTATCCTGGTTGCTATTATCCAAATGATGACCCTGTCATCTCTAACAACCTATCAATCTTAGCTAGGTCAAAAGAAATCAACATGAATTAGGTGGGGGTTTCTGTTTAGCCAGTGGCTTCATGGATACAGTAGTAGGCATGGCATGGATATAAGGAAATGTTGAGACTACATGCACAAGAGACCTTGGTGTGGAAGATTTTTAAGGTTATTTGTTGTCACTATTGCTATGACTACCTTGTTTAGGTCTGTAGCATCAGCTACATCTGGTACTATTAGGGTTGGTGGAAAAGATAAAGTGCCAGAGAAGGCAAGCATTTCCATGTCAAAAGAGGATGGTGATTTAATTAATGAATTAGGCTTACCAACACCTTCTCCAGTTGTTATTATAGTAGATGTTTATTTACTAATAAATGGGAAAAAACCAAAGAGCTAAAGCTACGAAGTCCCACATTTTCGTGCCTGAGGCAAACTAGTGCATAGTTCTTAATGGTCGTGGAAATAGACTGTGTTGCAAAAAAAGAAATGAAAATGTATATATTTTGGATCTTAGTGTAGATCATCCAAAATGTCTATCTGCAACTGATGATGAAAATTTGTTACGGCATAAACGTTTAGGACATGTCAATGTGCATACTATTAAGAAATTGCAAAAATATGATCTTGTGAGATGTTTACCTGAATTTAAAGTAAATGTATATGACTCATGCAAATTTGATAAACAAAAGAAAACTTCTTTTCATTTGAAAAATGTGGTGTCAACATCAAAACCCTTATAGCTATTACATATGAATTTCTTTGGACATATAAGAACTAAGAATCTATCTGGAAAGCAATATGTATATGTTCTAGTTGATGATTTTCTAAATAAATATAGGTACCTTTTTTGGGCAGCAGAATGAATATTTTAAAATATTTCAAAAATTTTACTGTACAGTTCCAAGTGAAAATGGACTAAATATCCGTGCTATAAGAAGTAATCATGGTAAAAAAGTTTGACAATTATAATTTTTCTGAATTTTATGAAAAAATTGGAATATCTCATAATTTTTTTGTTCCTAGGACCCACAACAAAATAGAATGGTGGAAAGACAAAAGATCAAAATTTGATTCAAATGGCACAAACTTTGTTGATAGATGCAAGAATGACTCATAGATATTGGGCAAAAGCTATAAATACAGTTTGTTTCATTATTAATCATATTTATATTCGCCTGATATTAAAAAGACTCCATATGAATTGTGAAAAGGACAAAAACCAAACTTATATATTGTCATACATTTTGATGTAAGTGCTTTGTGTTAAACAATAGAAAGAATGATCTAGGAAAATTTGACTTGAAAAGTGAGGAATGCATCTTCCTAAACTATTCTCCTTTTGGCAAAGCATTTCGCATTTACGACAAGAGAACATGCATGATTGAAGAGTCAATTCATGTATCTTTTGATAAAACTAACAATAGGTCGAGGAAGGTTGACTTTACAAGTGAAGATGAAGGAAAAATTATTGAAAATTCAACAAAAACCAATGAGGAATCAAATGAAAATACTGAAGAAGAGCTAGAAGAAGATGGTAAGCTTGAAATACTTATGTTTCTCAAAGTATAAGAATTTAAAAGAATCATCACATAGATCAAATAATAGGTGATGTATATGATAAGATCAAAACAAGACAATCAATGCAAAATGTCATTGGCCATTATGCATTTATCTCTCACATTGAACCAAAGAACATAACTGATGTTGTAAATGATGAAAATTGGATAATTTCTATCTAAGATGTGCTTAATCAATTTAAAAGGAACAATGTATAGACTTTAATAACTAAACCTGAAGAAAAATCAATAATTGGTACTAAATAGATTTTTTGTAACGCCCCGAATTGAGATGTCACTTCCTTACCTCAATATCCTATCGATTGGTAAATATGAATCAGGATTGTTGCCCTGACCATGCGGCGGATTCTTAATTGGAATGCGTCCAAATTTTTTTTATTTATTCATTTGTCATCATTCATAACTTAACATGACAATCATCACACATTGTAACATTTCACTTGTAACAAAATTCATCATTTCATTCATAGCATCTTTACATGCCAGTCATTACACACTCAATCATTATACATATCATATTTACATATATTCAGTCATTAATTCCCAAGGAACTTAGAACTCTCACTAAGTTTCTGTACACCCAAACATAGAACTTAAAATTCTAACTAAGTTCATATACACAATTAGCTTACCTTAGCATATTCATGTTTTTCCATTCATCATAGCCTTTATGGTTATCATCATGTACTTTTTTTCTCGTCTTAGGTTCACAACCTTCCGAGTTTCCTTGGTACCTGTTTAGGGGTTGGAAAAACAAAACGTGAATGACAACTCAGTAAGTAAGCATTTTATCTTTAGGGCAAGACTTCTTTGAAATTTTTTTTAATAAACATCAAGAATACCTTTTTCCTGAGGACATGTATATGTCCTATAATATCATCGTAAAATTCTTTGTTCATGAGGACAATTTCATGTCCCTAAATGTTTTCATAAGACATTTATTCTTAAAATCATTTACAAGCCTTGCCTGGACTTGTTTAGGCAAAACATACATGTTTTACCTTTGATGATGAGTTTCCTTTAATCTTATATGAACAATGTTCATAGACATTACATGAAATCATCGTTTGCCAATAGATATTTTACGTCCAAAATATCTTTCTTATAAATCCTTAGGCAAAGGAGACATCTCATGTCTCAAAATATCATTAACATAAACCATCATAAAATTCTTTAGCCAAAAGACATTTTTTGTCTCAAAACTCATTAACATAAGTCATCATAAAATCCTTTAGTTAAGAGACATTTATGTTTCAAAATCTTTTTCACATAGCCTCATTTGGCAATGGATATTCATATATCCTGAAACATCAATCGCATAACCCTTTCTCGGCAAAAGACATTTTTATGTCCAAAATATTTTTTTCATTATAAAATCCAACATATTAATAGGGGACATTTTACGTTCATAAACCCTTATCATTTAGGTTCTTTAGAAATTGACATTCTTATGTCCATAAACATTATTCAATTAAGCTCTTTTAGAAATGGGCATTCCTGTGTCCATATCAAGTTTCACATAAATGTTTTTCATAATCCCCATCTTGGGGCTTATTTATAGCAAACAAGGCAAATAAAATACGTAAACCATTGTCATAAATGCATTTGTATAAATACATTTTGTTTAATTCCTGTTATTTACACTTTTATTTAAAACACTTTTTTTTTAGTAACTTATGCATATTAGCTCATAAGAATCCAATTTAGAATAACTTGTTATATAAATGCTTTTTAACCCAATCTTTGAGCATTTGAAAAGCCAAACGTATGCAAATGCGTTTCTCCCCGTCCAGTAGTGACACTCGGCAAGTGATCATGCTATATTTTGAAAGAGAATCCTTAACAATGCGTTAGCCCAACGGCTGTTTATATATTCTACTCCAATCTCAGGAAGGGTGCCACTGACACTCTTGTCATCCTTTAGCGACTTGGCCTTATATAGAGTGGGCCCCGGTCATCCCAACCGTGCTCTACAACTTGCCTATTACTTGTACTGGTGCACCGTACATTCCTATGACGGACCGCAATCCGTTTGGTTTGCAGAACCACAGACCGCAACTCATGTCCTTTTAAACCGGGAACACAGACCGCAACTTGCATCCATATGCATAATATCTTAGACCAAAGTCTATATTTAAGAATATTTTTCAAAAATACATCACAGACAACAGTCCGTGTCAACTTGTAAGCGAACGCACCCACTTTAACAAGTTGTTATTTGAAATCTAGTTTTAAGATGACCTTCCTTAACTTCCTTTAGAAATGTTTTAAATAAAATATTTTGATAAACATTTGAAATATTTGAGAAACAATATATCTTAAAACTCTTTTAATAAAAGAATTTCAAATCCTTTGGATTTCCATAAATAAATCATATTTTTCTCTAATATTTTCTTGGTTTCCATTTCAGGACCTTTTATTTACAAAAGTTATGCAATTATACTATCCTCTATCCATAAGCTAAACAATTAGTAATTGTCCACATATCAATCATTTTTACATAAAGGGAAATTGCATAGTCTTTTGCATGATATTAAGCAACCTGAAATCAAACCATTTTATAAAATCAATCATAGGAGATTGGTCATTCATAAATCCTTTTTTAACATATCTGTATATAAACATTTTTTCAACATTTTTAACATAGATTTCCTTATCTAAAGTAAATCAAAACTTTTCGAACATCATTTCAAAACAAATGGACTATGTCCAAAACATCATTTCTATTTAATTATCTTGACCTAGCAAAACAAATTTCTTTCATCATTGTTTATCACGAGTTATTGTAAAAATAATTCAAAACTCATTTACAATCAATATTTTGTGAAAAAGGGTGAAATTCTCTTTTTCTTATAAAATGCTGTGAAAATAATATCATATAGAACTTACTTGCTTAGAAGCAAATTCTTAAAATGATTCGTATCTAATATGAAATCCTTAGAAAACATTAGCATGGAGAACCTACTTACTCATAAACAAAATTCTCAATTCCATTAATTTAAAGCATTCCCATCCTTGGCAATACCTAGGATAAATTATTTATCTTAAGAAGTGTCACTTGTTTTTCATGAAGCAAACCTTAAGACTTTTTCATTAAAGTCATCATTTTTTCAAAACTTATGGCTTTGCATTAAAGACGTCATATTCAAAACTTGTACTTGCCCATTCAATAAAATATAAACATAAACATTTCAAACACAAACATAAATATTTCAATCATATCAATTTCATAGAAAGAAAATGACATTTTAGAAAGTTCGCTTGCTTACCTGAGATCGCCATAATCCCTTTTGCTTTCATTCTTTTCTTTGCCTACATGAAAGTAGTATGATTTTTCATATATTTCTTTTTCTTGCATTCCATTTAGTTTTCTAATCCATTTTATTCACATATATCATTTATTTGACTTCTCAAGTCACTATACATACATTTAGCATATACATGCACATTTTTACACATTCCATCGGCTAACACATAACATATATAACCCCATAAATAGAGTATCTATTCAACCATATAAAATTCATCTATTAAAAATCATATATAGGTTCATTAACCTTTATTTACCACTTTTCACATTTTTTTCCAAAATTCATACATCGGAGCCCATTCCGAGTGCCTGCTATGACTTTAGGCTTCATTACATAATTTCAAAATTGGAAATTAACCTCATGAAGTGATAAACATATACATCTTCGTGAAATATATCATATTCTCATACATTTTTGCACAAAATCATATTCTACATGTCATTTATCATCCTTGCATGTCCATTTCTTCACATACGCCCTTTCGGCAACATAAACATAAGATATTTCATAAAATTTTCTAAGGCAGAAATTTAATCTATATTTCAGCATGATATCAACCCTTAATTATTACTTTATTTAGGATATTTTCATGAGATTTAAATTCACTTGCCATAGGTTTCCAAAACAGCAAGTTTGGAACCTTTTTCATCCGTTTAACGTGTCTTTTGACACATAATCCTTAGGCAATTATATAAATCCATAATTTCAGCATACAATCCCACTTTTCTTAATCCATATTTAAGGATTTAACATATATATCAATTTGGATCATTTCTACATAGGTTTCATATTTCTTTTTTATTTTTTCTCAAACTATCCACATATGCTAAAATCAGGCGTACTGAAATATCAAAATCTTGAATTAATATAAAATCAAATAGTTTTGATCTTAAATTTCTATCATACCTTAATAACTAATTTAATTAACCAAAATAAATATTTTCATCGTAAAACACTAAGAATTTATATTTATTTTAGTATTTTTACCTTGCTGAACAGCAAAATCCATTTTCAGTTAGCCTTAATCACGTAAATTATTGGGTATATTTACACCCATCAAAACTTAATTTTTAATTTTTTCTGTGATCTTCAATATTTTTTATATATCCTTAAAATTTTTAAGCAAAAATTCCTTGTATAAAAATTATTAAAAATTATTTTTTACAGCTGACCCTGTTACCTGTTTTACCCTGTTTAGGTGAATCTTTTTAGATTTTTAATTTGCAAAGTACTTATCATTTTAAGCTAAAAATTTGGTCATCCCTTAATCACCCCATAATGATTCTTTCCAAAAATTTTATGCTAAAATTCATTCATTTACTATTCTGTCCATAATTTAATTTATAACATCATATACCATTCAAAACTTCACTTTTCATCATCTAAATCATGGAATTTCATACATGCAACCTAATATCAATTCCATATTCATTCAAAAGCATGTTGAATCAGTACTTTAAAGCATGTTTAAAAATCCATTTCATTTTTGAATTTTGGAGTTCAAGAACTCAAGATAAACCAATCAAAATAACACATCTACTTACTTGGATTGATGCTCTTTAAACCCTAATCACTTGGAAGAGTTTTTCTCCACAAATTCTCTTCTTCTGCCCTTGCTTTTCTTCTTCTTTTCCCTTGATTTTTCTCTGCTTGGCACGTTTAAGGGGCTGGCTAGGGCTGGACTTGAGGGCTGCTCTTAGGGAGACGAAATTTCCAACCATCAACCATGTGAACGTGCACTCCTTATGGGACTGAATTTTCTCCAGCTGTGGGCCACACTTTGTGGCAAATTTCCACAGCCATTCAATGCTTGATTATCCCCTACATGTTCTGGCTTAATCTTAGCCAAGTAAAATTGTATTTTACTAATTTTTAAAAATTCAAAAAATCTGTGTATATCTTGACCATCCAACTGCCTCCATTCACGTCCCTTGCTGCTCTTTTATTTCCAACAATTTTCTAATTTTTAAAAATCCCAAAATGTGGGTAATTTTATACACCTAATTACCCCTTAATTAATCCATTAATTTGGTATTAATAATTTTAGCAAAATGGCAGCAATCAGTCCATCATTTGGACGTCATTTGCATGAAACAAAGCTATCCACTTTTGCATCTTTCAATAGGCAACTTATAATCACGAATTTTTTTGAATTTTTTTCACATAATTAAATACTTATTTATACATCCCAACATGTCAGCTATTCATGTGCATTATTTATAAAATAAAAATTCACAAAAATCCAAACAGC
>JAXCLR010000063.1:27270311-27287688 GCA_035584095.1 Annona squamosa | reverse complement strand
AAGTCTGAGACAGGGTCGACTTGGTTTCAGACTTGACCTCAAGTCGATCTTGGAGTCGACTTGGGTTGCGACTTGACTTGATCTTTTGCCAAAAGTGCTTCGATCCTCGTTTGATTTTCTTCTATCTTGCTTGGCTTCCTTCCTTTAATTGCGTTCATTCTAGAATGGCTCCTCATACTTGTAGATCTTGTCAATCTTGAAGAGCTTGACTTTGATTCTTCTTGGATTGGCTTGAACCTTGTGAATCTTTGGAGAACTTGAGTCTTGCATGATAGATTCATGTACCTTGCTTGCTTCATTATTTCTTCATCTTGAAACATGCTTGAAGCTTTCGCCTTGGACTTGAGAGACTTGGGTTGATACTGAGCTTGTACACTTGATTTTGGACTTGAGAAGTCCCAAGTTGATCTTCAAAGTGAACTTGAATCTGCATTTTCAACTTTGAAGAACTCAAGTCGAACATGGGGTCGACTTCATCTGCGACTTCACCCAAGTCGCACCTGGAGTCGACTTCGTCCGCAACTTGGGCATCTTTGTGCCCCAAAATCAAGTCTGGAGTGTTTTTCCTGTCTGAAGTCGATGGTGAGGTCGACTTCGTTTGCAACTTGGCTTCCCAAGTCGCAAGTAGAGTCGACTTGGCCTGCGACTTCACTTGCTATCCTTCCATTTTTGATTTAGCCTGTGAGGTTCTGTTTAAGTAGATCATGGAGTCGACTTTGGGATCGACTTCACCCTAAGTCAAAGTCCAAGTCGACTTGGATATCGAATTGACTATTTCAGTTTCTTAAATCATTTGGCAAACTTATTAGTACACTTGATATTCTCAAAATAGTCTTTGTTAATCATCAAAACTCATGCTTTGGTCAATTTTGTTTTGTTTTATACATTGTTTCCAACAAAAAGTTCGTTTATTGAGCATGTAAGGGTCATTACTTGTATCTCCTTTAATCAAATAAACTTGTGGGCCATTGTCGGACACTTGTGACTTATAATTCATTTTTTTACAAAAAGCACTCCCTTGATATGGCCAAGGAGAGATGGTTCCTCTTCTTAATCCATACTCAATTTGTTCACTGATTTGTATTAGTTGCGCAAAGTTAGTAAAGGGATATGAGATTAAATATCCAAAAATGCTAGGATGTACAGTCTTGATGATTATGGATATTTGATTTTCTATGGATAAATTGATCTTTAACTTTGTCCCTAAAGCTCTCCATGTAGCTATATACTCAATAAATGGTTCACCCTCTTCTTGGATGCTGAATTTCAGACCGATTTGAAAAAATCATTTAGCTTTGCTCTGATTTAGGATAAACTTAATGGGTATTGATATAAGTTTGGAAGCTTAATAAGTATATTTGAAATTTAAGTTCAAATATAGTAGGTATTTTTAAAATTAGTCCTAACTTCTTCTTCTTCTTTTTTTGTTCATTTTCACAAACTACTGAATGCATTCCAGGTAAAACCAACCAAGCCAATGCAGCTCTCTTTCTTCTCCAAGGGTATAATTATGGTCTGTGAAAGTAAAACTATTATAAAAAAATTTTAAATGTAAGGTTTGATTTGCAAACCATGGACCAAATTTAGAAGATTAGTTTTGCTCTTGTTTAAACTTGATGAATCCGTAAATCTCAAGAACTTAGAGAGAGCTAATGCTTTTTAAAATCTTTTGCACACATGTGGATGACAATAGTTTCTATCATATTTTATTACATATTAAATTATTTTTAATGAGTTCTACTTCTAGGTAATCCATCTATTTTTTCCGCATCTTGATTGTTAATGACAAATCCATTTCATTCATAGTATTTAACTTTCTTTATGTTAAAATTTCTTTCCTTTGTCTAGTATCATTATATACACACTCTATCTAAAAATATATAAAATCAACATAATGAAATCTTGATGCTAAAAATGTTTCCAATAGGACATCATCTAGATGTCATGGATGATGGCAAATATTGTCATGATCCGTGTTCGACTTCCCATGTGGAAGTATGATTTGTGGTGGAAGCTTGGTCATCCATGTAGACTTCAGATTAGATAGCAACATGTTGTTTCTCCTAAGGTAAGTAAAGCTTGTTATCTTCAGTGTGAATGGACTTATTTTGTAATATTATATGTCATATTGTATAATACCAAAAAAAAGTATGAGACTAAATATTAATTTTAAAATTGCATTTCCAACGAACCTATGCACTTAACGCAAGCGGTAATCATGTTGATTTTTGTGTTGGTCATCCTAATTTCACTCTTGGTGAGGGTGCTTTGTCTCCCATTTTCTAAGAGCTACTTCTTTTGTAGATTCATGGTTGAGTATACATATGTGGATAAAAATTTTAAAATATATACTTGGATGATTGAGTTATAAAATAAGAGATAAAAAAAAATTGTAATTTTAAATTCTAGATCATTTTAAAAATTAGGTAAATAATTTTATAAAATATTGTTATATTCTAATACATATATGAATAGATCTAAGAATTTCATAATTCATGTATAAGTATAACTTTTTAAATAAATACGACCAATGCAATTGTTTGATTTGGATAAAACTTAATTTTATAATAAAATAAACAATGTTAAATGGAATAAATGAAATGAATTTCCTATCAACTATCAAACTTAAAAAATGAATGATGTTACATAAAATCACTTTTTTGCAACATTGAGTGTGACTAATTTTTAATAGTATTTATTGTGAGAGTTTGCAAATAAATTTGGTTTCTTGTAACGAACATTGGAAATTAATTTTGTAAATTCCCACCATTATGACCAAGAACGACGGCATTGAAATCGATGCAAAAATTTTCAAAAATCATGGCATAGATGTATACAATTCTCAATTGTTCGACATTCGAGGAAAATACTTTTATTTTGGATTCGCTAAGAAGTAACACTTGCGGTCAGATATCTGATTCGGAGAACCGATCGATCGAGTAGTCCACCAAACACTACTTACTATAGCATTCGTGCAACATTAAGCAATTTGGTCCAATCAAACACGCCAAAGAAATTGGAAATCAAAGAGCACTGTATATATGGGATGGAAGGCGAGGCTCGGCAACGGCGATGAGAGGGAATTTCTTGGGCGTGGACAGCCCGAAAATTTCTTCCATGTTCAGATCATCGGGCTTCGTCTTCTCCGGCAGTTTCCATTTGAATCCATGCAAGAGATTGGCCAGGGTGAGTTGAATGACCTTGAGGCCCAGAGCATACCCTGGGCACATCCTCCTCCCAGATCCAAAGGGCAGCAGCTCAAAGTCCTGGCCCTTGACGTCGATGGCCCGACCCAAGAATCTCTCAGGCATGAACTCGTTGGGATTGTCCCAGATGCTGGGGTCCCTGCCAATGGTCCATATGTTGACAATAGCTCTTGTTCCTGCAGGCACGTCGTAGCCATTGATGGTGGTGTCGTCTCTACAGAGGCGTGGTACAAGCATGGGTGCCACAGGGTGCATTCGCATCGTCTCCTTCATGATCGCCTCCAGGTAGGGAAGCTCGCCCATGTCTTTCTCCTCCACCCACCGCTCTTTCCCGATCACTCGATCCAGCTCCTCCGCAGCTTTCTCCAAAATGTAAGGCTTCTTCAGCATTTCCGACATGGCCCACTCCACAGTCACTGCCGAGCTCTCCGTGCCTCCAGCTATCAAATCCTGATGACTCAGACACAAATAGTCATAGCTGATAGATTCATCATCAGAAGTAAATGAAACTTACTTATAGCAACTAGCTGGGCAATTCATACAAACCGAGCTGCCACCGCTTGGATGCCCAAATAACTGACGTGATTGTGCGTACAGCATTGTAAGTGGGGAATTCAAATTTTAGATATTGAGTAGAAGCAGTGGCCTAATAGCCTTATTACCCTACCTCTGAATACAATTCCCTTGGTTGCATGGTCATTCAAGCTAGATAACACTATAAAGAAAAAATACAAGCTTAAGTGGTTATATATGGAAGATGGGTTTCGGATTGCAAGAAATTATTTGCAATGGCTGGATTCATTTATATATAATCGTTATTAGTTAAGCAGCCAAGTGGTAGTAACCAACCGAGCACAACACGGTTGGCTAAGGTCGTATGCTATCATGCCCTCCACGTGGTTTCGAATTTTAGGTTGCATGCAGCGATGGACCATTAGTTCTTCCTGCGCGGGAGTAATATTCTCCCATATTATTCTCCTTGATATTGTTAAGGAAAATTATAGGCATTCAGGGGGTTAATTTGTAAGAAAATTTGTAACGGTTCTCATGGGTTTAATTTAGAATAACTAGACAGAGAAAATGAGATATTCCAAAGCATGATTACAAGGATGATACAATAAAAAAAAGTGCAAGAAAAAATATTAGATGTGACCATTTTTTTCAAGACAAGATTTAGATTTTAGCCGCATACGTGATGTTAAACACAGTCAAATGCAAATTAATATTGCTTAGCCAAAAGCGCTAGTGGGTAGGTTAAATATATATGCAGTCCAATTTTTCTTCTGCAAATAATGTTACATGACAAAAATTTAGAAAATGGGTTCATTCAGTCAGATGCCAACAGTATTTGACTGCAACCAAATTTCTAATATGTGGCAGCCTTTTGCAGAAAAATCAAAATTTGGATACATTTGGTACCCAATGCTGCTAAGTCCTATATTAATTTCTGCATTTTTTATTTTTTATTTATTAATTTATTTTTTTTTGCTTTTGATGTAAAAAGTGATTATTTAATCGGTGACCTCTGCTCTAAGAGAAGTATCTGTAACCACATTCAAGTACATACCTCTCACTTGGGTCAAGTTAACCTAACTGGCCTAAAGCCATCTACCATTTTATTCAGATTCAATACTTTTTAAAAACTTAGGTTTAAAAATTTGATTTGAACATACGCCGAATTAAAATTGAGTTCGATTTGCGTTTATAAGAACCCAACTTGAAAATCCGAGATACACCCAAAATTTTAATGTGTATATGTGTGAATATATTTAATTCCTTATAATTTAAGTACTTTTTAAAGGAATTTTGGCGAACATGCCTGTAATATTTGACTAATATTGCATTTGTCTCTAAATTTGTTGAAATTGAAAATATACGCACAAGGTATGCATAAATTTGCAAGTATGACCTTTTCGTTGGGATATTGTTAGAATTTTCTCTAAAATAACGACAATGCTCTTTAAGTTACATAATACATTTACAATTTTTGCAAATATTGTAATCATATTTGCAAAAAAAAATCTTAAATAATAATATATGTAATAAATATAAAATAATGAGATTTGAAAAAATTGCAACTATACCAATTAGCTTAAAGAGCATTATTGTTATTTTACAGAAAATTCTAACGACATTCTAACAGAAGAGTCAAGCTTATAATTTCATACAAACCTTATAAGCATATTTACAATTTCAGCAAGCTCGAGGACACAATCGCAATATTAATCAAATTTTGTGGGCATATTTGCATAAATTCATTTTCGTAATTTATGCATAAATATATTTATTTCTAAGTCAATGTGTGTTATACACATCTTTGATTTTGACAATATTTAGTCCTTAATTAAACAAATTATGTTAAATATAATGAATGTGTTGAATTTTGCATTAATTATCAATATATTAAAAATAGATGGAGTTACAATGTATAAGAGAAATGATCCAATATAACTAGTTATATTTTGCAAACACTTTTTTTTATTTTTCACAATCCAATCTATACATTAATAATCTTAAAAGTATAATTACAAACAATCTCATGCATTTACACTTGTTATGAATTATATATAACTCTAAATAGTATATTTTTTATGTCATGCAAATGTTAATGAAGTAAAATATGATGGATAGCTTGGATTTTAAAAATATTAAAAAAAAATTCAGTCTATTGCACCATGCATTCGATTACACTACTACACCTTGGTTTGAGTTTTTTATTGTATCATTGATCATCATCATCTTGAAAAGATTAAATATTTTAGGTCCATTTTTTTTGAAAGAAATGATTTGATATAGGTATACTTTGACAATAACCGTACAATCTTTATGTGTCTGCTTGGTAACTGGGGGGCTGAAATGCACCCTACCCTGATCCCTCTCCATGTCATGAGCTCCATAGCACGAGGAGTTTTTGCAATTTAGTCTTTTATGATTCCCGTAGAATGAAGGTCCTAAGAATTTTCCCTAGTGGGGTGTAGGAAAAATTTTCTTTATATTGTGCGACAGTGAATGTGTCATATTGTAATATCAAGGCATCACGAGGCATAAATATCAAAAAAATAGTGTTAAGGATGAAGTTTTAAAAATTAATGCATTAACGTTAGAGTACACATGGTACACCATGGGTTAGGGCTATCCTGATTTGCACTTCTAGTCCAAGAGTGTAAATAGAATTTGTTTCAATTCAATTCGGACTAAGTCAACTCAATTTATAAGAGGGTCAGGTTAAGAATTTTAAAAAAATTTAAGTTATATAACCCAACTTGAACTGACCCGATTTCAAAATTGAGTTAGTTTATGTCGGATGATTGCCAACTCTACTCGATTTTATATATTAGTGTAAAATATAATAGATTTTTAAAAAGTCATACCTTAGCATATAATGCATAGAAATTAACTAGACATTATTTCTTCAAAATAAGATTATTTATAATTATATTATTGTATAAATCATAAATTGAAAAATATCCCCACAAAAGGATTAATTTTTATTCTTTCATATAAATTTATATTTAAAAATGGATTCAATTAAACATTTTTTTAAATATTATATATTTATTAATCTGATTTCTAACCCGAACTAAACCAATTTTTATAATGTTAACATAGAATTAAGTTAATGTGTGAAAAATAGGATTGAAAGTAGAATTGAGTTGAAATTTTATAAGGTGGATTAAGATTGCAGTTACCAAAAATCGAGTCAACTCGACCCGATCTACACCTCTAAATTCTACTACTGCATAATATAGTTAAATTTATGATATATGCTTGAAAAACACTAATGCATTTGAAGACATTATTGTAGCGTGGCAACTATAGTGGGTGCAGGTATATAGGACGGCTAGGGGCCTAAATTCATGAGAAGCGCTTCCACAATTTTCTCATAGGAAGCAGCATCTCTACCGCCAATCTTAATGGGAGCCCCAACCCATGGTAAACCTTCTCCATGAGAAAAAAAAGGAAGTAGGGCATTGTGATAATTTTACTGTGTAATTATATTTGTTTAAAAACATGAGTATGTTTGATTTTTTGATAAAATTTGTATTATATATATACAAAATCTCGGTCTATTCCATTCATTTGCTGGATCAACTATTAAAATGTATGTAGACATAATTTTTCATTATTTGACAATATTCAAAAATATTTGTGTACAAAAAATTATTTTTAATAAGATTTTATTATAATTTGTAAAGTTAGAAAATATAATTTATATTAGGAGTTATGTTATATTATTTAAAGTTAATGTAATTAAGGTACTCTCAAAAATAACAATTCATTTATTTTTTGATTTTTTGAAAATTTATTAATATTTTTTATTTTCCGAATATAATAGAATCTAACCGCATCTAATCACATCTAATTTTTGAAATTAATAAGTTAATCATAATTTAACACCTGTAATATGATTCTAGGCTCCTTATAAGATCATTTATATCTTAATAACAGAATTCAAAATTCATATAATACGATTTAATGAAATTACCTTAATCTAACAACGTCTAACAGCATCTAATCGCATTTTACTGCATCTAAATTAATTTAACCTATGAAGTGTGCAAATTAATTTACTATAATAAATTGATTGTGTTTTAATTACTTGATTTGATTTTCAATCTAACTTTAAATTTATGTTTATTTATATTAAGTTGGTATTAATTTTGACTTGAAATTTGAATTATATGTGTTTACACTTAAAAACCATAGGTGATATAAAATTCAAAATAGTTTAGATATCCTTATTGGTTTATATGCAATTATAAATAATATATTTAAATTCTACATATACTTAATTAAACATGGGTTAATCATTTTTCTTATTAATATTCATTTCAAATTAATATGAATTATAAAAATAGAATACAACATCAAAGAATTTTATTATAAATTTTCAATTTAAAATAAATATTTATTAAATTGATAATTATATATTGATTAAATTTGATTTAAATTAATCTTCATTTTAATTTTAATTTTATTCATTGCCAATTGAAACAAGCAATTAGAGATATAAGTAAACTTTACAGGTGACTGTAGATTTAACTCACTAAGATTGCAAAATAGCTCAAAATAATACATTGATTATTTTTATATCTAATTAAAATAATTTTTAATTTAATTTAAATTCATATTTATATTTGCACACGAATTTTGCAATAAAAGGCACAGGCAGTCTAATTTTTTATCATTAAAATAATTTAGATATTTTATTTAATTTCAATAAAAATACTCAAAAATGTTGATGTAAATTTAATTAAAAGTTATAATCATTTTTGATAAAGTTAATATTCAATTCAAATTAATTTGAATCATGAAAAATTTATGATGACATTAAAATTTTTTACAAGCTTCTATTTAGTATAAACATTTATCAAATTGGTAATACTATATATGCTTGAATTTGATAAAATTTAATATAATAAATTTATTACGTTTATAACTAATTGATTTGAATTTTAGTTTTATTCGAATTAATAGTCATTTTATCATACTTTTATTATTTTTTAATTTGTATCTTAATTTATTCAAATTTTACAATAGAGAAGACTAAGCAGTATAATTTTTATTATTAAAATATTTTATGTATTTTTATCCAAATGTCATAAAAATAAAATAATTAATGGTGATTTAAATTTACTTAAAAATAATCAGTTATAGAATTAATTTCTTTGATTTTTATTTAACTAAAATTTATTTATTTTTAAGTGAAAATATCCAAATAATTATTTTATATTTATTTAATTTGATTTTTAATTATACTTAAATTATTATTTATTTAATGAATTTTTTATTAATTATTTTTAGGATTTTAGTATTGGTAAATTTTAAAATAAAGAACAAAGGTAGTACAATTTCTTGTCACTCAAATAATAGAGGTACTTTGCCAAGAACTGAGCTGATATCTATGATAACAGTGTGTCAAGCAAATTTATATAAAAAAAATTTTAATCTTCAATTTAGATGGAATTTAAAAATAAAAATTAGAGACCACATTTAAAGATTTTTGTTATAAATTTTGTATTCAATATAAGTATTTATTTAACTTAAATAATCTATATGTAGTTAATTTCAATTTTAATTTCACTGAACTTATTACTTACTATTATTTTAATTTTATAAATTTTAACTTATCATATAGTTAATGAGGGAAATATGCTAATAGTACTAGTTTTATAGATTTAACTCATTGAGTTCCCAAAATAGCATGATATAAAAATTAATCATTTTTATAATTAATTGATTTGATATTTCATTTGTATTTTACTTCTCATATTTTTGGTATGTATTCTTATTCATACAAATTGTATAATAAAAGAGCAAGGGTGGATAAGTTTTTATCATCAGAATATATTAGAAATTTTTAATTTAAATGCAATTAAAATACTACAATTAATATGGATATAAACTTAATTAAAAAGATAATCATTTTTTGTTGAACTTCAATTCAAATTAATTTGAATCATAAAAGTTAGAGACAAAATTGAAGCATTTTCTATAAAGTTTCTAATTAAGGATCTATCGGAAAGTAATAAAATTTTTAGTTTAAAAGTTTTTGAAATGAGAAAAAATGATATGATATGATGAGGATAATAATGAAAAGGAAAGAGAATAAAATTAAAATAGATAAGTCAATTATATGTATACGTGTGTAGAAATAATTGAAAAGTAGATTAATTATCTATAAAAATGTGAAAAATAATTAAAAATATAATAGTTATGAAGAGTGATAAATTTTTATACTAAAAATTTGTAGTTTAAAAAGTTTTGGTTGTATCCAAGCATTCACTAGTATAAATGTTTATTGAACTGATAATTTTATATTAATTTACATTAATATTTATTGTTATTTAAATTTTATTATCTTAGCTTGAATTATAATCAAAAGATAAAACATAATGCTGACATAAATTTAATTATAAGGTTTAAGATTTTTATTTTGTGAATTTTAGTTTAGATTAATTTTCAAAATGAAGATTAAACTAGATACGAACTAAGTTCTTCATAAGAAAAGATACAAAGTTGATTAAAATAATTATTTCTATGTACTTCAAAGTTCAAATAAATAATTCTTAACTAATCTAAAAATATTCAATTATTAAATCAGCACAAGAAGTCAGGTATATTTCACAAATTACATATTTTTAATTATATCTTTATAATTTTATTTTATTTAAATTAATATTTATTTTTATTTTACTTCGATTTTTGGTATGTATTTTTTGAGTCACATAATTTTACAATGAAAGAGCATGAGTGGCATACTTTTTTATTATTAAAATAATTTAGATATTTTTATTTAAATGCAATTAAAAATAGCATAATTATTGCAAATTAATGATTTTTTACCAACGTAAAAATATACAATTATTAAATCAATATAAAAATTGTGTATATTTCACAAATTACGTATTTTTAATTATAACTTTGTGTAGTTAAAATTTTATTTTATTTTATTTAAATTAACGTTTATTTTTATTTGACTTTGATTTTTTGGTTTGTAGTTTGACTCACATAAATTTTACAATAAAAGAGCATGAGTGGATAATTTTATTATCAAAATAATTTAGATATTTTTTGTCTAAATACAATTAAAAATAGCAAAAATAATTTAGATATGAACTTAATATGAAAATAATCATTTTTTGTAGAGCTTCAATTCAAAATAATTTGATTCACAAAAATTATAGATCATGTTGAAGAATTTTTTACAAATTTCTATTTAATATAAATATTTATTAAATATTTATTTTGAATTAATTTTATTTAAATTTATTAATATATTTAAAGTATAAATAACCTTACAAAGAGCCTAAAAGCATATTATAGGTATTAAATTAATATCAACATATTTATAAATGAAAATTAGATTATGTTAGATGTCATCAAATTTTATTTTATGCTTTTAGATGTTATTAGATACAATTAAACTCTATTAGACATCATTAGAATTAGGAAAATTTTTATTAAGTTTTATTAAATAAGTTTTAATTAATGTATTTAAGGTATAAATAACTACATACAAAGCCTAAAATATATAACAAACATTAAATTAGAATCGATGTAATAATAATAAAAGTTAGATATTGTTATATTCCGCTAAATACTGTTAGATGTCGTTGATATCATTAAATGCTATTAGATAATGATAGACTTAAATATATTTAATTAAATCATATTAACTAGGTTCTAATTAATATATTTAAGATATAAGTGACCTTATAAAGAACTTAAGAACATATTTACAGGTATTAAATTAGCATTAGCACATGAATAATAAAAGTTAGATGTAGTTAGATGTCATTAGATGTCATTAGATTCGATTAATTCTGTTATATGTCATTAAATGCGATAAGATGTCGTTAAATGTTATTATATCGCGTTAGATTTAGGTAGATTTCATTAAATATTAAGTTCTAATTAATGCATTTAAGGTATAAATAACCTCATAGTAACATATCGTGAGTGTCAAATTAGGATTGGCATAAAGGTTATTTATTATTATATTCTGTTAGGTACTATTAAATGTTTTTAGATATTGTTAAATGTCGTTAAATGTAATTAAATTTCGTTAGATGCGGTCAAACTTAAATAGACCCATTAAATCCAATTAACTAAGTTCTTAAACATTTTACAAAGACACAAATAACCTTATGAAGAGTAAAAATAATGAATATTATGAGTGTTAAATCACGACTAGCATATATAACGAAAGTTAGATTCTGTTAAATGTCTTTAGATGTTGTTAGAGTTTATTAAATGTTATACGTTATTAAATACTGTTAGATTTAGGTAGATTTCATTAAACCTTATCAATTAAGTTCTAATTAATGCATTTAAGGTATAAATAACCTATAGTAACATATTGCGAGTGTCAAATTAGGATTAGCATAAAAGTTACTGATTATTAACTTCTGTTAGATATTATTAAATGTTGTTAGATGTTGTTAAATATCATTAAATGTGGTTAAATTTCATTAGATGCGAATAGTCTTAAATAGATCCATTAAATCCAATTAACTAAGTTTTAAAACATGTTACAAAGACACAAATAACCTTATGAAGAGTTAAACAAACATATTATGAGTGCTAAATCACGACTAACATATATAATAAAAGTTAGATTATGTTAAATGTCGTTAGAAATGTTATTAGATGCTATTAAATTCTATTAAATGCTATTAATTGTGGTTTGATATTATTAGATGCTAACATATTATTAGATGGTGTTAGACAGTGTTAGACTTTGTTAAACTTGGGTAAATTCATTAAATCTGATCAATTAAGCTCCAAAACATGTAATCAAGGGATAAATCTCCTTTTGGAGAGTAAAAATATAAATTACAAGTGTTAAATCATGATTAACATATATATTGTAAATGTTAAATTTTGTTAGATGCTATTAAATTTAATTAGATATTATCAAATGTTATTAAATATTGTTAGATATGACTAAGATGTTGTTAGATATCTTTATATTCCATTAGATGTTATTATATACCCTTAGTTGTCACTAGATATCGCTAGATGTAGTTAAATTTGGTTGTATTATGAAAATTTTAAAAAATAATAATTTAGAAAAATTTTAAAAATAGATTTAAAAATTGTTTTACTTAAAATTATCTTATTTATATAAAATATTTTCTCAACTTTACCAATTGTAATAAAATCTTATTAAAAGATAATATTTTCTATATAAATATTTTTAAAAATATCAAAGAATGAGAAATACATATGCTTGAGGAGTTAATCAGTCAACCGAATAGAATAGATTGAAATTCTATATATATGTATATATCTAAAGTAAATTTTATTAAAAAATCAAACATATTTATGTTTTAAAGTAAACATACAATGTAAAATGACTATAATGCTCTCAAAGCCATTTTTTTTCTTGGAAGCACTTCTCATGAATTGAGTTCCTATTGCCAAATTCATTTATGTTTAGGGCATGTTGAGCATCTGGTAGGTTAACATGGGAAATAAACAATGATGAAATTTTCTTTTCCCAAAAAATTCGTAGCTAATTTCTAATGTAATTTCTTATTTTTTAATACATATCAACCTTATTTTCTTATTTCTAATATTCATCTTTACTATTTGGATTTAATGATGATGTGAGATGAAATATGTTCTTGAATGTTGGAAATAGAAAAATTATATTATAATTGAAAAAATTGTATGAGAAATAAAAATATTTTTTTAGAATGAAAATTTTGATCACATCCTCATTTAATCCAAGTTGTGAATGGCCAATCTTTAGTGTGATTTTTTTTTTCTAGTACACAAGAGTCCCTCCAAGAAACTCCATTTTGCACTTGTACGTACCCCGGTCGACCCCCAGTACGACATCACAAGAGGATGGTTGTCGTAGTGGCTTTTCACTAATCACTACGGCATGTAGATGACGAAAGGATGATTGGACATTTCACGTCACGCACCAAAGGTGGGCTACACTGCTTGTCGGTCTTTTCTTTTCAATCCATTCAACCTACCGTTCAATCGTGCGTGGTGTAGAATGATTCGTGGGCTCTCAATCTTTTTTTCTAAGGAGCATTTTGAAATTGATAAAATTTTGGTTGAAAAATTTGGAAGAGTAAAAGTTGTAAATAAGATAATAGGATAAAGATAATGATGAGAAATAAAGAAGATAAAGTTAAAATAAATAGGTTAGTTATATATGTAATTGTGTAGAAATGATTGAAAAGTGGAATAGTTGTATAGTAAAATATTAAAAAAAGATTAAAAAATATAGTAATTGTGAAAAGTAAAAAGTTTTAGATCGAAAATTTTTAACTTGATATTTTATATTTATTGTCAAATACACCCTTATTTAGGAATAGATAAAACTTTTAGTAAAAATTTTGGAGAATAAAGGTTATTAAATGATATGATATGATAGGAGTAATGATGAAAAGTAAAGAAGATAAAGTTAAAATAAATAACTTAGTTGTATAGGTAATTGTATATAAATGATTAAAAAGTAGAGTAGTTATATAGAAAAATCTGAAAAAATGATTAAAAAATACAATAATCGTGGAAAATGAAAAATTTTATATTGAAATGTTTTAACTTGACATTTTATATTTATTGACAAATACACCCAAAGAGATGCTTTCATTCTATGCTTCAAATTCAGGAGGACAAAGAATTTATCTTCTTTTTTCTTAAAATGATGGGAGAATGCTGCAATAGAGTGTAAAATTTTATTTTATTTTATAAAGTTGCTAATTTATGTGTATTTAATTTATAAGCCAAATCTTATCATTTTTAAATATATATATATATATTGATTTTATAAAAACTAGAGTACTTTAGTAATTTTAAGTGAATAAAATATTCCTATTTTTAAAAAATCAAAAATATATATTTATATATTTTAAAAAATCGTAACACTTAACATATATGTTAAATACACCTGGGTTAGTAATTTTATTTTAAAAAAATTTAAAATATATATAAAAAATAAGATTTTGCAGCATGATGCACTAAAACATGCCCCAAAATAATTAGACATATATACTTAAATGAGTTGTAAACTTTTTTAAAAGATATGTTTTTTGAAGTACGAGTTGGTGTTTCCTGGCCTTCCTCGTAACGGCTGAAGCTAATGAGGGTGAGAAGAAAGGTCCCGATGCATTAAAAAAGAACAATCATTAAGCATGAATTCAGATATGCAGCTAGGAATCTCGTCTACCCCGACATGATTAGAAAGCCCTGAGTTATAGCATAATTCGCGAGAACATGAGCAACAGCATTTCAGGATCTAAAACATGAGAGAAACCACGTCTAGTAAATTCAAGAAATTGAAAGGATAGGAAAGAATGGAACGAATCGATTTCTTCTTGTTTGCCTCTACTGTAATAGCATCTCCCGTGGGACCTCAGTTACATGCACTTAGATTGGATGCACCTGCGTGCAAATGTACATTTTTTATTTTATTCTCAGATTTTTTTCATAAAATCATTAATCGAAGTGTATTTAAATGCTATTGATTTTAAAAATTCAAAAAAATATCTAAAAAAATCCAAATTTTGTAAAAATTAATACACATACTAAATACATTTTTTTTTATTGAAAACATACTAAATACATTTAGATTAATAGTTGTGTAAATAAATTTCAAAATTTTTTTAAAAATAAGTATTTGTACTAAGGTGCATTAAATCTAAGTGCACCTAAGTGCATGTAATTGGGATACTTGTTTAAACCCTTTTGCAACTCGCATGCCTTAGCTCACAAGTGCACACCAACAACCTTAGCTTTTCAACTTTAAATACAAAAGACATCGAAAACCAATTGGTGAATACTGCGAACGAAAGCTAATTTAAGTTTTGCTCAATCAACATTTCTCAATAAATTAAAATAATTAGGATTAATAAATATCAGGTCCGCTTCTATGTAAACGGTTCTACATGTAACCTTCTCAAATTTTAAGATATTAAAGTTTAATGGAAAATCCAATTATTCAGTATATTTAAAATTATTTATTTAGTTGTGAGATCAAGTTTCATTCTAATTTACTATGTACATAGGTCACATTTGCTAAAAAATAAATATATTCATGTGTAAATTAAGAAAAATATTTAGATCCATTTAAGTATTTATTGAAATATGGTACTACTTTATAAAATTATTTATCCATATAGAATTAAAATATTTTATATGGTTTTTATGTTAAAAATACTACTTAAAAATTGATATTTATCATTAAAATATTTTATTATGTTGATGTTATATGTTCGTAGATGGAGCCCACATATATTAATATTAGATAAATGAAAGAATTTTCATAATAACATAAATTATGCTAAATACAATAGATAGAATAAATTTTTCATCAGTCACCTACATGTCGAAAATGGAAGAAATTAAATAAAAGTCATTAAAATTATCATAATTATTGTCATTAAAAAACTACTTTTTACAACATTTATTATAATAATGTTACTAAAAGCTAATTTACACCATAATAAGGGCTAGTTTAGGTCCCCTTATTCTCCATACTTAGCATAAGTCCTTCGCTTGTCGACTCATTTCACCAAACTTATCTATTTAGCATGAAGATTGTGGAATTCTATGATCTAAATCTTTCCATAACGTCAAAAGTGCTAAACAAGCTCAAACTATTAATATCACTAAATAGAACTTTTTAGTGACAAAAAAATGTTCAGTCACCAATGTTAGTTATCTTGTAGTGGGGTTGTATAAAGCCCTAGGCACGTATATTAGAGGACAAATTACTTATATACTCCTGAATTTTACTCATAATTCTATTTATACATTTTTATTTTAATTCCACATATATTCATATCATTGGGGATCCATTAACCTCTATGAAATGACGACTATGATCATTTCTAATTATGATTTCATAAAATTTTTATAATGAATTTTTAGTAATTTTATAACTATAAAATAAGATACTATTTGAATATAATTTTTTTTTTTAGCAAAATAACTTTAAATTATATTAAGTTCCGGACATATTTGTTATTTTTGAGGAGGGCTAAAGACCTATTTAACATATTCCTATCGACATAGGTATATATGCAACTAATAGGAAGATTTGTCGGTATGAAAAGTAAAAAGTATTTTTGGAAGTTACTGGTCGAATTAATGATAAAATTCACGGTTACGTGTGCCTAAATTATACTATGGCTAGGGTCAACGGGTTAACTCAAAGGTAAAAAGTACAGAGCTGAAGGGAATTCCTACCATGTGTTGACCGTGCGCGGCCTTTTCCTGGGCAAGCCCCTCGTCCACCGGCTCCGGACTCCTGGGTCATGCCACTATAGGTTTCGGGTTATTGAAACAGAAAAATAACATACCTGAGTAAAGGCCTTGACTCCACTCCGGCTAAGCTTGACTTCCAGGTTGGGATCCTCCGCCAGCTGCAGGAGCACATCCACCATGTCTTTCGCCGCGTACTCCTTACCTCCGCCTCTCTCCCTCTTCGCCATGTGCTCCTCGATCACATGTTCCAAGAACCAGTCCAGCTTCTTGCTCAGCGCCTTCATGCGCTTCACGTATCCCTGCAAGTCCAAGAACCCCAGCCACGGTATCGAATCCCCGATATTCAGCACTCCGCTCAGAAGGAACAACTCGTCCAGCATCTTCTTGAATTCTTCCGGCGTCACGATCGGCCTCTCATGATTCTCCTTTCTCTCCTC
>JAXCLR010000063.1:27237116-27267373 GCA_035584095.1 Annona squamosa | reverse complement strand
TGCTGATCAAAGGAGAGCAGAGATGGAGAAAGAGAAACTGGAGAAGGCAGTTGCTGTGTGAATTACCCTGGTTGAGTGGGGTTTGACAAGATTTTGCTGTCCATACCTTTGTTGATGTCTTTTTATTTATTCAGTGGGTATGGATCCCCCTCAGATTTGATTGGCTTGGCAATGCACGGTGCTGGGTTGCCTGAGATTACTCAGTCCACATGATCCGTGTTCATCTCCAGAGATGGTCTTCTTGTTGGGAGCTTGGAGAGCTAAAGTGTGCATGCTGGGGGTCCAAGTTTTACTACCTTCCGTCATCTCTCTTCCTGAGGATGAATGGAACATGTTAGGAGCAAAAGCTAAATGTGGGATTGGGAATGCGTCATCATTGGGTGTATATGATTGTTTTGCTGCTTTAGTTGTCGAGTCAGGCATTGCTGTCTGTACTCGTATTGCTGGATGTGGTATCTGGCATTTTTTTCCTGCCACCTTTATCATTTTTGTTTCTCAATTTTTCTAGAGTTCATTTGAATAGGTAGGCAAGAAATAAAAAAAAAGGAAGTCTCCTGTCTTAAGTTTGGAGTTTGTTATTGCTGGGAATCTATGATTGGTTTTTTTGTTGTATGAGAACTAGGTTCAGGCAACGAGTGTATATGTGATTTATTGGTTTATTTATTTTTTGACATTTTCTACAGAAACATCGGTTACATTCAGGAGTGTTGAAAATCTGTTTATTTAAAGTGGTTTTTGGTCGTCAAAGAAAATGGTTGCAGTTCTTTGTTTGTTAATCTATTACATTTTGGTAAAAACGTTGCCTTCTAAAGCATTGGTTGTGGGCTTGTTGGGTTCAGCTTTATAACAACAGATTCGTGAAAAGAAATCCAATAAAACATGTTAGCATCAGAGAAGTGAGATGAAAAGTAGCATTGTTTATGGAAGTTTGAAAAAGTTGTATGGAAAATTGGAAATTAGATTATTATGTCTTCAAAATGAGAAGTGTTTTGGGAAATGGGAGATGTCATCCCATCGAAGGTACAACAGGTTTGGATTTCCCATGCAGCTAACATATCAACAATATTGATGGACAGGAAAAGGTTGATTGACAGCTAAAATCGAATTTAATCAATGTGGAGACTCAAAAGAGAGTGAAAGCAAGATTGTTGGAAAGGGGTCTCATAGGGAAGTCCTAGTTACGAATGATCATGGAGCAAGAAAAATGCGTGTGGAGAATTATTTTATTTTATTATTTGTTTTTTTATTACATCAATGGAGACCAATCCCAACTGGAATTGTTCGTGTGTGGATAAGGACTTTTAGGCAGTCCTAAAATCGCGTCCTTGCAAATAGCTTTTGCTAGTTTTCCATGAAAAAGGTCGGTTTTGTGTATTTTAAAACCTCTGATTTTGTGTATTTGTATTTTAAATTATGAAGTTTGGCCATTTTTATTTTAAATTCTGAAAACTTTGGTTTCTTTGTATTTTAAACCTTGATTTTAACACTGATTTTTAATGGTGTTAAAAATTGACGTTATCCGTGCAAAACAATGTAAATGCCATTCACTATTTGAAAAGTTTTTTTTTTAAAAATGTCTTGAACTTGACTGTTCGGCCTTCTCCATTTTGTCTTTGGAGATTTTAACAACATCTTCACCTCTAATATAGATTTAGATTTTTTTAAAAAATAATATTGGAAGATATTTATGTAATTTTGTATGAATTAATAGTTGTTTTTAATTTAGTTATGAATTAGAGTTTAAGATGTAAAAGAACTAAAGTTTTTAAGGTCTAAAATGTATTTACATATATTGGTTTACATATTAAATCTAAGTCACAGTTATATATAATTTATCACAATTTTAGTTCTACAGCGTCATATATATAATATTTTTACTATTTTATATATTTACATAAATTTCTATTTCATTTAATCGAGTGGAGTTAATATTTTTAATCATAAATTTATATATTTATTTAGTTAGAAAATTATTTATTCCTCGAATAAATATTTAAGTATATATATTTTACAAAATACACAGATTAGGTAAAAAATTCATAAATTATAAAAAATTAGATGTTATTAGATATGGTTAGATACGGTTAGATGCGGTTAGATTGAGATAGATTTCATTAAATCATATTATCTGGGATTCAAATTCTGTTATTAAGGTATAAATGACGTTATAAGGGGCTTAGGATCATATTACAGGTGTTAAAATAGGATTAACTTATTCATTTCAAAAATTAGATGCAATTAAATACAGTTATATGCGGTTAGACATAATTAAATACGGTTAGACGCAGTTAGATGCGGTTAGACATGATTAGATACGGTTAGACGCAATTAGACGCAGTTAAATTAGGGTGATTTCATTAAATCATATTATCTGGATTTCAAATTCCGTTGTTAAGTTATAAATGACCTTATAAGAAGTCTAGGATTATATTACAGGTGTTAAAATAAGATTAACTTATTCATTTCAAAAATTAAATGCGGTTAGATGTGGTTAGACACGGTTAGATATAATTAGACGCGATTAGACGCGGTTAGGCGTAGTTAGATTAGGGTGATTTCATTAAATCATATTATCTGAGTTTCAAATTCCATTGTTAAGGTATAAATGACCTTATAAGGGGCATAGGATTATATTACAGGTGTTAAATTAGGATTCACATATTAATTTCAAAAATTAGATGCGGTTAGACACGGTTTGACGCGGTTAGACGCGGTTAAATTAGGGTGATTTCATTAAATCATATTATCTAGATTTCAAATTCCATTGTTAAGGTATAAATGATCTTATAAGGGGCCTAGTATCATATTACAGATGTTAAAATAGTATTAACTTATTAATTAAAAAAATTAAATGCGGTTAGATACGGTTAGATGCGGTTAGACATGGTTAGACGTGGTTAGAAGTAGTTAGATTAGGGCGATTTCATTACATCGTATATCTAGGTTTCAAATTCCGTTGTTAAGGTATAAATAATCTTATAAAGGGTCTAGTATCATATAACAAATGTTAAATTAGGATTAACTTATTAATTTCAAAAATTAGATGCGGTTAGATACGGTTAGATGCGGTTAAATACAGTTAGACGCGATTGGATTCTATTATATTCAGAAAATAAAAAAATATTAATAAATTTTTAAAAAATCAAGAAAAATAAAAAATTGTTATTCTTGAGAGTACCTTAATTACATTAATTTTAAATAATATAACATAACTCCCAATAAAAATTATATTTTCCAACTTTACTAATTATAATAAAATCTCATTAAAAAATAATTTTTTGGACACTAATATTTTTAAAAATTGTCAAATAATGAAAAACTATATCTATATACGTTTTAGTAGTTGATATATCAAATGAATGAAATAGATTGAGATTTTGTATGTATATAATACAAAATTGATCAAAAGATCAAATATACTCATGTTTTTAAATAAATATACTGAAAAATTACCACAATGCCCCTACTTCCTTTTTTTCTCATGGGAAGCACTTCATATGGGTTGGACCTTGCTGTAGGAATGCTTTTGATATATAGCAAGGACAACAAAGGGGATTAGTATCTTATACATCAAGTTTGGTCGTTCTTCACTTTGATATAATTGCCAGATTTTTTTTCCCTTTGTTTTTAGAGTTGTTTGTGCTGGTACCTATGTTTTTTTTACACAATTCGCATTTTATGCTTATAGTTTAAAATTTATTGAAAATATATTCATCAATATTTAAAACATTTGCAATTATGCTTATGATAAAAATCATTTCAACAAAGATTAACTTTCGTTGCCTAAGATAGAAGTGCCTGACAATGGTTAGTAACCTTTTGCCATCTGATGATGTAATCATCGACTAATTCATCCTTCTATTGAGATAAGGTTAATAACTGTTATAACTGTGCCTCTCGTGTAGTATCTATGAATCGAGAAGTCAATATTTCTTTCATATCTTCCCAGGTATGCATCGAGCATCACCAGAAAAGGTATTTGGAAATATTCAAAAGTGGAAGTTTAAACGATGCGCCCAATAGCCCATAGCATAGTGGAATAATGCTAGATATTTTAAAGCTCTCCCCGTACCATAGAAATGAACTTTTAGTGACTTCAAATCCCTTGGCAGTAACTCTGCTTTGACTTTTGGCAAATAAGGTCTGTTGATTATTATTGTAAGGACCTCAATAAGTTAAGATGCTTAGTGGTGAAGGCACTCGGCCACTAACTGATGCACCATCTCTTTCTATGTGGCAAACCTTAATGGGGATCCCATTAAGCTAAAACATAGGTGTGAGTACCTCATCTTCTTCCCCTAGCACATAGGAGGACACGAGTTCATCCTTTGGAGTAGTTCCGATGCCTTTGGGATGAGAGAGGCTACAGAAGGCTAGCATTGTGGCATGACAACTACCCTTGACCGAGTCAACATCTCACAAACTTTTGAAGTGCTTGCTTAAGTAACATCTACCATATTAACTTCAGGTCTTTAAAAGGAATGCCTTTTTCTTTTGCCTTCCTTTTAAGAAGTGGCCTTCAATGTTCTTCATGAACTGGAGTCTTAATAGGCGCATAAGTCATGCTTTCCTGTAATCTAATTAGTGAAGCAAATTGATTTGTGTGTACAAAATTATGAATCAAATTGAGCACCAAATGCGGATACATCATATGGCGCTTAGGAGAGTAATACCATCCATCAGTGAGCTTTGGCCTTCGTAAGATTCTTGGCTTGCTAGCTTTGTTCATTTAGTTCTTTTGTAAACTAGAAGGAAGCTATTCTCTCGACCGGCTTAATCTTTTGTGCTTTCTTCTTTTGTCTTCTTGATGTCTTCTAAGAAACTTCAATGATATTGGTAGTGACATGATCGAATGGAGAAGGAACTTTGGCTTTTGAGCTGGATGAGGTAGTGACTAACTAACAACGTAAATACATTGAACTTGGAATTGCAAATTGCAAAGTGACCAAGTCGGATCGAATGATAATAGGTTCTTGAGTCATTAATCAATTGTTTTTTACCAACTAGTTGAACAGTCAATTGAGCGGCAAATGACCCTAGCAGGCTTCCTAAGCTTTTTCCATTTGTGATTGCCATCTTGGATAAGTCAAGAGGCAAACTTAGTAAGATTTGATGCGACTTTGCACGTATCTCTGTAAGTGGAGGCAGGCAAGGCATCCCTGGCTATTAAGCTAGTGCCAAACGAGATGCAACAGATGATAAATAGACTTTCTCATAGAGCTAGGTTGTTGCAAGGGTTGAACAAAATACATGTCATTGTGCTACTGGTTGAACTAGTACAATAAACTAGCAAATAGACTTCTTGATGCAATTAGATCACATAGAAAATAAGTCCATTTGGTTTGACATGTATGGACATTGCATTAGAAACAGCCTAGGAGATAACAACAAACTTAACTGCATGAGTGGCAGCTGCAGTAGTTGTATTAGCAACGCGAGGGATCTAAAAGTCGCGACGCCCCTTTGACAATGTTGGGCCATTCTTCTTCTTCATTAGAGTACTTATCATTGTTGAATAGTTAACATGTTGATAGACACAATGCTGGGGCTTCTCTAATACCAGAATGAAGTGATGCAGAATGGTCATAACCATATTCTTTATATCAGCAACAATGTAACCACCATTTAGTAAGAATCTGAATGCCAATGACCACCAATGAACATGCTTGAGAGCTATAAAAGAATACGTAAGAGTATCAATAGCCAGAGATCAAACAAAAAAATATAGAAAGACTATAGTTTTCAGCTCTTAAAGATGAAGGGAGATTAACCTTCTTTTTGGTCGAGATTAGATTATCCTTCTCATGTGGCAATCTTAGAAAATAAATGTCAATTAATTCTCTCAATGAATTTTTAAAGCATTTTATTTCTTTAACTGATCCAAAAAGTGTATCATAGAAGTATTTCGTATTGTGTTCTATACTCTGATTTTACATCTTTAATGAGAAAACTCTTGATTAAAGAGATAAATACAATAGTCTATAAAAATAATAATTCAATTAAAATGATAGTAAGATGAGTAGAAGGTCTTTCTGTAACTTTACAAGTATACAAAAAATTATGTTTAACAAAATATAAATGTAGATAAGTACACTTTGCCCTATGTTGTGACTCAAAAAAGGGTGAGTAATGTTACCACATGCTATGACTCGCGTGAGTTGCATATTGACCATGAGACATGACTAACAAAAATAAATATAAATCACTACAACATGCACCATGGCTCAAAAGGAGGAAATAAACAATGCCATGCGTCGTGAAATAAAGTGAGTTTACGTTTAGCCCATTGACCAGTGATGACTGAATTTGGGACAGTGAGAGGCCCATTGGCTACACTGGCGATCCTACCTAACAAGTTGATTGCGCTTTCAACTTCGGGAGTTACATAACAAACTAATGTGTCTCGCATTCAACTTTTTTATTCATATAGAAAGCCATCATCTCCTGCATTTAGTCTTCGAATTCGCACAGCAGGCCAGCATATTCTGCAAGCAACCTCTAGATTGAGAGTCGGATGATTTTACTAAAAATCTGGGTTTAACTAAATGTTAAAGTATGTTTGGGCCAACTTAGATCAACCAAAAAAGTTTGAGCCCAACTAGGCCGGTTGACAAGAGTTTGGGACCAATTGGGTTAACTCAACAAATTTGGGCCCAAGCGGGCTTGTCGAAGAATTTTTGGCTCATTGGGAAGTTATAGACATAGGAGAGTTTATTGGTAGGTTTATGGCCAACTTGGATCATCTGGAGAATTTTTGGCCCAATTGGGCTTGTTGTAAAGTTTTAGCCCCAATGGAGCCAAATTGAATATTCATCGAAGACTTTGAAAGTTCTAAGTCCAATTGGACTTGTTGAAAAGAGTTTGGGTCGAACTGAGCTTGCCTTAACAAATTTGGGTCCAACTACTGTTATTGGAGAGTTTCAAACTCAAATGGCTTATTGGTAAGCTTTGGACCAATCTAGGTTGTTAAGAGGTTTTTGGGCTCAATTAGGCCTAAGGCCAACTAGAAGGTATTAGGTTGGAATGAGGTGCTTTGGACACAAATGAACTGAAATGGGCCCAAATGGAGCATTATGGACCAAAATGGGCTCATTGGAAAGTTTTTGGACCAAGTGGGTTTGATTGGGCTCAAGTGGGCATGTTGAAGACTTTTAGACACAACTTGGTTGATGGGTAAGTTTTGGGCCCAAATGGGCTTGTTGGAGGGTTTTAGACCTACCTAGGGCACTTGAAGAATTTCAAGTCCAATTAGGTCTATTGAAGGGTGTGGGACTCAATTGAGCTCAAATAGGTAGCTTTGGGCTAAACTAGGAGGCTTTGGGCCCAACTAAGTTGTTTGAAGGGTTATGAGCCCGAGTGGGCCTAAAATGGGTCAAATTGAATACTTTAGACCCAATTGGATTGAAAAGGGTTCGAGCAAAAAAACACGAGTTGAAATTACCCACTTAGCTTTTAGGTATAAGCTATAGAAAATTTACGAATGTACAAATCACAATAGATCCAACATTTTCCTAATTTTAGCTTAACATGAGAATTTTCATAGCTTTTTAATGTAAAACAGGTTCACTCTTTTTTGAATTTTGCATGCCTATGTGAGAGGAAAATGCCAAAATTAAGTCTACTATAAAAACCTCTTAATAAGGCAAGAATAGGATTCATTATGATTTGATTGTTCGGATTGTAAAAACCAAGTGGAGTTTAATAATTACGTTCTAGTAGCATGACATCATAGCACAGTTACTTTATTTGGACACAAGTTTACGTTTGTCAAAAACATGATGATGTGCTTGAAATTGAAATGATTTTTTTAGAAAATAAAACAAAAATACTTAATCCCACATTTCAAGTCATCTGCCACCCAAAGATTATCCATATGAGATAAAAGTAAAATTTTTTTTAATGAAAATAATTTTTATAAAAAAGGAGAACAATACTTAACCTCACATTTCAAGTCATTTGCCACCCGGAGATTATCTATATGGGAAAAAATTGAATTTTTCTACCATTTATTTTAGTTGGAAGATGAAAAAGATTTTTTTGAATGGAAAGGTTTTGAAATAATTCTTTTTTTGGAGCTTTAGAATATATATTTTTTGAAATAAAAGAAATTTAGGAAAACTAAGAGAAACTAAAAGGAGTTTTTTTTTTCCTTAAAGGAGATGGGCGCTCTATAGTACCCACAAATTTTAGATTGCAACCCATAAGCATGTGACATATATAAATGAAAAATTCAGGCCATGAAATTAATAAAATTAGAATTTTATTAATGGCATAGAATTATAAAGTAAGAAAAAAGGGAGAATTAATAAATAAATAATGATAAGTTAGAGTGTTATCGTTGAATGGAATAATAACAAAGTATGCTATTTAATTTCAGATTAATTAATTGATTTTGTCAAATGATTTAATTTAAGTAATTAACTAGGTTAAATTATTTAAATTAATGCATGACCATGATTTAATGGCTTAAATGCAAACAATAAATTTAAGTTAAAAAAATTAAAATTTTATGATTAATGATATGTAAATATATATGGATATATACATATATGAAATATATATATATATATGAGGGATGATTCTATTAGCCTGGGCTAAGTAAATGGCCCACTTAGCCCACCTCAAAAAACCTATTTAAAACAAATTTTTTTAATTGTTTTTTTCATGTACTTGTTTATCTAAGTGTATTTAACATATAGACCAAGTTTTACCATCTTTGAATATGTTTATCTATTTTTTTGAGATTTTTAAACATCTATGTGTATATATGCATTTAAAATACTCTTATTTTCAAAAATCTAAAAAATATATATGAACATTTCCAAAAATGGTAAAACTTGGTCTATATGTTAAATACACTTAGATAAACAAGTGTATGAAGAAAAAAACAAAAAAAAATTGTTTTAAATAGATTTTTTGAGGTGGGCTAAGTGGGCCATTTACTTAGCCCGGGCTAATAGAATCACCCCTCTATATATATATATATATATAATAATGAAGAGTAGTTGTACACATGTGTGTGTAGACTTCCAAAATAAAAAAGCAAATGAAAGGGCTGAAGCCCTACTTGTGCAGAAGGAGAGAAAATGGGAGGAGGGGAGAAGGAAAAAAAAAAAAGAAGGAAGAAGAGGAAAGAGGAGAAGAAGGGACTGCGGGGGGAGAAAGGATGGTTACCGCTGTCCATCCCCGTCGCTACCACTACCGCTACAACTATCACCGCTAATCATCTCATCATCGGCCCGAGGCAAGGAAGATGGTTTTTTTTATTTTTTTAAAGAAATTCCTACGAAATCATATTCAAAACATATGACTTTTACTAGATTTATATGTAAGGAAATAGAAATATGGGAAAAGAGAGGAGATTCAATTGCACATTGGAAGGAGAACAATAGGGTTTTGAAATTTCTTCCTCAAATGGGTAGGAATCATGGAGATTTTCGTAGATTTATGTAGATCTTCATGTTGGGAGCCGAATAATGTATATGTAATGTGAAAATTCATCCTATGCGTGATTCTGAAATTTTAAGAGTTGAAAAACTTTAATATTTTTTCCCAAATTGCTACATAATGTATTTAAATGATGTTGGGATGTATTATTTGCAAAAACTATATGTATAATGTTGGGTAAGAAAGTAAATTCAAAATTTTCACCAAACCTTGAATGTGGGGATGCCCTAAAAACGTGAAGTGGGCATAGGGCATTTATATCTTTTGTTTGTGAGATAATTTATAAATAATTTTGAACCCATTTGGATGCCAAAATTTGGTGGAAAAATGAGGACAGGTTGGTATATATGTTATTGTATGTGTTGCTGCTTATAAACATTAAATTTAGTAATTTAATTTTATACGAACAAGGATTTAAATCAAAATGTGCAAATCTAGACATATATGATAAATGAAATTGGATAGTTAGGAATTTGTATAGAGTTATGAGATTTCTTTTAACTAAATATGTATGGGGTGAATTTTATATAATTTTGGTATCAAACAAATATAAAAAAAAGAATGAATAAATGAGTTACAATTGTATAACATGTGTATGAATGATTAGAGGGTTAAAAATATTAAACTTGTTGTATTTAAATTGTGCAAAAATAAAAGGAAGAAAAATCCTTAAATTTTAAAGCTTAAAACTCTCTCAACTAACTGGCTTTAAAGATGACTCCTAAATAATTTGATTATAATTTTAGAAGTATGACATATGTTTATTGGTGATAAATGGGTGGTTAAGCAAAGTTATAATTATAAAAAAAATATATGCATATATAGGGATTTCAAATAAGCCTAAATGAATGTTAAATTTAGGTGGGCTATTATAAACGGGTTATTATTATTATTTTAAAATAAGTATAATACATGTGAATGATGATGAATGAAAAATTATAAGCTTTAAGCTGGAATAATAAAGTAGAAAAATTTTTAATGGAATGATTTTGAAATTCTGGAGCAGAAAATGCATAATTGCGGGGTAAAAATAATTGCCCAGCTTGAATGTATAATTTATGAATGTCATTTTGATATTTTAATATTAAGTTTGTACAATGTGGATTAATGAAATATGTATTTTAAGTTTTAGAGGTTAAAAACTAATGTTTAATGCCTACATTAGGTTGAGACTACTGTTTGAGTTTGAAAGTTATATACCAGAAATTTCAAGTAACGAGATGAATATTTAAATTCCTGTAAATTGAATACGTTAGTTAATATAAGCCTAAAAAAGATTTATGAAATGGACTATTTGGCCATATGCATCAGCTAGTAATGGTTGATTATTAATTTTAATTTTAAAAGTATGACAATAGAGTATTAATTTTCATACTTATATTAATAAAAATGCAAGGAAATTTGAAAAATCCAATTGTTCAATTGATTATATGGGTTATGGATTTTAGTTATGGTATTTAAACATTATATTTACGTAAATTATAATTAATTTGATTTTTAGATGATAAGATGTATATGAGTTAAACCATGGGTGTAGATATTCAAGTGGAATAGCCAAGTCAATTGGTTGTTTGCCTATGTAATTTAGATAAAATAGGTGGATTGCAAATTTTGAATGTAAAAGCTAATGAATTTAAGTGCAATGTAAAGTTTTAATAATTGAAATCAAGGTAATAGAGGAAATAAAGTAAAATAGTTTTGTTGTATAGTTCCTTTACTAAATTAATGATTTTAAAGCATAAATGACGAATGCTAAAATCATTGCAAGTATCATAATAAAAATCTTACGATATGATGTTAAATATAAATAAAAGAGAGTTTAGCCAGGCAGGCAGGCATGTGGATAGGCTGTGTGGACTATGAATGTTGGATTTAGGTTTAAGTGTGGTGATTACACAAATATAAGAAGTAATATACATTCAATTTCTGGAATAAATGAATTTATAAGTTATAAGGAAGGTTTCTTATATATATGTAATAGAATTTGAGTTTTGCTTGATGGGAATGATTTCTAATCATATATCTTAAACAGGTTAAGATTTTGTATGAATTAGTCTGTGTGATCAGATTTTTTGTAATAAACTTGTTTTATATGCGTTCGAAGATCTCATGCCCTTTATATGAGTTATTTGAGTGCAATATATACAAAATGTACAAGACTCATTAAGAATATTTCATTTATAGAATGATTAAAAGACTAAGATAATGTATATAGTTTATGAGTTTTCAAATTAGTCTATGTTTATAAAAGATTATTTTTTAGCATATTAGGCTTATGAAACCCTATGAAATCTAATTTTATGATGCATTCAAGATGAACTCCATATTTGAAAGTCTAGAGTGAGAATCGGATGTTTGCATAAGTGTAGGATAAATTATATTTACATGAGATTTTCAAGCAAAGAAATGCTTGAATTTCTTATTAAAGACCAATAACAATGGAGCAAGTAGGAAATAAGTAGACATGTAGATTAGTATGCTTGATGATGGGAATGACATGTTTAGATATTGTTTCCTACTGATTATGCTGGGGAGGGTTAAATAAAAGATGGAGAAAAGCTAAAGGAAAAAGGTAAGCAAGTTCTTCAGGATTCTTTTTATTCAGAAGAATTTTATGGTAAGAAAAATCTATTCTTACCTTTTTATTTCAAGAAAAGTTATTTGCTAATGAGTTTATTTTATTTAAATAATTCTTTAAATTGACATGCATTGAAAAGGTACTTAAGGATGGCCATTATCCTATGCATAGGTTTTATAAAAAGAATATGTTCTTGAAATATTTTTACAACTTGATTTTTATGTACAAACCTTATTATCATGTTGAGTTGGCAAAACTCAATTCACGTCATAAACAAATATGATGCATGTGTGAATATTTAAATGTCATGCATGGAAAGTGAATTAAGGTGGCTTTGTAAAGGTTGTAATTGGACAGGTAGTTCATCCTTAACATTGTCTGGTTAGTGCGTCCGACGTATGGGCGGGTGATCACTTAATAGGTGACTACCGAATGAGAAATAAGTCATAGAATGATGCATGTGTGTGCATTCATCCCATTATCATACACGCACAATGGGATTTTAAGAGTTTTATAATTTCAGTTAATGTCATGGGTTTTGAAAATTAAGTATTTCTAAATGTTTGCTTACTGAATATTTTATACTTATTATTTTCAAGTAATCAGTGAGCGTAGATGATGCAGATTTGATAAAAGAGCTTTCACTACTAGTTGAGCAGTGAAGGTATGATTCTTAATATTTTTGATGAATGTGGAGCCATTGGATTATAATTATTATTATTGTAAGTATGTATTATATTAGAATGTGTTATGTTGTTATATATTGTTATTAAATATAATAATTAGATTCTCATGTGAAATAGGATTATATAAGGGATGTATTAGATGAATTAAAGTAGATGTGAGTAATTTAGAGTAAAACGTTAGATTTGTAATGACTGTCAGGTTTTGTATTAACCAAATGTCTTAACTACAGATGGCATGCTGCTAGATTTTAGTTAATAAAATAGAACCAATGTAGGTTCTAAAGAAAAGAAAAGAAAAAAATCAGATTGATTTTCCTGATAAATTGGGAACAACTTCCACTCATATAAGCATGAAACTTTCGATTTCATTTACAAGTTTCAACACCTAAATAGATCTCTGGAGTAAGGTACCACGTTGTAATGTGCTGTTGCGGATCAGGGTACTACATGCTGTTAGGAAAAAAGAGAGCTTGGATGGCTCCTTTGTAGTTGTGTCTTCAAATAGTGATGCTCATGGGGGCTATTTATAGGCCTTGAATAGCCTAAGGCAAGTGGTTTCATAGTTAAAAAATAACTTGGTAGCCAAGAAACTATTAACATGGAACTTCAATTCCGTAGATATTTTATTGCACTCACCTACTTAGTATTGTTGGTTGTCTTCCACGTATTAACCTTTCATTAGTGCATTCTTGCATTCTTCAAGTGTGGTTTTGCCACATTTTCATGGCTAGCTTGAACAGTGAAGATCTTGCCACGTTGTTAAACCAAGTATGCTTATGACTTGTTCTTCTTTGGAAATCTCAAACTGCCAACCACGTCTCTTTTCCCATCTGAACAGTCACATCACTTTTATGATTGTCCTCCTAGCTTTCTTCATGTACATGTGTAAGCCTCACATACATAAATGACATTTTTTTATCAATGTCATATTAGATAGTAATAATGATCAGATCCAAACAGTTCATAATTTTTATTTTGAGATTTAAGCCATCCATCTTACTTCTCTCCTTGTAATATTATAATTACTTAGAATTTTTAATCAAGTTTACCATGAATGATTACATGCTTTGCTTCTCATGTGCATTAAATGCTTGGTGGACTTTTGAGAGGAGACATGACCTATCATTAATTTGTCCTCCTAGCTTTCTCCATGCACATGTGTTTATTTTACATATGTGAGATCAACTTTTTTATTAATGCTGTATCAAATAGATGTAATGATGAGATCCAAACCATTGATAATTTTTATTTTTGCAATTTAAACTATCCATCTTGCTCCTCTCCTTACCATATTGTAATTACATTGGATTTTTAATCAAGATTGCCATGCATGATTCCATGTCTTACTTCACTTTTGCATTAAATGCTCACTTTAACCTTGAAAGACAGAAAGATGAACAAGTTTCGTGCCTTAGTTTTTGGACTCCATGCATACATGTATCCTACCTTGTTGCATCACATATATATTATGCATGCAACTTGGATGTTAAATTTCTTTTTCGCATGTGTTATTTTTCAAAATATTAGACATCCGCTTTCACTTTTTTTTGCACGTCCACTTTTTTCTTCTTTTTCATTTGCATATTTTTGCATGTAATGGAACATTCACTGTTGTGTACATCTAGCTTCATTTTTTTGGCATTTTATATCCAATAATTTAGGATGTCCATTCTCTCTTTTTTTCTTTTTTCTAATGTCCACATCCTCCAAAATTTGAATGTCCATTTTTTCATGTTTTGGACATCCAACTTACTATTTTTCTTCGCTCAAAATTGTTGTAATTTTAATGAGACCTATGATCTCGAAGTTCCCTTCGTCAATGGGTAAGAAGACCCACTTGGCAACCTACAAGCACATGGAGTGGTTCCTAGAGAATTTATGGAGAATGTAATTTCTACAATAAGTTTGGCCATAAAATTTACTAATACAAAATTAAGACATTACATGAAAATAGAGAAAAATTAATTTAAGTACCAAAGAGTATAAGATACACACCTCTTAGGTAAAATCAAATAGTGTTACAATCATATACAAAACCGAAATGGATGCAAAAGATGGGTACGAAAGAGATGAGTTCTAAATAATCTATTTTGTTGGTGTGTCTTAAATCCACAACTTGTAATGCATGATCTATGGATAGTGGATGCTCAAGACACATGACAGGAGACAACGCACTATTTAATGACCTCAAACCTTACAATGGTATAATTCTTACATTTGACAATAATTAAAAAAGTAAAATCTATGAAGGAGGATGAGTTAAGTGATATAAAAATTTGTCAAAAGATTTTGAGAAGCTACAAGTGAAAAAGAAAGGAGGAGAAGAATCCAAGCAAGATGTAAAAGATTATAAATTAGGCTAAGAGGTAAGTGAAGGTAATGTTCCCTACAACCCCCTAAAGATATCAAATTGAGGCATGAACATCCAATTGATCAAGTCATTAGAAACATTTATAATTGTATAAAAACAAGAGGTCAAAAAATATGTAAACAATTTGCAATCATATAAAAAATTAAGCCTAACACAATTGATTGAACTCTAAGTGATAAAAATTGAATAATAGTAGTGTAAGAAAAGCTTAATCAATTTGAAAGAAATAAAGTATGACAACTTATTCTATCCTATTCTTAGACCCCAAGGATCATATTGTGATCGGAACCAACTGAGTATTTAAGAATAAACTGGATGAAAATGAACTAATTATTACAAAAAAATCCAAAATAGTAGCTATGAATTGATTTTGAAGAATCATGAGCTCCGATAGATTAGAAATCATATATATATTGATTGCTTTTACATTATAGGTTTCAAATTATTTCAAATGGATCTCAAAAATGCATTTCTAAATAAGTTTCTTACAAAAGAAGTGTATGTTGAACAATAACTAGGTTTTGAAGGTTTTGAAGAGAATGATCAATGCAAATATGTATATAAGCTAACCAAAGCATTGTATAGATTGAAATAAGCTCTTAGAACTTCATATAAATGGCTTAGCAAGCTTTTAATTGATAACGAACTCAAAAGAGGAGAAGTAGACACTACCTTATTTATTAAGAGCAAGAATAATGATGTTTTAATAGTAAAAATTTATGTAAATGATGTAGTTTTTCATGACACTAACGAATTCTTATGTTGAGAATTTTTTAAGGGTGTGTTTGGCAATTTGCAAAAGTTGTCGAAGTTAAAACTTTTCAATCTAAAACTTTTCGTTTTTCATAACTACTATTTTTTATTATTTTTATATATCTTTGTATACAACAACCCTACTTTTTAATCATTTCTACACAATTACCAATACAATTAACCTGTTTGTTTTAAATTTATTCTTTTTACTCCTCATCATTACCCTTACAATATTACATCATTTTCTACTACTTTAATAACTTTTACATAAAAAAATTTTCATCGAAAGTTTTACAACTTTCCGACACACCCTATGTTGATACAAAATAAATTTGAGATAAGTATGATAAGTAAACTCAGCGACTTCTTTGGATTGCAAATCAAGCAACTTAAAGAGGTGATCTTCATTTGTCAATCCAAATATATCAAAGAGATGGTCAAAATTTTCAAAAAGCAAAATTACAAATGAGTAAGTACACTAATTAGCTCTTCAATCAAAATGGATAAAACAAGAAAGGGAAAATGGTAGACTAACATTCATATAGAAGCATGATTGGATCTTTATACTTAACAACTTCTAGACTTGATATATTGTTTAGTGTATGCATGTATTTAAAATTTCATTCTAACCCCTCAAGAATCTCACATGGTAACTACTAAAAGAATTTTTAAATATTTGATTGACATAATAAATTTAGAATTATGTTATCTCAAGTAGGGGTGTTAGTGGTCATAGTCAACCTTTCAACTCGTTCATCTAACCCGTTTATAAATGGGTTTGGGTTTGAATAAATGGGTTGTGATCCGCCAATTCATTTAACCATTTAATTAAATAAACAGATTAAGGTTAAAATTTTATAACCCGTCAACCTGTTTAATTACCTGTTTAATTACCCGTTTAACCTATTCAACCTATTTAGCCCATTCAACCCATTTAACTCGCTAAAGTTTTATATATATAAATGTAAACTCCTTAATTATTTTTCTTCTCTAAGTCTTCCTTCTATCCCTAATTTTCATTCTCCTATTGCTACCCTAATTATATTTTTCTGTTACTATCCTATTTTCATTTTCCCATGCCAAAAATACTCTCTTGTCTCTCTTTATGAGATCATCGTTTGTTAGAGTCTATGCCTTTAGGTCGTCCGCTATACAACTTGTTAACAACCCACTACTCATTTATTAAATGACTCATAAATGGATTAGGGTCAAGGTTTATAAATGGATAAAAAATGGATTAAGGTTGAGATATTTTCAATGAGTTAAGATTAGGATTAGGTTCCAACCTGTCCAACCCGATTTGTTAACACCCCTAATCTCAAAGGTTCAACATTTGACTTGATATGATACTCAGGTGTAGATTTTACTGATTATAAAGTGGATAGAGAAAACACTAGTGACAATTGTCGATTCCTTGAAAGCATATTGATATCATGATTTTTAAGAAAACAAACTAATGTTGCTCTATCTACTATAGTATTGGTCCCGAGTTAATGAAAAATACCCAAGAGGGGAGGGGTGAATTGAGTAATTAAAATTTTTTAACTTAAATAGAAACTTTACCCCGGTTTGGTTCAATCCCCTTCAATGAAACAAAAGGAAAGAAATAAGATAATAAGAACTGAAATAAATCAATGAACGAGATTTATAGTGGTTCAAGCAACCTTCCTTACTCTACTCTTCCAAGCTCACACCTCTTGTGACTTGGGTTCCACTATGTATTTCACAAATATAACTAGAGCCTATGCTCTCTTCTAGATTCTAGCTCTAGAGGGCATCGACAATTCACAGCACAAGTAGGTAATGAGTTCCACTCTAGTCACACACTACTTTGCTTACACTTGATCTTAATTACCAAAACTAAGTCAAGTTTAATACAATAAGAAAGAATAAAAAGAAGGTTTCTATACATTACTATTGTGTAGAGGCAGATTAGGAGCAGATAAAAACTCGTAAAGTAGGCTTTAATAATTCAGCAAGCAGCTCTTGGCAATTTGAAATCAAAGTTCTTCTTCTAGATGTTGGCTTAATCACTTAATACTCTTAGAGATGGGAGTTGTTCTCAATCAACGATGTTTCAGTTACCCTCCACGTTCATATTGAATGCCTTATATAAATGACAAGGGAATTCGAACGTTTGGTAGTAGGTGGCGCATATTTAATGCCCTAACGTTCGAAAAATTTTCGACTGTTGTGACCCAAGTTGCAGGTGCAGTCGACTTTGGGTGCAACTTGGGCTTTTCGTAAAGACTTCAAGTTTCATTCTAGGTCGACTTGGTCCTGAACTTGACCCAAGTCGGAGGTGAAGTCGACTTCGGGTGCGACTTCACTTTTTGTGCTTGCTTGATGAACTTGAACTTCTTTGAAATGATTTTCCTTGCTTAATTTCTTCATGTTCAATTGTCCTTCCCTTGATTTACATCATTTAAGACTTAGTATATTCATACTAACTTGATCGTCTTTTGTAAACTTGAATCCTTGAATCTTGGAGTACATAAAAGAAGTCTAAATGGGTGATCTTGATCTTCCATGATGAATACATGCAACTTTGCTTGCTCTAGACTTGTTTTGATTCTTCATTTGTTCCAAGTTCAATGTTTGAGTCGGCTTGGCCTTCAACTTCACTCAAGTTTAGCATCATATTAAATTAGTTTATGATTTTACTCTTCAAAATGTCTGTTGATTAGTTGAAGTCAATGCTAGAGTCAACTTGGCCTACGACTTCACCCAAGTCGCATGTAGAGTCGACTTGGTTTGTGACTTCGGCAGCTCTTGTCCCCAATTTTAACTCTGGATAGAAAATCACGTTTGAAGTCAATGCTGGAGTCGACTTAGTCTGCGAATTTGCCCAAGTCACATGCGAAGTCGACTTCGTGTTCGACTTCAGTAGAAACATAAAAACGTGTTTGAAGTTGATGCTGGAGTCGACTTGGGGATTGACTTGGCCTAAGTCGATGCCTGAGTCGACTTTATATCCTTTAATCATCGTACAAATATATTATTAACCAAAACTTACTCAAATTGATTTGTTAATCATCAAAACATAAACTTAGCTTATTTTGCTATTGATTTCAATACATGTTTCCAACATATAGAACCTGAGTATATAATTGCAAGTAGATGTTGTGCCCAATTGCTATAAATGAAACAACAATAAGAGACTATGAATTAGAATATAAGAATATTCTAATCAAATATGACAGTCTTGGTGTCATTTATCTAACAAAAAATCTAGTGTTACACTCTAGGACTAAACATATGGATGTCAAACATTACTTTATAAGAAAATATGTATAAAATCATAATATATGTTTAGAATATGTAAAAATAGATGACTAGATTGTTGATATATTCACTAAACCATTAAATATTGAATCATTCTATAAAATTAAAAGAGAAATAGGAATGATAGACATAGAAGGATGAAAAATTAATTAATTTGACCTTTTTGTTTGTTATACAAGTGTACGTGTTATAATGTATTTTACTTGTGAGTGATGATTAATTTGTTCAAAACATGAATTTAAAATGATAAATGAGAATAAAATATTGGTTTAATGAAAGGGTTTAGTATTAAAGAAAGACTTTAGGCAATGGACAAAAGGGCATATTTTTATTATTTTTATTTTATTTTCTTTCATCTCTCTTTCTATTTGAGCTCTTTTCTTCTCCTAAGCTCTCAAGCTTATTATTGCCTTACATTTTTCTATTTCTAAATAGCAATCCAACCACTTGCATTCTCACCTTCATCATCTCATTCACCCATGGCATTTAAGAAAACCATAAGCAAACTTATTAAACTTCCAATTTCTCATCCATCTCACTTAAACACAGAAGGAGAAATTCCTAGACAGCAAAAACTCCAGCCAAGAGGCCACAAGAAGCTAAAATATCATAACTTCCTCCAGGCACCACATACGATTCTAAGAAGATAACCTATTTTCCACCTAACTTAGAGAGCTAGAGAAATCATCTAGTAAAAGTGAGGAACAAAAATTAGAAAGAAGGGAGCCCCTGTACGAAGAGTTAAAGTCATTAAAATTCAATTGAGTATTTCAGAACTTCAATTCAGTTGAGTATTTTAGAACTTCAAACCAACACAGGAGGTTCTACAAAATTTTTTATTAGAGAAAGACATTTCCTCCAAAAATTATTAATTTTGAATTCCTAAAAAATTATGAGTTTGACATTGAGGAACTTTTAGATTACTAAGGTTGGATTGAGCTTTTGAAAGAAGATGGAAAATCTATTCTGTTTTGACTCACCCGTCTTACTATGCTTGGAGTATAGATGATCTTAATACATATCTTAAAGGGGTGGAAATATGTTTAGGAGCAAGTCAATCTTAAGCAGCCTAAATCATAAATCACATGTTGAATATCTCGCATGGAAAAGACAGACTTTCAAAGAATTTTACGTTATTAGTAATATACAATGAGCTAACTCGGAGTAATACATTGAAGGAATGAAGTTTCTACATTATATGGAGTTGCCTCCTAAGCTTAGGGTACTTAGTTTTAGTTGCTTACTGTGTGTTTCTCAAAGGAGGAGGGAGAAACATTATTAATTAAGAAGAGGTTGAAGTTCTTTGGAAATTAGCCAATCATAAAAAAAAATATTACTGTGTATGCTAATTTTGAAAGCATTAGCAAATAAGAAAGATAATCTTATCGGTAAAATACCATATGGCATGTGGATTACAAAAATGTCAGAGCACTTCAAAGTAAGTTTGAAAGGGGAGCCATTTGAAGTGCTTAAGCCAACAAATGTCATTAACAAGTCACTTTTTAACCATATGAACATTGATATTTATAGGTTTAAAATGGAGCAGATAACGGCAAGGATTGGAGGAGATCAAGCTCACCAAGCAGCTCCACAAGAAGAAGCATAATGTTAGAGGAGCATCAAAGTAAAAAAATCAACATTTTCAAATCTTAGAACCTCATCCTATCCTTGCCTCACAACCTCTGCCTTATGTTCAAGTCTCTCATTCACATATATCCTTTTCACCACAAGCGTCTCATGCATATTATAAATTTCCATAACAAACTAGTCATTCCCCCATGAATCCGACCATTTTAAAATACCTTCATGTCATGGAAAATAAGCTAAGTTAGGATTTATAAACCATAAACGTGTATTTTATGACTATACATGAGAGACAAGATAAAGCAAAACGAGACATCAAGAACCTTATACGCTTTTGCCTCTAGTCTTAAGCATCACCACCCTATTATAAGCATTCATAATCTTGACCCCTACTTTGGTAGAATCCAAGGTTTCATACCCCACTATTGAACAAGAACTGCAAATTTTTACTCCCTGCGATTCTTCATCTCCACCTTATCACTCTCATGACCAAATGTCTTATCCTATCACTTCTTTTATATACAGCAAGGCTTCCATTGCATTCATATAACTCCTCTTTGGTGATTATCAAAAAGGGGAGAAGATTGAGCTAAGGAAAGGAGAGAAAATTTTTATCATTTGGGATTAGGTGGACCATATATAGGAAATGTTGAAAATTTTGCAAATTTTGAAAGGTAAAATAATGAATTGTTTCATGCTTTTATTGTTTTTATCAAAGCGAAATGAAATGCCTTATGATTGTCTCAATTCCTTTTATACTTAATGGATTTCTCTTGTATTGAATGAATATCTTATGTGTTGGTTGAATTTTCTTTGTATTGGATGAATGTCTTTTCTAATGAATGAATTTCGAATATTGAAGTAAATAAAGCACATAAGATGTGAAACTCACAATTGAAAATGCAAAATATTATTTTTCAATTATCAACATGGACTAAATGTGCTTTTGTAAATGTTAAATTATGCCAAAGCTACTGATGAGTTTGATGTTATGATTGAAGTTAGAAATTTAAATTTCAAGTGACAAGTGTTTAAGTTGCAAAGATAAGTCGATTGTCATCGACTCAAGTCGATACTCAAGTTGACTCTAAAATCTACTTCAGGAAGACAGAGAGTTGAGTGGAAAATTTTCATAACTAAAGTCGCATCCCAAGTCAACTCAGCATGCAACTTGGGTATAAGTTTGCAAACCAAAATTGACTTAAACTGTAACTTGGAGTGCATTGGCTAACTGAAGTTCCCTCTTATCGAAGCTTAAAAATTAAAATTGTAACCCAAGTTGACTCCACAATTTAAGTAAAGTTAGATCCAAATTCAACTCAAACCTTAAGACTTGAAGAAATATGAGAAAAGATGAAAATTTTTTTAAGTAATAAAAATAAAATCGCAACCCCAAGTCGACTTCACATGCTACTTGAGTAAGTCTCATATGAAATCGACCAAAAAGCAAAACTTGAAGAAATGAAGATTTAAAGAAGGAAGATTTGAAGTTTCAAAACCCTGATGTATAATAAAATCGAAGGCCAAGTCAACTTCACATGTGACTTAAGTAAAGTTCTAAAATCAAGTTGACTTCAAGTAAAATTTGGAGAGAAAAAACTGAAGATAAACTCTATAAAATAGAGATGAGCTTAATTATTGAGTGTTTTTCATCTAAATTTGGAGTGGATCTGTATGTGATCCCTACATATATATGCATGCATAAATCTAGTGCCCAAATTTTCTAGTACAATATATATGATTATTTGTGTTTGTCATTGTATTTATCAATATTGGTATTTTTTACTAGTATTATAGATTGTGACAATTGATATTATAATTCAACACCTTTCACAACCCTCATACTATGGAGAAATTTTTTTTTTATAAATACCCCTACTTTGAGGGAGAATCTATAAAATTCTTACATCACAAGGAGCCGCAAATAACAAACTCACATTAGGCGGGATTCGAACACTCATTGATTCCATTGGAACCAACAGTGCTACTACTAAAGAGCTGCCCCAGTGACAACAATATTGGTCTTTAAAATGAAAACAAACACTTCAAAAATATATAGAAATCCCAATATAACTAAAGTCGTGTGGAGAAATCTCCCATCTAAGATGACTCAATTCCTTTCTCTATACTCTTCTTTAAAATTTTACGTGGAAACAAAAGCTCAACTTTAATCGAAAAGTAAGAAAAGATGAATTGCATCTTGTTCTTACCATCGATCAAGGCAACAAGTGCGTATTTATATTTAAATTGAGGTCCCCGGACAACAAATTAGAGCAATTTTTTTAGCAGATTGTCAAATTTGTTGTCTTCTCCTATTCTCTTGACTGCAAATGTGGGCTGCGTGGTTGGAAGAGATGAAGATGATGTTGGAAACATGTGATAAATAAGCCAAGTTTATGTTTTGATGATTAACAAATCAATTTAAGTAAGTTTTGATTACTAACATGTTTGTGGAGATGATTAAAAGTTGTAAAAATGAAGAAAATGAAGCATGGCAAGACAAGTTGATTTCCAAGTCGACTCAGGCATTGACTCAGGCCAAGTCGATCCCCAAGTCAACTCTAACGGTGACTTCAAAACGTCATTTCCTTCTAGAGTTGAAAATGAGGATGAGAGCTGCTGAAGTTGTAGACCAAATTGACTCCGCTTGCGACTTAAGGTGAAGTCGTAGACCGAGTCGACTCCAGCGGAACGTCATTTCCTTTCAGAGTAGAAAACGAGGACGAGAGCTGCTAAAGTTGCAGACCAAGTCGACTCCGCTTGCAACTTGAGGTGAAGTCGCAGATCAAGTCGACTCCAGTAGTGACTTCGAGGCATCATCTCCTTCTAGAGTTGAAAATGAGGACGAGAGCTGCTAAAGTCGCAGACCAAGTCAACTCCAACTTTAACTTCAGTGCGGAACTTGCAGATCGAGACGATTCAGTGCTATATTCAAGTGAAGATAATCGATGTGGATCAAATGAAAGATTAAATGAAGACCAAAGCACGCAGAGTTGCATGAATCCATCATGTTGAATCATAAACCCATACTCGAACATCTTTTATACATTTTAAGATGCAAGACTCAAGACATCGAATCAAGTGTTTCAAGATAAAAGAATCATAAAAGAGTCTTAAGTAATACAAAATAGTGGAAGAACAATTAAACATGAAGAAATTCAAGCAAGTAAGGCATTCCAAAGTATTTTAAGTTCATCAAGCAAGCTGAGGAAGTGAAGTTGCACTCGAAGTCGACTTCACTTGCGACTTGGGTTAAGTCGAGAACCAAGTCGACCCAAACTGGAACTTGAAAAAGTTGCAGAGAGCCGAAGTCACACCCGAAGTCGACTCCACCTGCGACTTGAGTCGCAACTGTCAAAATTTTTTCGAATGTTGGCACATTAAATGCGCGCCACCTACTTCCAAACATTCAGATTCCCTCGCAAATTATATAAGGCATTCAATATGAATGAGGAGGGTCGCTAAGGATTCATTGATTGAGCATAACTCCCATCTCTAAGAGCTTTAAGTGATCAAGCCAACATTTAGAGGAAGAACCTTGCTTTCAAACTGCCAAGAGCTGCTTACTGAATCTTTAAGCCTACACTATAAGTTCTTCTTTGTGCTAAATCTGCCTATACACACCAGTAACGTGTAGAAACTTTCTTTCATTTTTTTCTTGTTGTATTGAACTTGATTTAGTTTGGGTAATTAAGATTAAGTGTCAGCGAAGTATTGTGTAATTGGAGTGGAACTCGTCACCTACTTATGCTGTGAATTGTTGATGCCCCTAAAGTTGGAATCTAGAAGAGAGTAGTCACTCTAGTTGTATTTGTGAAATACATAGTGAAACCTAAGTTACAAGAGGTGTGAACTTGAAAGTGTGGAGTATGGAAGGTTGCCCGACCCACTATAAAATCTTGTTTATTGATTTTTATTTCTGCTCTCTACACTATATTATTTTTCATTTGTTTCTTCATAAAGGGTACTAGATAAATCCGGGGTAAAGTTTCTGTTTAAATTTAAAAATTCTAAATGCCAAATTCACCCCTCTCCTCTTGGGTAATTGTCATTAACTCGGGACCAACAAATGATTGGAAGATGATGAGGGAAGCCATTGGTGGTTGTCGAGGAAGAAGAAGTTGGTTGTGGATGCAAGTGAAGAAGAAATTGAGGGACATTTTTGAACTTTCGCAAAAACAAATTTGACGGTCGTTCATTTTTCATGGCAGTTCCAATCCATTTAGGTATAGATGCAACTTTCTCAAAAGTTATAATACACTTGCAATTTGGCTCAAACTATGTAAGTATAGATAGAAAACTTCTTTCTAAAAATAAGTGGATATATTTAGATTTTTTTTCAAATTTAGTTGATATATTTAGGATAAATCCCATTTGTTTAAAGAAACATAGCTAGGATAGATGTCGATGGTTAAAATAAAAAATTAGCGGCCCTAAACCTAATCCAATTAAATTCATAATTCTTATCTTACATTAAGAAATCATTCCTTTCTTTAATTTTTCTTCACTAAAATGCTTAGCCCTCTCTTTATGTTTTTGAAAAAACAAAGAAAAGGGGACATCCCTCCATTGGGCCCAATTTAGAAGGAAACAGAAATGGTGTTTTTCCATGTAGGTGTATCTTTTAGTTTTAAGAAATTATAGAATAATATTTGTATAAAATTGCAAGAATATTCTTCCATTAAAGTTTAGAAGACAGAAGTTAATTTTTTTTTATGAAATTATGAAAAATACTCTCGTTAGTAAATGGATTATTAATATTATTTTCTTTAAAATGTTTATATTGCAAGGGCTATTTTATGATATAGTTATTATTTGCAATAATTTGCACAAGAATTGCAATGAAAATAATTACAAATAATAAATTTTATTTTTTACAAGAATTACAAAATTAATAACTACAAATAATAAATTTTATTATAATATATTTCAACATGGGCACTGTCATTATTTCATCAAAAATATAAATGCATTCAGCATTCATGAAACCTTAATTAATGGAATTTTGGAAATTTCATTTATGTTTTGCAATTTTATGAAAGTAAGGTATACTTTTGCAACTTCACTCAAACTGCGTAGGATTGGATGCAAAAAACCAAATAGAACTCTTAATTTCGTCATGCTCAAAAGACCGCAACCATATTAATCTAGTCGTTGATTAATGTGCAAACCGGCAAAGTGTATGGGTTGAGCTGCATAGAGAAGCTAATTAATTAAATCATATGAGAAGTCGACCACAATTTAATGCAAAATTGACTGCAACAACATTAACCATTTTGCTTTTGTGAAATTGTTTTTGAAAAAGTATTCAAATTTTGAGGATTAATTTCCCAAATAATCAAATGGAAATTTTTATTTTTAAATTATTCCTCACATTAAATAGATCAATTTGATGACTTTTAAAATTTGCAAATACTCATAATAAATTATATTTAAAAATCGTATTTCTTATATTAAAAATTACAAGAAAATACCTTTAAAAGATTTTAAAATATTTTTAACAGTCTTTCTTGGATTAAATAAACTTCTCAAAATTAGATGACTAATTTCGAAAAATAAAAAACACCGTTTAAACCTGGCATCAATGTTGTCAGAACTGAACTGGTGATTGAATCAGTAAAGGGACTGGTTTGGTTTGAATTGGTTTGACCGGTTAAATAAATCGATTTGAACCGATGATATCAGCATGAAATATTTATAATGTCATAAATGTATATTATTTTTACTTAATTATATATTGAAAAATTATATATTCATAATTCTTAAATCTATATATTAGACTTTAATCATCACAATAAAAAATGCAAATTAAATTAATAGAAAATTTTAAAAATCAATTAACTAAGTAATAAGCACAAATATAGCATATTAAATTTAAAAATCAACTAAATTAACTGACCTCAAATGTAATAAGCCTTGAACCGGTGATTAAGCCAAATATTATGGAAAATGTGTTTCTTAGGGAGAAAATAAGGCAGGCTTAACTTTTCCAAAGCAAGTCATTAATTCTACTTTTTACTTTTTGAAAAAGTAGCTTAAGATATGATATTTTAATGAAATAAAAATGCAAAAATTCCCCAAAGTCCACCATAGGAAAACATGAGCTAGCATGGAGATTTGTGCCAAAAATTCAATGGTCGAGATGAGCTCAATCAAGGATAATCAATGACTGAGATTAATCACGTCTTTTAATAAAAATAAGCAATTAATGGATGGATCAGCTATGGCAACTTGTGGCCAACAATTTGCCACCTAGGATAATGAGAAATTTCTTGGAAATGAGGTGGAAATGACCTAAGTAAAGATCTTTATAATTTAGTCCAAAATTTAAGGCGGTAAATTACAATTTCATGAAATTTGGGATGCTATAAATAGGGGAGGGTGCCTTGAACGAATTTCACACTCATCCTAAGCTCAAAATACTTGATCAAGCTTATTCCCCACACCATCCACATTCTAAGCAAGAGAGAAGGAGAGAAAGGAAGGGAAGAGAGAGAGAGGGAGGAGGAAAGGAGATTTTGGCTCACTTAAGGTAAGTGGATCCTCCTCAAAGTTGTGCATGATGTTATTTAGGGTATAACATGCTTAGATAATGCCCAAGTATGATTAATTAAGTAAAGTTACCATGACAAAATGGAATCATGCCAAAATCTAATAATTTTGAAGCAAAGATGGAGCATTCGGGAAGATAGTATACGATATGTGTAAATAATGCTCCAAAAATGATAAATGATAAATGATAATTTGGGATGTATGAATATGATAAATATAATGTTGGAATGATGATATATTAATTTCATAATTTTTGAAACTAAGGATTATGCTTAAGTGAATTTATGTTGATTTTTAGTATATTGAGAAAATGATTTATTTAGCCAAGAAAATGATGATAAATTCAAAATGTATAAAATTTCTCATGATATACTAAGCATAAGTTATGTCATTGTATTTTTTATTTTTGGAAAAAATGTAAATTTTTGGAACCCTTGAACAGTAACCCACGTTGATGTGAGCAGTAATCTCAAGTGAACAGTATTCATGAACAGTGATTGTGAATAGTAACTTGCTACAGTAAATAGCGTGATTTTGAGAAGAATCGAGATTTATTTTTATATTTTATGAGGATATATAGATGAAATTTTTAAAGGATTTATGGATAAAAAAAATTCATAGAATGAGATAATGACCAAGTATCTTTATAAAATTAACTTCTATAGGAATGAGGTAATAAATGATTATAAAGCATACATGGAAAGCAATCTAAGACATAGAATGATATAGATAAAATATCAATTTTTCTTATATAGAAAAAAGAAAGGAAAAGGTGAAGAACACGGACTTAGGAGGTAAGTAAGCAAACTTTTTTTAAAAATGTGATTTTATTGGTTCATTGTAAGCAAGCAAACTCTTTTGAAAATATGTTTCATTCTCAAATATTTACGAAATGTATTTAAGGATGGTCATTCCTATAATATTTTGAAATGATGAATATTTATGAGTTTTTATGAAAAGTCATACCGACATATTGATATAATGTAATGTCCATAGACATATGCACATAGATGATGCATAATGAAAAGGCTTTGCTGAAGGAAGTAAGATCAGGGATCCCTTTTCACCATTGCCAAGTCGCAAGGGTTGTATGCCGGTAGCGTCCTCCCAAGAGTTAGGAGCACAAGGAAGAGACTTTAATGGAGGTAGAAAGCAGATCAGAGGGTCCCCCTTCACTATTGTCGAGTCGTATGGGTTGTGCACCGACGGCATCCTCCCCAGAGGTGGAGGCAAAAGAATGTTATGTGTGAATGAATGCATTGCATTTTCATACATGGATTGAAAAGAAAAGTATGGATTTGAAATGATGTTTTTAAGAGATGATGCAAATAATTCTCGACATGAGAATGACAAGTCACCTACTGTAAGAGGTATATAATGCAAGAGAAATCAAAAGTCATGCATGTAGAAACATGTAGGCGTCAAGAGGAAGAGAGGTTCTTCTTGATGAGGCCAAGTCGGAGACTGATAAGTGGAAAATTGATATTATATTTTATGAACATTTTATACCAAATTAGTGGGTAATTAATTGAAATTAATATGAAATTTGGTCTAAAATACGGTTTTGCAACTTTTGAGTATTAAATATTAATTTCAAGAAATTTAAACAAGTTTTATAATATTTTGGCTTGAAATTACATTTTATTTGTTGCCATGAAATTTAATGGGTTTGGAATAATTTTTAAATAACCCACTAATAATTTTGACGAATTAATGATTTAAGTTTTTTTATGCAGGTAAAACAAAGTGGGCCCCACATGAAAATCAAATCATGCAAGAATTCTAGCCGTCCGTCACGTCCAAAAATGTCCAGCAAAGATGACCCACTATAGCAGCACCATTAAAAATTCAGCGTGGACCCCACCTCCATAAATCCACTGAACGCATGCATGTGACCAACCTTTGAATCCAGCTAGCATTCATGATGGACCCCACAAAATCAGCAGCTGCTCCATCACGTCTTCATGCCACCATGAATTTTCCAGCAACATTCGCCATATTCACGTGAATTCATAATGATGCAGCTGAATATGCAACGTAAATGGCAGCAGCATTTTTATCAAGAATGGACCCTACATCCATTTATTTTCCAGCAGCACATATGCCCATTCAAACGTCCAAGTAGCAGAACCCATTTCAATGTCCAAGATGCGCAACGTTCATTCAATACCTCACGTGAATCTAGCAACAAAATGCAAAGCAACATCTTCACATGAAATGGCCCACCATTCAGCTGCATGCATTGCTTTCAAAGCAATTCACGAGAAAACGCATCAAGCATTCAACCCATGGGTCCCACATGAAAAGCTATAAAAGAAGAGGGGGCATACAGAGCAGTAGGCGGCAGATTTTTGGAGAAGATAGCATATGGTGGCGAAAAAAAAAGCATACACATATTTTTGTTGCATGTAAAAAAATTCCAAGAAGCTGTCGAAGAGAAAATCCCTGCGAGGATACCATTGCAAATTATTTTTAGCAAGGATTTTAGAAGAAGAGGAGATTGAAAGCAAGGTGGAGAGCGCATGCAAAAGACAGACTGGTAAATTGCGTGGAGCAACTAGCACACCATTGGAGCTTCAATCCAATAAGCTTTTCTATCTTTTCTCTGTTTAATTTTTGATAACATGTTTAAGATGGATTGTAATGTTATTTTGAACTTGAACATGCTTGGCTAACTCTTAAAATCTGAGGTTTAGGACGTAGCATGCGTAAAATGCAATGTGGTGTGGATTTTTAATTTATTTATGATGGATATTTTTGTTAATTTAATATCTTGTAATTTTTAAGCTTGCTTTGTATATGGGCCCGTACTTTTACATGATTCTATATATTAGGTGATGGAACCGAAAGGTGGAAATCTAATATACGAAAATCAAGATATTAAACCTAGAAATCTAAGACCATGAAAATAGGCATGATTACCATGAAGAATTACATGAACAAACCACAGAACTTAATGGATTCTAATTAACTTAATCCCATGAGAATAGGTGGTTAAGAA
>JAXCLR010000063.1:27214573-27231000 GCA_035584095.1 Annona squamosa | reverse complement strand
ATCATATTACATCATTTGACAACTTTTATTCTTCAAAACTTTTCACCAAAAGTTTTATTCATTCCCAAACACACCCTATATTTAAAATCATTTATTTAGCTAGGAAACCAAGTTTCGTCAAAATCTAATAGGTGCATAGGCCACATGTACTCAAAATAGGTATATATTCATGTGTAAATTGAAAAAAAATACTTAGATCTATTAACGTATATATTAGAATATAATAATACTTTATAAAATTATTTATCTAGATACTTTTAGATTGTTTAAATATTAAAATTACTATTTAAAAATTGATATTTAATATTAAATTATTTTATTACGTTTGATTTTATACTTTTGTAGATAAGACTTATATGCATGATCTTCAAGAAATAAAAAGATTTTTATAATAATATAAACGATACTAAATACAATTGATAAAATAGATTTTCCATCAATAATTTCTACGTTAAAAAGAGAAGAGATTACAGATGAAGTGCTTCAGGGAAGCGCTCCCGCGGATTATTATTTGATTCCATGGACGATGTAACAGACAATGAAATTATTTGCCGATTTTTTAGTGATAATTACGTCACAATGGTGTGGGGGCTGGAGCGCTTTGGCACGACGCGGTGGCGAGGCTTGCGAAACGTGGAAAGCTGAGAACGGCTCTAACTCCTGAGGCCTTGCAACGTCAGTAGTGGCGTCATCAGAGATGGAGACCTGAGACTCCGCCCGCCAATCCAAACCGCTTGCGTCTTGTGATTGGAACGTGGAAGTGCTGGGAACTGTCTTGTTTGATTGGAGGCACCGGAAGATTCCAAGGAGCGATTGGGATGTACACATCTATCCAATCCCCATTTTCAATGGAATTTATGGCGTGGCAGTGACCCGGGCCGTTGATATCCTGCAAAACTGATCGTGTGCAGCGCCTCTCTTCCTGCCAAGAAGGAGGACAAAAAAATCCACGGCGAATAATTTTAAAAAGTGGCCATCGCGCGACTAGCGTGGCTCCACAAAAATCACAATTTTTTTTTTTTTTCCGCCCAAGCTCGACGACCATGGACTAACCAATTCGTCTTGGCGTTGGTGGCATAAAAATCATATCTTACGTGTGGAAAATCTAAGTTTTTTTATACTGGTATTACATACATAAGTTATATACGATATTACAATTAAATACTTTTACAACTTTCATATCATATAGAGAATCAAATAAAACCCTCACTATCTCGTTAGAATCCATAAAACCTCTACAATCCGAGAGGGCATTATGAGTGAAACCTCCACATCTAGGAGGAAATTATACTTGCATTGAGTAAATTTCAAACTACACTTGGATCCCTAGCTATTCACATAGCGTACCACTAGGGTATTATACCAGTGGCGTGGAAAATCTAAGTTTTAAATGGTTAACAATCTTGTTATATCTTCAATCTTCGAAATTAGTATTAGAATATGTACTCGGATTAAATTATAAATACACTAATAAAAAACAACTTAGTGTCCATTTTTTCATTATTACACTTATAAACCTACTTAATAATATTTATGTGACTTAATTATCATTATTATTTTTTCTTTAAGCGATTAGAACTTTTGTAAAATAACAGAAGACTACTGCTCCCAACCACCCAATATGTGTTCCTATAGGCTTATGCCCATAGAAGCATTTAGCGTCCATTTCGCCTTTTTATTTTTACTCTATATTTCCTTATTTTCCCACACAGTTATTGTATTTATTTTCATTTTATCCCTATCATTTCATATCATTCTCAAATTTTTAAAAAATATTATCATACGTTCTTTCCCTCTACCAACTAATGAATGAACCCTTATAGATTTTCTTATTAAAATCATCCTAGAAAAAATTAAATCTATTTTTGATACTTTTGTTATCCATTGGCATTAGCTGAGACTTAACCCTAACACACACGGGCTAATTTTTACAATAATTACATAATTTTAAAAATCATACTTACATTTTAACATAAAAATGATATTTATACTAGAAATTTAGATAAAATAATAATTTTAAATTTTATAATGCTAATTTAAAAATAAATATTTTAGTAATTTAAATAATTAGAAATTCACATTAATAAATATTTTTTATAGTTGATATTAATTTTTACTTAAAATAGAATTAATGGTTTATTTTTAATTTTGCAAATAATAATCATATTTAAATACAAAACAATTTACTCATATTTCATATTTAGTTAAACATTATACATCCATAAAAGAGAAAAACTACCCCTCCTCGAGTAAAAGATACAATACTTTTTTTATGGGAGTTGATATTAAATTTTAATTAAAATAGAATTAATGGTTTATTTTTAATTTTGTATGAGTATTTGAATATAAAAAAAATTTATTCACATGTCTTATTTAGTTAAACAATATACATCAATAAAAAAGAAAAACTAACCCTCAATAAAAAAGAAAAATTACCCCTCCTTAGGTAAAAGATACAATACTTTTTTTTATGGGCAGTGAAAGATACAATATTTTTTATTGGTATATATTTAATGCAAACTTGTATTACAATTGAGCTACACAATTTGTATAAATTTGCAAAAGGAGATCACAAGCCCAAGAATATCAATGAAAGAACTCATTAACTTTTGAATATTAATGAGAAAACAATACATCCAAACCACCTGTACTCCAATTTCAAACTAAGGCCACAATTCCTAATTGAGTAAAGAAACACTCTTGCCTTACTTTGAAACCAAGACCGGCAATATGCCACCGATGAAACACTAGTCTTTTTATGAATGGATATCCATACATTATATCATCAAAATTGGTGTTACAATAAGATCTAAGATCATTCTTACAATATCTTAATATCAATCTTACAATTATCTTATCAATATTCTATTTGTTCTAAATACTTATTTCCTTAATATTTAATTGGTGGACACTCCCACAAAATTTCTAGAAAAAATACACCACCACATGGCTCTTCAACGCTGCTGTGCAAAAAATGCTGGCATGGAGTTTTAAAACTTCACCGCACATTGAGTGAAACGTAACCCCACCGGGTCGAGACGTTGGGTTATACTTTCTTTATTCATATATTATATTATCTTGAATAGTACTATAATGAAGTTTCCAAACATTATTCTACAAATATTTTTTTAATATTCTAATAGTTTCTGTACTATATTCTTAATATCTCTATCAGTGGACGCCGTCACAGAATTTCCTAGAGAAAATGACCCGGCTGCCATTTTTTACTGCTTACCTTGGAAACTACGTCGCCAGCTGCTGCGCGGAATGTGGTCACCACCAAGGCAAAGCGACTTTGTGTTATACTGGAGAGGGACTTTTCCTATGCTCCTCGGATCCCATCGGATATTTTGTCATGCTATCATTAATGCCTAATGCGGGACAGGAAGTGGATGGGAGCATTGAAGTGGCAGATGTCACGTAAAATATTTTGCCGTTGTAGGCTTCAAGTTAGCCTTCCGTTTTACGTAGGGATGCATGGGATACAGATTAAAACAGTTTAAGGGCGTGTTTGGATTATATAAAAACTTGGGGATAATTTTTGCCGAAGACAACTCGACAGTTTGCTATCAGGGCATTAGATGCGCCCACACATTGCCAGTGGACGAGGGAGTCTTCAGTGTCCCTGATCCTATGCTCCCAGGAGTATGTAGTAGTGTATGCTTTTGGGAGCATACACCTACTTTTTTTTTAATTTTTTTTATAATAGTGTTAATCTATATGTATTTAATATATGTATAAATTTTTACCTTTTTAGAGTATTTTAGATATTTATTTTTTTATTTTTGAAAATCAGTGGTATTTTAGATAATTTTAAATTACTAAAATGTCATTGATTTTCAAAATAAAAAATAAATATGTAAAATATCCAAAAAATGGTAAAATTTGATACATACGTTAAATACACTTAGGTTAACAAGTTCATGAAAAAAAAATTTTTTTTAAAAAGTATATGCACCCAGGAGCATTGAGGCTCAATGCTCTTGAGAGCATAAGATTAGGAGTCACCTTAAGAGGCAATTTCTTAATAAGAACTTAATCAGAATTCTTCTAAAAATTATGTTTGTTAGTTGATTTTTAAAATCACACCGTTCATTAAATTTAAAGTATTATTTTGACCGTTAATAATAAAATTCATATAAATTAGAACTTAAAATGATATTGAATAAGAAAAAATTATAAAGAATAAATTTTTATCGTATAAAAATAAAATTTCATAATTTTAATAATATTTTAAAACTTCTTTACACTTATCTAGTTAAATTAAATATAAATAATGCTTCAGATTATATAAATTATATTATATGAGCTATTTATATTAAAAATTTTACCAGCCATTTGAAATTCTACTGTTTCATTTTATTAATTAATATAATCATATTTTTATTATTTTCATTTTCAACGGTTAAATTTATATTTTAAACTCAATTTATGGTTTATTTTCTAAAAATAACAATAATTCATATTTTGTGAATGACTTTCGAATTCTTATTGAGTTGTTGGCGTGACTACCAACTCCGCTTGGTGTTGCATGCTGCGGTGAGTTAGGCGTCTGTGAAACAACAACTTTCAAATCTTAGTACCCGGGTTAATAAGTTTTACACTGCTGTTAGATTTTTTGCATTTAGCAAACAGACCCTAAAACTGTTTTTTAACGACAGTTATATACAATTAACCGCAGTGTTTCTGAGATGTATTAACAGCATGGATTAAAATACAAATATGGCAAGCTTATAGAGTCTAAAAAAATATGAAACCCGTAAACTAGAAAATAAACACGCATAGGTAAAAAGACTAAAATATGAAAACCCTTCACTCATCAGTATAATAGTTAATAATCTTACCAAGGTAGCATATATTTGTGAAATGACTGTTCTTGGTTCCGGCCCATAAGCTGGGGGTAAAACGGTCAATCTCAAAACTGCCCTGGGCATAACCCGACGGTTGTAACTGGGTCGGGTAATACAGGTTGGGATTTACCCTGAGAGTAACTTAACCTTTTTTTTTCGAAGAATCTATAAAAAAAAAAAAAAAAACTCAATTATTGTCCGTAACCCATTTAACATATACACAGATCGCGTTCGGGGTTATTATGGAGTTGATAAAACAAGCTGAATAATAAAAATAAGATTAAATATTCTAATGTTGGCAATTTACTTTAATTAAAGGATTCATATTTATTTTTAATTAAAATATTGATTCCATTGTTAATAAATGTGTGCAACTTGTACCCACCCACCCCCCCCCCCCAAAAAAAATTTCGTAAACATAAAATATTCTATTAAGAAATTTTAAAATATATTTTATTTTTACATAATTACCCATCTCAAAAAATATGTTAACTCTTTTACCCTATAAGTTGTAACCAGGGCATATAGTTGAACTAACTTATGACAAACATATTATTTAATGGGTTATAGGTTGAAATTTTTCAATCATAATCCGCCACACATTGAGTTGGGTTAGTTGGGACAAAGCCTCGCAGGTTGAACATGACTCTAATTATACTATTACTTACAAATAATAGTGTAGTGTAATGACTATAGTTATTAGTTAGCCAAGGGATAACCTAATTTGGTTTATGGCATAATAGTTCAAAATTTTCAACTCATTAAACTATTTATATGTCTTAGACAATTTATTCAAATAAATCAGCTCAATCATATCCAACAAATTAATAAGATTACTTCAACCACACCCGTAGTGCATTGTTGATGCACTTGGCATTTACGCCCCGGTCTCATGTTCAAACGTGGATAGAGCTTGTCCCAGGTCATCGAACCAGGAACCACATTCCAAAAAAAAAATTAAAAAAAAAAATGGCTACCTTAGTTTGGAATTAAGGGAAAAAATTTTCACGGTTTTATTGTTAATCTTTCATAAAAAAAAATCCCTATATCTCATGCAAGGTGCTTTGCTTTTTTGAAACTACGTGTACTTTTTGGATTTCCTTTTAATTTTTCAGATTCAAGTCATCCATTCTTACTTTTCTATGCATATTTGTATGATATTAAAATTAAAATACATTTTTGAATTGATAGAAAATAATGTGATATGGTAGGGTAATGATGAGAAATAAAGAGAATAAAATTAAAATGAATGAATTAATTGTATGTTTAGTTATGTAAAAATGATTAAAAAAATAAGATAGTTATATAAGAAAACGCAAAGAAATAATTAAAAAATAGTTAGTTGTGAAGAGTAAAATATTTTAAATTGAAAATTTTTAGTTTAAAATATTTTTATTATTGTCGAACACGGCCAAAGTATAAAAGTTTTCAACCAAGTTCATTTTTTATTGGTAACATTAATTTTAAGTAACATGGTTTGAATTTTAAAAAAATTTTAAAATATGGAAATTCGAGAGGAGTCCAAGTTGAAAAAATGGAGAAATTAAAGCCCACAAGGTGCATTCCTTTTCATGGTGATAAAAAAAAATGCCCTCCTACTCACCATGTGTTGCTTCAACAATCATCTAATCCTTATATTTTCAATTTTCTATTAATAAATTAGAATATGCACTGGCATGTATATGAGATGGGTAAACTAAATAGTAAATAATTTTGCATAGAAACTTGTTTTGTATAAAGTTTCCGTCGTTAGTTGATTATCAACTTAATTTTACGAAAAGTTCAAGTCATTAATAAAAAAGATCTAGGTAGGCGAATGAGCAATTAGGAGTGTTAAACAATTTGGAGACCATAGAAAAGTGTTTTGCGTCTATAGATTCTGTACATAATATATAAGGTTTGAACAAAATTATAAGTGCATCGCCATGTTTGAAAATTTGCATTTATACATGCAAGATTTACTTAAAATTATAAGTATATGTACAAAACTGAACTCTTTTTTAAAAAATATTAAAAGGGCTGAAAATACCCTTGTAAATAATAAAATAAAAAGTCCAAGAATAGGACTTTAAAATGCCAAAAAAATTTATTTTTAAATATATTCCTCAAATTAAATAAATCATTTAATCGAAACTTATTTATAATTTTTTAATATAAATGCATTTTCCTGTATTTTCATTTATTAAAATATAGGAGATACTTTTAAATTACCCAAAAATTCTTTTTTCGAATGTTCCTCGTAATGGGCCCATTTAATATGAGTTTTATTTAGAGTGATGATTCCTGTTCCTGACCAGATTAGAAGCACGTGGGATGAAAAAAGAGTTTGAAATTGAAAACCATGGATAAAGAGGCGGGCACTGGACCTAATTTTATATTATGAAAAAAAATTATATGACAGTCAGGCACTTGAGCCCGTTTTATATTATAAAAAAATCATATAAGATAGATTATTTGAATATTATTGTATTACATACAATATCGATTACATGAAATAGAATTTCAAGATTGGCACATGGAATATTACTTCAAGATCGACACGTGGAATCATAGAATACATAGGCATTAATTAAACATCGATGCTTTTAAATAAGGTTATTCAATCCCGGCCTCGATTTTGAGTTATACAGTAGCAGTTTAATATAACCCTTCAAATTTTAAGATTTTTATATTTGATAGAAAAATCGATCTATTTATTTTATTTAATATCATTTGTTTAATTATGAGACTAAGTTTCATCCAAATTTAATACGTGCATAAGTTAGATTTGTTCAAAAATAGATACATTCATATGTAAATTAGGAAAAAGATTTAGATCCATTTATATATATATATATAGGAATATAGTAATACTTTATATAATCATTTATCCATATAATAATAATATTTTAGATAGTTTAGATGCTAAAAATGCTACTGAAAAAATTAATATTTAGCATTAAATTATTTTATTATATCAATTTTATATGTTTTAGATGGAGCAAATATGAAATGATATTAGACAAATAAAAAGATGTTCATAGTAATATAAGTGATGCTAAATATAATAGATAAAATATATTTTTTTATCAAACATTCATATATTGAAAATAAAGAGGGTTACATAAAAAAAAGTTTTATAGAAGCGAGATTGATTCAATAATTGTGTTATTATATAAATTATGAACCGTAAGATATTTGTGGTAAAAAGAGCTACTTTTATTTTAATATATTTTTTATATTTTAAGATTAATGAATCAATTAAAAATCTTTTTAATATTATATGTTTATCAATACAAAAATCATGCATACTAAAATAAAGGCCCATTGTAGACATAAAATATTAAAAATTAAATTTTACGCATATGAATGCTACTTATTATCATGATTCCTTTATTAGAATTTATTTTTTAAATATTTTATTGTTAAGCTCGACATAAAAATATAATCATTTTAAATAATTTTTTAAGATATAATTTTAAATAATTATATAATCAAGTTCTTTTAAAATTTTATTTATATTATGTAAATATTTTGGATCTATATGTTGATACCGTATAAATAGAAACTTCTAATCCTTAGTAATGTTAACCAACTAATAAAATTTTTGAACATATAAAATATTCTTTTTCTCTATTTTTTTGTTTATTTTTCACCTAACTTTAGGTTAGCTAGATTTTTAACTCAAACTCAACCGATTTTTATATGTTTAATTTCGTATTGGGTTCGGTTCGAAAAATAAGTATGAACTGTAAGGTTAAATTAAGATTTTATCATTTTATCCCCAACCCTCAAACCTACTCGGGTCTGGATGTTGATAGAAGACCCTCGGACCCGCCGATCGCGCTGACTATAGTGAGCTGAGATGGACAAATATTCCGTCTCAGTTACAGCGGCGTCGGATGAGTGCAGGGTACGATCCACATTTAGAAAAAGCTGAATCAGCATCTGGTCATCATCCGCACCGTCCAACAGATAAAGATCACAACGGAAATCTGTTTTACAGATCAAGAAATCCTGTATTTACAGCTAAGATTGCATGATCGAGGAGAAATTGTTTTCTTCTTTCTGGTATGGGGATGTTTGTTGGTACGTACAGCGCATTTGGAAATTGGAATAAATACGCCATCCCTGCCCCGACTTTCATTCATCTTGGAAACAGAGCGGAGCAGTCAACAGAGCAGCAAGATATGGCTCGCCTCCGCATCGCTTGTCTCTTCTTCCTCTGCCTTGTCGTCGCCGCACGCGGCGACTCCGGCTTCGACGACGTGGAGGAGGAGAATCCCCTCCGCCTTGTCACCGATCTCCAATCCCCTCTCCTCCAAGTACTCGGCCAAACTCGCCACGCGCTCACCTTCGCACGCTTCGCCGCCAGGTCCCATCCATGTCGCTACTCCTCATCTTCTTCATCGCTCACTCTGATCACCGCCGGCCGATCATTCTCTTTTTGGATGATCGGATTACCGTCTTCTTGCAGGCTCTGTGATCTGTCGATTGATCGATCGATCGATCATGTCTGCAAAGAAGATGATGTGATTTCGAGTATTTGATTTGATGAATTTGGATTTCAGGTATGGCAAGCGGTATCACTCGGTAGAGGAGATCAAGCGCAGATTCGGCATATTTGTGGAGAGTTTGGAACTCATCCGTTCCACCAACAAGCAGAACTTGCCTTACAAGCTCGGTGTGAACAGTGAGTAATTTTGCCACTAACCCTAAACTTTCAGCTCTTCAGAAGAGTAGGGTAAGAGATGCTGCTGATGGATTAGCGTTTGGTGGTACCGTATGAAAGTTGTTTTCAGTATTATCTCTGCGTTGGGCTGTAAAATAGTGAAATTTTTTTGGGATGAGGAAAATTTGTATAAAAAAAATATTTATTTTTCAGTAGAATTTTTGTTTTAATGAGGTCGCTAACTTATGCGTTATTACTATCTCAGTTAATATATATAGATTTCTGAGTCGAGTGTCGTGTATCAATTGTTAATTTACAGAAAAAAGATATTCCAAAATTCTCTTTATTGGGTGTTTTAATCAATTGGATGATTTTTTATTGTATTCTCTTACATTTATGTTTTGTCTTAATTGAGATATTAGAGAAGAATATGATTGATATTTGGGTTAAGCACTGCATAAGCCTATTTGATCGCGTGCTTTAAAAGATCAACAAATTGTAGCGTATCCCTAAGCGTAGATGGTTTTTGGTATTTTATTTAATAAAATAATCTTTAAACTTTTCAAAGTGCTTTTTTTTCTTTTTGAAAAAATGCATGGCCCTTTGGAGATATTAATTGGCTCTCTTGCTGAGCTGAGCCTCTTTTTTTGACGTTTCATCCGCGTGTTCTTTCTCCCACCAGTGCACCAACGTGGCAACCAACTAAGGGTCTGTTTGGCCTATTTTCATGCAGCTGCTTTAATGTTGATAACGCTGTTTTTGGCTTTTGCTCGCAATCTCAAATTCTTTTGCTTCTGTGTAATTGTGCTTTTAGACGCTTTTGGGATGTTCGTTTCAAACTAAAATTTGGAGCTTAACAAACCATTCTTTCAGCTCAAGCATGTTTTATCGTGCGAAGAGCATGATAACTCGATGTAGCTGTGCAATCAAACAGGCATGAAATCATTCGGCTAGATTTGTCGCAGATGGCCCACACAATATTCTTGAAATCACACCAGTCGCTAAACCAGATAAGTTCATAATCTGACCGGTTTAATCATTGTGTGAAACTCACAAACAGACCTTTCCCACTAGTTCCTACCCACCTTTTGATATGATACGAGTTGACATCTTAAATTTGTAACTACCAAATTTTTTCTATTATTATACTTGTACTTTAATCATTTTTCACACTTTCCTATACAATTACCCTATCTATTTTTTTTAAAATTTTTTTTCGAATCATTATCCTTATCATATTATATCATTTTCTGGTCTTTTTTTAAAAAAATTCACAAATTTTTTCCACTTTTTTTTAGGCATCCTCCATGCTTGATTAGAGAACCCTGTTTCATGTTCTGGAATAGATTTGAGATTTTGCTCTATCAAGTTGAGAGTTATTGCATGCATGTTTCTTAGTTTGATAAATTGGCAAATATGTTTACAAATTTTGAATGAAATTGCAATCACGTTCTTTTTATTAAGGTTTTGTTATTCAGTTGAAATTTTGTTAAAAATGAGAAAAAAATCCTTATTATATTGAAATCACATAAATGCCCTTCCCCACATCCTTGAAAAGAATTAGAAATATTTGTATCGTTGTCAACAAACATTTCATTATAATTATGATAAAACCATGTTCCAAATACAAATATATTTATTTTAATATTAGTATGAGTGATTTGGACAGGCATTTTTGTTATTTCTTAGAAAAATTTTTACCGGAATATGGGAAAATTTTGATAAAAGGGATGCAGTTGCAATTTCATGTATACTATGTCGGCATATTAGCTAGTTTATCAAACTAAGGGATACACATGCAATATAGACGTAATTTTGTAGGCATATTCGTGAAAAGCCTGCCAGAATTTGAAGTCTCATCATTACCAAATGAAGCTGCAAGCTGCTTATCCTCTCAAAACTGGCTTCCTCAGACGCCATTTCTTCTTCCTAAAAACCAGCTTTTATAACCTAATGCAATTTTGCAATGATGGATAAAAACATAGGAGGAAACAGCTTTTTTTTTTATTATTGTTTTTGTTACATGTTTTTGTCTAAATATATCTGGTTGCATTAACACGTTTCATTGAATTTGTTTCAGAATTTGCTGATTTGAGCTGGAATGAATTCCGAGCACATTATCTTGGAGCTTCCCAGAACTGCTCTGCCACCAAGGGAACTCATAAGCTAAGCAGCCAAGTTCTGCCTGAAACTGTAATTTCTTATAAACTTCAGCTTACCTTTTTGATGTTATTGTGCTTGTGTCTTCTAAATGACATTAGTCAGTGAGCCTGTTTCCTAGACAGTAAGATACCAAGAAAGTTCTGGAAAAGACACTTCTAATCCCGTTAATGTGTGTGCTCATGATGATGGATTCTTGAGTCAACTGGTTCTTTAATGAAGAGAGTTTTTTCCAATTGATATTATGTTATTTACAGAAAGATTGGAGGAAGGATGGAATTGTCAGCCCAGTGAAAAACCAAGGCCATTGTGGATCCTGTTGGACATTCAGGTATGTGATCCTAAGCCAATCAATTATCAAAATGGCACAGGGCTTTTCAGCTTGATATTTTTCCAGATCAACCCGAAAATAGATTATCTGAGTACAGTCAGAGCCCGCTTTATCAAACATCAAGACTGTTCATTACTACTGTTTAGCATTTGATCAAGTCCATCCCCAAATGGCTTGCTTCAACGATGTGTGGAAACCAATTAATACTTCTCACTCCATGTTCAATGATAAATTTACACTTGTGTTGCAGCACAACTGGAGCTTTAGAAGCAGCCTATACTCAGGCAACAGGAAAGCCCATATCGTTATCAGAGCAACAGCTAGTTGACTGCGCGACAGCATTCAACAATTTTGGTTGCAATGGTGGGCTACCATCGCAGGCATTTGAATACATCAAGTACAATGGCGGTCTGGATACTGAGGAGTCGTACCCATATGCTGGAGTCAATGGTATCTGCAGATTCGAGGAGAAGAATGTTGGTGTGAAAGTCATCGATTCCGTCAACATTACTGAGGTATGCCCCTGTGCTTTGCTAGAGTGAACTGGACAATTTCCTTGCAAATAAACTGCAATTTTACTTTTCGACAAACAAAGATTGGGATGCAACCAAACCTTTTAAGTCATGACCATTGGCCAATCATCGAGGAAGTGCTGCTGCCACATTCTAACCTGCTTCATTGCTTCTGCTGCTGCCAGGGTTCCGAAGATGAGCTGAAGCAAGCCGTGGGTTTGGTCCGTCCTGTGAGTGTTGCATTCCAGGTGGTGCATGATTTCAGACTGTACAAGGGAGGGGTTTACACCAGCAAAACTTGCGGCAGCACGCCGTTGGTGAGTTGAGCCTGGAGTGATCCTTTCCTATCCACCAGTAGAATTTGTTACCCCAGAGCTAATTATTCTTATTTGATTGCTGCGGTAGGATGTAAATCATGCTGTCCTCGCTGTTGGCTATGGAGTAGAGAATGATGTCCCTTACTGGCTGGTCAAGAACTCATGGGGTGGTGACTGGGGCGTTGACGGCTACTTCAAGATGGAGTTGGGAAAGAACATGTGTGGTATGTTTCTAGCTTGAATTGGGTACTTCTGCTTGATGCACTTTCCAAATCTGCAGACTAATCATAAACAGTGTTGTCTAAGACCTTCAACATATTCTTTTGCAGGTGTTGCTACGTGCTCGTCCTATCCTATCATAGCTGCGGAGTAATCTGGAGAGGGAGAAAGAGGTCAGATTCTCCTTTGTAGCCGATTTGTGTAGTGTATAAAGGTGCTTGTTACCGATACATCATAATTCATAAGTGCATGAAGTACTTGTATTTTGCTGAAGTATGACTGCTCTGTTTAAAGGACATTAATGTTATGGATATAAGCATGTACTGCAAGATATTTGATATCGATCTTGTTACTTGAACAGTGCACATGAAAAAATTGTTACATGTTTACGGCGTGCTTGATTGGAGGTTAAAGGGGAGTAGATCCGTTATGATTCCTTTTTACTTCCGTTCTGTAATTATTCTAATTTCACAAAAAGAGGATATATGATTTGAAATTAGCAAAACTTAATATATGAACCAAAAATTCATTTAGATGTAGTAGGATTAAGAACTAATCACTTCTAGTATTAAAGATTAATAGTCCAAGAAAATGGAAAAATGAAGCAAGATATTGTTAATAGAATCTAAATAGAATGGAAGAAATCGTTGATTACTTAAAGGAATTTTATATGGCCATTGAATATAATGTCATTTCTTTAGTTAAAAGATTAAGTTTAACCTAAATCAAGTATATACATGAGACTCATTTATTCAAAAATATATACTCATGCATAAATTAAGAAAAATACTTAGATTCATTCGCGTAGATACTATAATGTAATAATACTTTATAGAATTATTTATCCACATACTAATGATATTTGGATGGTATATATTTTGAAAATATTAATTTAAATTTGATATTTAGTATTAATTATTTTATTAAGTTGATTTTATACATTTTTAAACGGGTTTCATTCGTAACTATAATAAATAAATGAAAGAGTTTTTATAATAATACATTTGAAACTAAATACAATAAATGCAGTGGATTTTCATTAGTTATTAAGATATTAAAAATGTAAAGGGTTAAATAGAAAATGAGTTTCATAAAAGTATTTCTTGAATTCGAATTAAGGAAAATGTTTAGACTAGCTATAATATATGGGATAAAAGGAGAATTTTTAAATATACTCATGTATTTTATCTAAAATTCCTTTTATATTCACGGATTTTCAAATATTCCTTTTATACTAACGAATTTTACCCATTATTCCCCTACTACTCATGTCATTACTAGCCGTTTGTTACCGTTTGGATTTTTTTATTTTATTTATTATTTATATTAAATAAATACCGAAACTATCTATGCATTTGCTTAAATGGCAATTTGGATATTATCGATGGAGGATATGGGAAAGAGACGACCAAAAAAAAACTTTGATAAGTCATTGGTGAATGGTAGCATAGAATTCAGAGAGGAAGCACAACAATGTCGTCGTTGTAATAATCTTATGCTCCAATGATTTTTTTACATTTTCCTTCTTTGCAATGGTTTCTTTGAATTTTTGAAACCCTATGCGAGCGGAGGATATATATAGAGATGATTAGAAAAATTATATGCCTTTGATGTTTGTGGTTTCTGCCATATATTCTGTCGTGAGATGAATTGTCTATGTGAAAATTCATTTTCACTCTTAAGCATAAATATCATTGTACTTGAGAATTAACGTCTGTGACTTCTCATTTTAAAGGCATGATGATGGGAGGAATAATGCGTGAAATTCATGGTTGTGAGAGGAATATTTGAAAATTTGTTAGTATAAAAAAAATGTGGGTATATTTGGAAATTCTCCGAGATAAAATGTTGGATAACTAAAGAATAATATTTAATAAAATTAGAGAGTGTTTGGTAATGAGTAAAAATTGTCAAGTTATAACTTTTTAATCTAAAAATTTTCATTCTCTATAATTGCTCTATTTTTTAATTATTTTTTTACATTTTTTCTATATAACTATCATACTTTTCAATTATTTCTACACAACTACCAACAAATTAATCTATCTATTTCAACTTTATCTTATTTATTCATCGTCATAATTCCTATCATATCACATCATTTGACAACTTCTATTTTCTATAACTTTTCATCAAAAATTTTATCCATTCACAGACACACCTTTAATATAATATAAATAAGAATGTTAAGATTGATGGCTAATATAAAATTAGAAATGAAGTGATATAACATAATCTAAAGATGAATTTAATTTGTGTAGCATGATAATTTTCAGCACGCTATAATGGGCCTAAAAATATAAAATATGCGCCATGAAAAATACAAAAAAATAAAAGCAAAGGCATGCAAAGCTAATGAATAATTATACACATCCAAGAGCAGAAAATAAATATGTCGCAAGTACAGGAAAATAAATATGCAAGTACAAGAGTGAAAATTAAATATGTAAAGTGAGTTAATGGATTAACTAGTTAGATAGGATGCTAGTTAAGATCAAAAATGAAAAAAAATATATAGATGTGGAGGTTAAAGAAGGAAGTGTTAAATTTTTTAACGATGCAAGTTATTAAAATTTTTTAAATGATGCAAAGTCAGTCAAAATCAAACATGTGTATCAATTATGCACAATTAGCCGTTAGTACTATACATGCAAATACATGAATACTAGTAGCAAAACAAAAAGTAAAATTAGTACATTAAATTATTTTGGATTGAACACTAACCAAATATCGGTGGTTAAGTCGTATATAATAAGGCATTAAAATATAGAAATTATCCGCGTGGACACAATGAGAAGAAAATAAAAAATAGTATTCTCCACTAAAACATTGACCTTATGTATGCGAAAATAACATACGTTTCACACATAAAAGCCCCTGAGGAATGAGATGCCATTTATGGCAAGATCTGGGGTAAATTCCAAAAAAAAAAAAAAAAAAAAAATCAAAATGGTTTCGGAATGACTCTAGCTGTGATTAACCACTAACGGAAATCTAAGACCAGGTTAATTAGCGCAAACTCAAGATTAACTTAAATCACAGGGGTGTGGGGGTGGACCCTTTGTGCCTCCTCTACAAAGCAGATCTTGAAGACGCGAACCACCTGTTTCTGGGGTGTGTATCGACGATGGGGGTGTGTCGAACTGCAGCCAGGTTGGCCCCCTCCGTGGCATCTATTCTGGAGGCTTTTGCTGTGCTTGTCGGGGAGAACCGTCTCGATGACCTCACCTTCTTCATTCTTTGCTGTTGGAGGGTTTGGTATTTACGGAACAAATTCATTGAGGAGGGATCCCGTCCTAACTTCAGGGACACTTTGGACTGGTGTACGGATTATCGATATCATCATGGGCTGGCGAGAGTGATTGTTCCGTCTGGTTTTTTGGAGAG
>JAXCLR010000063.1:27192269-27207926 GCA_035584095.1 Annona squamosa | reverse complement strand
TTGATACATATGTTAAATAAACCTAGATTAACCATTGTATACAAAAATTTTCAAAAAAAATAAAAAAAATAGGTGCAATGCACCCGGGTGCGTTGAGGCTGAGTGCACCCGGGTGCACTGAATTGCGCTCCATTCTCTGTGTTCCTCTGTCTATATGTCAGAAGCAACATATTGAAGATCGTCGTGACCATCCTACTAAAAGTTTCATCTCTATATTTCTATGCTATTAAATTGGTTGTAAATGTTATTTCATTTTTTTAACCTTGAATTAGAGACTATCTAATTCAAGAGGAAAGTTTTCATTGTGATTTGTGGAAAGCTTCACGTGCCACTTCGCGCTATTTGTAAAATCCAGAAGACAATTGAGATTATACCACTATAACTTGAATTCTAAGTTGACTAGTGGAAACTTAAGTCAAGGCGTTGACTTGAAGAGTGGAGTAGATATGTTAACCGAACCTCTATAATTTGTGGTGCCTTTTTTGAATTATTTTTGTAGTGTGTGAAATTTATTTTATTCCTTCTTAGATCACTTTTTGAGTTATTATTTCTTTCTTTTATTAGTTTCATACTGGCCAAACAAAATCTATTTTGTTTAGCGGAATTTTTTTTCTTTTCTTTATCATTTTTCAAGGAACATATGTTTGAAATTAACTGTACTTATCATTTGCAAACCATCAATTCATTCATAACCTTATAATTTCATATTGGTATAAAGTATCCATCTATTCTCAACATACCAACATTTTAAATTAACCTTTCTTCTGTCTCAGTCATATCATATCAATACAGGTCATTCATGAACATTCGTGACTCAACCAATTTGATCATGTATATCATAAACTTTCATCGTCTAACCTTAACATATGTATATTATATTATTGATACACATACAATCTTACTTTCATGGTACAAATTATCATATATTCATGAACGAAATTCAAATAGAATTCTCAACATAAATACTTATTTGTTCACATCACATTAGAAGTATTCACAACCTGAGACTTCATTAGCAACACATGAATTCATTCATCCACAACATGCGGGTAAATGATATTTAGCTTTGCTCCTCTACTTGCCTTATACCTACCTAAGTTTGGGAAAAACAAAATGTGAGTGATAAACTCAGTAAGTAAATATTTTCATTTTAAACATTTTCAAAACCTTTTTTCTATAAATATTTCATGGCCCAAATTCTAGGCTTTTCAAAGGCAAAACATATGCATGTAAATCTTTTCATGTAAACTATTTTCGTGGGGCATTCTAATATCCTAAAACCTTTTTATGTAAACATTTTTCATGGGGACATTCTCATGTCCTAAAATATTTTCATGCGAACTCTTTTTTTTCATACGGACATTTTTATGTCTTAAAATATTTTCATATACCCATTTTAGGGCTTTGTAAAGAATATACAAATATGCCTCTATCCCTCTGGTATGTAACACTTATCAAGTGATCATCCGTCCATAAGAAAGGAACCTTTCATGTGATAGCACGCAAGCCAAGCGGCTATCATTGAACTTATTCTCATTTCAGAGAGGGCGAAATCAATCTTCTGTCTTTCCTGAGTGACTTGGCCACATGTAAAGGGGGGTCCCGGTCCACCTAAAGCTGCCTCTACGATCGACCTATTCATCATTTTGGTACACCATATATCATTCTTAACATGTAATGTGACTTCATAAAATAATACAGACCTCAGTCTGTGTCCTCTTGAAATATCACAGACATTTGTCTGTGTCTTTTTTTCAAAATTGAAGGCTTGACAACTCTATGCCCTTTTCAAAACTAAAAGCTTGGTAACTCTATGCCTTTTTTTCAAAATTGAAAGCTTGGCAACTCTGTGCTTTTTTTTCAAAAATTGAAAGCTTAGCAACTTTGTGCTTTTTTTCTCAAAACTAAAAGCTTAGCAACTCTATGCTCTTTTTTCAAAATTGAAAGTTTAGCAACTCTATGCCCTTATTTTCAAAATTAAAAGCTTGGCAATTTTGTACCCTTTTTCAAAACTGAAAGCTTGACAACTTTGTGTCAAGGTCATTTCATAAACAATGAATATGCAAACACATTATTTTCATTCATGTCATAATTCTTCATGTGATGGTACGCTAGCCTGGTGAAATCGTTGTCATATAGTAGATGACACTTACCAAGTAATCAACTACCCATGTAAACATGATCATTTTATTGAAAAATGCTGGCTACAATAATTTTGGAATTTCAAGGGTACAACTAACCATGAAAATATAATTTTTCTTACCTTAACTAGCCTCCTAACTTTTTGTGCATGACTTTCATTCACCTTGGCATTATATACCTCGTTCACATAATATTTTAGTCATTCTCATGTAGAGAAAAGCTCGCATATTCATTTGAACACAATTTGTAAAACAGGATTCAAATCACAATTTTGGGATGACCACTTAAATGGTTTTAAAATCATCAATATAAAGTAGTTTTCAAAACACTTCAAAATTCAAGGAAATTCAAAACGTGTCAATTTTTAAGAAAAATTAATAGTTTTGAAGGTTTTACTTGTTTACTTTTAAACAAGTTTTAAAACTAATACGATAAAACAACTCCAAAACCCTTCAATATTTGAAAAGGAAGTAACATTTTCAAAAGCTTTTCTTGCAAATTTTTTTATTTTCATTTTTGAGCTTTGCAAAGAATATACAAACACTTCTTTTCCATTCATCCACTCCGACATCATATTTTTCATTTATACGACATATAAGAAGAAGCATGCATATTATTTGAATATCATTAACAAACAAAAATCAAATCATTTAATATAATCAACTTATCAAGTAAAAATTGTTGGTCCCGAGTTTATGGCTCTTACTCAAGAAGGGAGGGGTAAATTGGATATTTTAAAATTTTCACTTAAACAAAAATTTTCCCTCGTTTAAATCAATCCTCTTAATGAAAAAAATGAATAATATAGAGAGTAATAATGTAATAAAATCATAATTGTAAACCACAACAATATGCAAGATTTTATAGTGGTTTGGGCATCCTCCCCTACTCCACTTTTCTAAGCTCACATTATTTGTGACTTGGGTTCCACTATGTATTCTCAAATACAACTAAAGCAATAACTCTCTTCTAGATTCAAACTCTAGGGGGCGTGTACAAATCATAACACAAGTAGGTGACGAGTCTCACTCAAGTCACAACGCTACTTTGCTTTTACCTGGTTCAAAACACAAGTATTAAACCAAATATCAAACACAAATAATGAATCAAATAAAGAAATTTATACTTTACAGATTATGTAGGCAGCTTTCAGCTCGTGGAAGAACTTATAAAAGAGATGATTTGATCAACGTTAGAGCATGCAGCAAGTTGGAGCTTTGTTCTTCCCTTGAAAACTTATGTTGATCACTTAATGGTAGGAGAGGATGGTAGTTGGATCTCAGTAATTGCTTTCTCTAACCTCGAACACGTTCACTTAAATGTATATTTATAATTGTGGAGTAAATTCGAACGTTTGGAGGTAGGTAGCGTGCATTTAATGCGCCAACATTCGAATTTTTTCGACCATTGCAATCCAAGTCGCAGATGAAGTTGATCTCGAGTGTGACTTTACCCAAGTCGCATACTGAAGTCGACTTGAAGTGTGACTTTGGTTCCCAGCAAACACCTCAAGTTCCTCCTTAGGTCGACTTAGTCCTGAACTTAACCCAAGTTGCAGGTGAAGTTGACTTCGAGTGCGACTTTACTTTCTGTATACGCTTATTGGAAATTGAATCTCTTAAAAGTGATCTTAATTGCTTGCTATTCTACACATCAATTGTTCTTTCACTGATTTCTTGATTTAGGAACACAACATGATCTTTTTTTCTTGGAATCTTGAACTCTGTCTTGAAGTTGGAGTTCATAGAATTGGTCCAATGATTTTCCTTTAAGAAATGCTTTATCTTGAATGATTAAACTTGGACTAGCTGCTTGTCTGGACTTTGCGTATCTTCATCTTGACTCAATTTAAATGTTTGGGTCGACTTGGGGATCAACTTCACTTCAAGTCGCATATAAAATCGGCTTGGATATGCGACTTTACTCAAGTCGCACATGGAGTCGACTTCGGGTGTGACTTCACCGATCTCATATTCAAATTTCAGCACTGGAAATTTTGAGTACCTGAAGTCGATGGTAGAGTCGACTTGGCTCTGCGACTTGGCTCTGCGACTTTAGCTAATTCACAAGACTTGGACTCGCGACTTCACTTGTCTTAGATCCCATTTTCAACGCTGGAAGGTTTGAGTACCTGAAGTCGATGGTGGAGTCGACTTGGGTCCGAGACTGCACCCAAGTTGCAGATGGAGTCGACTTGGCCTTACGACTTCACCTATCTTGAATCAAAATTCAGCACTGGAAGGTTCCCCTTTTACCCAAGTCGATCCTGAGATCGACTTGGGTATTGACTTCACTCAAGTCAATAGCTGAGTTGACTTGATTTGCAACTTGATCTGTCAAATTCTAATTTTCATTTTTCTATCCTTTAAACATTTTTTACAAAACATATTAGTACCCAAAACTTACTCAAATTGAATTGTTAATCATCGAAATATAAATTTTGCTTAATTTGTCATTGATTCCAACAGAAACATTAGTATAAAGCATTTTTAAATCATTTTACTATTTAAAGAGATTCCAAACATTTTAAGAACATCTTTTTTCAAACGCTTTACATGCGAATACCATTTTCGTATAAAAATCAAACTTTTTTTTCACAAACTCTTTTGAAATATTCAAATGAAATAATTTATAAACACTTCAACATTTAAAATGGGCTTGCTTATAATATAGAGATCCCAAAATATTTTCATATTTGAATGATAATATTTTCAAAAGGTTTTGCTTGCTTATAAACATGATTTCATAAAGGAATTAAACTTCCTTATTATAAAAATCCTTTTTGAAATAGGATTTTAAAGAGCTTATCTACATATAGCAATTTATAATTCATTTTAACAATTGAGAATAAACATCATTCTCAAAAATGTTGCTTGCTTACTAGCAAATCTTAGAATCATAAATATAAAGCCCTTTCAAATATTTCAACATTTGAAATGAAATCAACATTTTCAAAAGTTTGCTTGCTTGCCTGTGGAAAGTTCAACTCATCCCTTTGATCTTTTCTTTGCCTTTACCTAGACAAGTGGAAAATGATCATCTTATATGCTTGCATATCATCATATACTTGCATGTCTTGTCTTTTATTTAATTTATGTTCATATATCACTTGTTCCCAACCCTTACATGATCTTGATCTATGTATAACTCATAGCATGTTTACCTTAATTATTTCTTTTTTTGATATGAACACCATCATCTCATATGTCACATATATACACATTTTTCAATAGTGAACCATTCATTTGACCCAATACCCTCATCTAGGGAATGTAATCTCTTTTCAATCATTCAATACACTTACTTGAAACTATAGCAAGTTAAGTTCAAGGTTTCTCAACTTCATATTTTCCCTTCTAATACTCTTGTTTTCACACACCTATGTGACCTAGTAATTAATTGCTTTGAACACTAACTTTGTAGTCATTCAAGGCAATTATCTATGACTTATATCAAGTCATTTCTTTGTCAAATTTTTGAAATTTTCTACCATTAATGAAACAGCGATGTAAGTGCATATTTTCACTAAGTTTTGCTTTCTCAATTGCACCTTAATGATATACACATGAAAAATTATCAAATAACCACTCTTGTGGTCTTGTTAGGTGCTTGTTCATAAGTTTTAACAACATAAATTCACTTTAAAATTTTTGAAATAAATCATCATTCTAAAACAGTCATATTTTGTCTCATTTTTGGTTAAGTTTCACTTGTACAATTACACCTTGATTATGTATACATTAAATACAATCTTTTCACAGCTCTTGTGATCTGTCAAGGCACTTATTCATAGTTGATAGCAACCATTTTTGCATCAAAATTTCTAGAATAATCCATCATTTCTAAAACAGCCCCATACATGCATAAATTCATCATATGTGGATTTCATATTGCATGTTAACCCTTCATACACATATAGCTACTACTTAACAACTTTTGTGAGCACTTTAAGGGCTTGTTTATAGCTTATAACAAGCAGTACCTTGACTTAAAATTTTTGGAATTTAAACTTATTTTCCAAAATAGCCCGATTTTGTTCCATTTCTACCAAGTTTTGCTCTCACACTTGCATCTTATTTCGACATTCATGCAATATCCTTAATTATTAACTTAATTCCCAAAATTTAACGTACCTCATTTGTTTATTTATGAAATTAATTCAAGCAAATAGAATTGTATTTCTATAATACTTAGCTCGGTCATTCCAACATATGAACATATAAATACTTCATTTTACACTTGTAAACATCAATAATCTATACAAGAACTCTACTTGCTTAAACATATTTAAAGAGTTATTCATTCATAACTTAATCCTCATAGTATTATCTGTTAACCAAGTATGACTTGGGTAATTAAATGAAATTTCATAAGCTTATAAATAACTTCAATCATGGGGCGTTATCACTATATGTATATGCTTTAAAATTACAACTTCATTTCAAGTTTCACAAAAGACATTAAATGGGGCTATAAATACTTGAAATTGAAGAGAATTACTCCCCATTGCTCCCCTTTGGACTTCCATTTACTGCCTCTCTCTCTCTCTCTCTTTATTTTTCTAAGTTTCTCTCTCTCTCTCCAAGTTGAAAACCATCCATGTTGCTGCCTCATTTCCTATTTATATGCTGCTAGATTTAACTACATGATGCCACCTATTTAACAAATTAATTAGATAAAATTTTTTATTTAATTTCTGCCCAAATCCTAGCCATCCACTTGCCCTTTTGTTGTCATATTTTGAGTCATCCATGTGTCCCATTCTTAGCCACATTTATCATACACTTTGTACCTTTTTATCAAAAATGCCCTTAATTCCTTAGCCAAACACGTCTAAGGGTGCCGCCTCTCATTAATTTTTCATTTATTATTTTGGTTGACTTTTTAGCTTCAAATCTCACCTCACATTGCCAACCCAATATGACGCACTGAAAGTCCACTCTTGCATTTATGACAATCCACTTTTGATGATCAAAAGTTAATGAGCTTCATTAATCTTCATCATTATTATTTAATCACATTTAACACATTTTATTTAGGGTTTCCTAACAACGTTTGACAAAATCACATCTATTCGTAACTTAGAACTCGTTAACTTCGTCGTCCATAAAAAATTTCATTTCAAAATGATGAATGTATGCTAAGATATTAGCAAAATGAACTTAATTCATAAAATATTATGTAACTCTAATCATTTAACCCCTTTCCATTTATACTTTTCATAATCCGAACCATTCATCATGTAGGGCATGTCAACCTAGGCTTTCCCTTGAAATTTCATGTCAATCCATCTTATATATCATAAGATATCAATTAATCAAATAAAAAATCAATAATAAAAACAAAACTATGGCATTAATTAACATACCACCTAAGCAATCTCTACACTATTTTTGTCATTTTGTGCTTACTTTTTCATCTTGTCTTTTAGTGCATAATTATCAAGGTAATCATGGATGATTAACCTAATCACATTGCTTAATTAGTTGCCTTAATCTCATTCATACAAGCTTTAAGCTACATATGTTATGCTTTAAGATTGGTGGGGTTCCACAGTCCTAACCCATCACACCCCCTGAAGAAGCTGAGCTTTAGTGAAAGCTTCGATTCTGCATATTGCTACTCTTGGGGATGATTGTCCTTTGACAACTTCACTTAAAAATAGTGAAGCTTTCCTTCTTCGTTGTTATGGTCTAATGCTACTAAGTTTTTCTTTCTTATTATTGATTTGGCGATGATGTAATAGTGATGTGATAAAGAGTTATGTGAAATCTAGATCCATTAACTCTTATGTCTTTTTGTGATCATGATGATTTGATAAAATTATTACTTGTGCAAGGCATTTTCCTTATTCTAAGATACATCATGTCATTAGGAGAATCTTGGCTAATTAGGAAAGACTTAATGCTTTCATTGTCGACACATCAGGGAAGATGTGTGTGTTCTTGACTTTCACGCTCATGAGTGATAGTTTGTTCTTTGAGTTATTATGAAATGATAATTTCCTCATTAATTAGCTAAGGATGATAATTTGGCTATAAAAGGCTAACCTATGTGAGCTTTTGCCATCACACGCTTCCTCTCCCATTCCTGACAAGTCTTTTTGCCTTTAGATAGAGCCTTGATGGTACCTTTACTAATGTATAGGGATGCAACGATATCCTTTTTGGCCAAGATATCAGAGTTCTATGGCAATGTGCAAGTATAACACAATTATTTCTTTGAAAAAAGTTCAACGTGTGAAGAGAAAGCACTAATTTTGGGCAAATGATAAAGGATTATTTCGATAATTAGTTCAAAGGACAATTGTTCTTTTGAACCTACAGTTGTTCTTAGACTCCATGAGAGTAGGGCATGTGGTGAGTATAGCTATAGCGGTGGCAATCATGGGCATTCTGAGTCAATAGAAGAGCTTGTTGTTTGTTAGTCTAGCTCCTCAATAAGCCATGTGGCAATGTGTGAAACTAGTTGGTTTACTCTTTATATTAGAGAGTGATAGATGGAAAACTCAGAAAATAAATTAATTAGTTGAAACTAGAGTGAATTAGCAAATAAAATGAAAAACTAGAAGATAAATTAATTAGTTGAAACTAGGGTGAATTTGCAATAAATTAAAACTCAAGATCAATTGTAAATTAAGAAAAGAAAGTTGTAATATTAAAATTAGTGCAAGTTTGGTTACTAGTTTGTAATTTTAGGAAGGGTGCATATTGGGGAGAGAAGGATACTACTAAAATATGCCCCTATTATGTGATATGTCAAATTTAGGTTTGTAAGCTAGAACTTGACCTCATTTAAAATCAAGTTAGGTCCAGAAATGGAACATATATATAATAGTATTGAGACTATTCATAGAACAATCGTGTTGTGCTATTCAATATTATATATCATTATGTACAAACGATGTCAACAGTATTTTAACCCATATTTTTTAAAATGTAACCAAAGCCTTATTTTCATGGTTGAGTTTAGGGTTTTGGTCTTTTAACTCGACCCAAGTTGCTCCAATTATGGTGACTTTGGCAATGCCATCCATCTACAAATTGCAATGATACCTAACCTTCTCATTAATTAAAAAAAAATTGCATGATTTGACTGGTCTACGACGTCTAAAACTTTCAATTCTTTAAAACTCCAACCTTGATGTGACTTGTGGGAGGCTTTGGCTCTTGAGTTATATTGAGTTTAACTAGTTATAATTATAAAATTAGTTTGAAACGTAATGAAGATAAGATCACCAGTTTGAGTGGCAACTTTGAACAATTTTCAAAAGCATCTATAGTAGGTAAATGATAGAGGCTCCCATTCTAGTGTAGTTGGCTGCAACCACTTGCTTTTTTTTTTTGCTCGAAAATTTCTATTTTAATGTTCGGGAGTATATGAAGGTATTGGATGAAGCAAAGCTACTGTGAACGTAAAATTTCATTCCATTCACATCTCATTTCATCCCTTGGTATATTCTTCGGTGAGCACTAAAATAAGAACTTTAGATTTAATATTCTTCCACATATTTAACTATAATCCACACTAAGAATCATATTGATTGAAAACTTATATATTGTAGAAAAAAGTTAAACATCTTTTGAATGTAAACACATAAGCATTATATTTAAAAACCAATATATAAGGTGAATTACTTATATACCCGTGAAATTTATCCCTAATTCCACTTATACTCACAAACTTTCAAAAATGTCTCTCATGTTAATGAATTTTCATTATAATTTCACATTTACATATGATGTTAGGGATCTATTAAAGGAGTTGTTAATCCCCTGTGAAATGACGAATATACTCATTCATAATTATGATTTTATAGCAAAAATTTCATATTATAATGAATTTTTAATAATTTCATAACTATAAAATAATAGATTATTTGAATATGAATATTTAACGTTGAGCAAAACAACTTCAAATCATATTAGGACTTAGGCATATTCATCATTGTACAAAAGGGTTAATAACTCATTTAACGGATCCCCAACGGTATAGATATATATATATATATATATATGAAATTAGCATGAAAATTCATGGATATAAGAGACATTTTTTAAGTTCATGGGTATAAGTGAAATTATGGATAAAATTTATAGATATATATGAAATTTATCCCGAAATATATTATGTAAAGTTGAGTAGAGGCGTTTGCTTTATTACCTCTTCTCTGAAATTGTCCTCCGTCAATTACCCAATCATAAGGTGAGTGATATGATAAAAAAAAAATGGCATACATATGAGGCTCTGCTTCTATGGTTTTCAATAACATTATAATGACATGATCAAAAAAGGTTTCAAAAAAAATGATTTTTTAGCATATGCATGAGACTCTACTTCTATGGTTTACGATAAAACTAAGTACTATGACATCATCTCTACTTGAATGTGAAAAGTAATGTGACATACACCAAATTACAAATCAAACAAACCTTTTATTTCAGAGACACTAATACAATGACAAAAATAAAAAGGATTTTACAATTTGTATGACCTAGCCACAAGGCTCACAACACACATATACAGTATGGGAGATTTATATATAGCTTTTTTTATTGGCATTTATAAATTGTGACAACTTGATATTATAATATGACACATTGACAACCCTCATGGCTCACACCATAAAGGAAAATTTTCATAAAGAGAAATCTCTAAAAACCCCCATCATCAAGGGGAAATTATAAAACCCCTACTTCAGGGCAATTGTTTTATATATAAAAAAAATCCTCTCTGCTAAGGGGAGCGAGATCCAACTTGTGATCTACATCTAAGGGGTTCTTTGCCCCTACAACTTGCGTTAACTATAGATGGTATATATAAGTTCTTTAAGTTTCTAAAGTTTGCATTTCTTACCCTTAAGTATCATATTTGCATGCCACTAAACACTATTGACACTGTAACAATTAGGTCTGGTGTTTGAAACAAAGGGTGGTGTGGTGGCATTTGTCTCCTTGATGTTTCAAGAGGGTGTCTGTAGTAGATGCAAAATAGGGATATTGGTAGATGGTGGTTAGAATGTTATATAAAAATTGTAAGAATGTCTCAAGGCTCGACCGTAATACAAGTTTAGATGTAAAATATATATATCCATAAAAAAGTATCATATTTGCAGTAGATGACTTAAAGTTTCAAAAATATTTGGTTTTTGCAAATTCATTAGTACACAGTCAAAACATTGTTAATATTTAAAAAAAAAATCCAAAAGACCTTTTTAATTTTATTCAAAGCTTAAATGATCTACCCTATTTGGTTGAAATTTTCTAGTCACTTTTTATGGATTTTTTGCTAAAAAAATATTTTAAATTTTAAACTAAAATATTTATAAAATATGAAAGGGACATTTTTGTCATTTCAAGTTCAAAAAAAAATTTATTAGGATTTCATACTAATAGAGAAATCAAACTATACATCTTCTTCAAAGAAATTTTGATTGGGATGATGGATATATCTTAAAAGTAGTTTGGAAGATAAGACAACCATTTGTATTGAATTTCGTTGTAGACTTTTTAACAATTCTCGCTCAATTAAAGTGATTCTTAGTAGAGAGGGTGTTCTAGTCGATAATGTCTGCTTGTTGTATTAGGAAGTGGAAGAAGACAGCATTCATATGTTCTGGCATTATGCAAGAACTAGAGTAGCATGACAAAACTCAACTCTTGAATCATTGAGACTGGATAACTTTTCAAGAGTAGAGAATATATTTTGAAGATTGATAAGAGATAGGAAAACCTAAAGCATTGTTGTTCCATATCCTAATATGTTGGTATTCTATGGGAAACAAACTTTTGTTAGAAGAATAGACACAGACTCTTGATAAAGTTTATAATTGGCATTGGGAATATTAAGATAGATTTAAGGCTGCAAATCTTATTATCAACGGTTAAAATTAGATGAAGGAGAACATTGTTAAATGGAGAAGACTAGAAAGGGGTAGGATAAAGTTAAACATGGATAAACAAAGGAAAGAAAATGGAGTGATTACAAGTTTTGGGACAATTATTAGAAGCATTTGGAAGGTTTGTGGTAGAAAGAACATGGTCAAAATAAGCATTATAGAATAGTTAGCAATGGAGGCTAGAGAAGTATTATTGGGGCTTGAATAGACAATTCAAATGCAGGGGAATGAGGTTGATGCAGAGTATTTACTTGGTATTAATCAATTCCAGCATAAATAACAAGCCAATTTGCATGTCAGCTGTTATCCTAGTAAAGGAGATTCATGATTTGAGTCTAAAAATATGAGAAATAAGTTTCCAACATGTTTATCAAAGTGGAAATCAGGTAGCCCACATTTTAACAAGTTTTACAACTTTCTATTCAGATGACAATTCTAGATGGTGGAATAATCCACCCAATTGCGCTATTGATCAACTTTGTAAGGCTTCTATTTTAACATATCTCAATTTCAATTATGTCTTAAATGTTTTTTATATGAGATACCTTATTTACCATAAAAAGCTATACATTTTCAAAACTTTAAGTGATCTATTGACTACTGAAATATAAAGACCTATATTCAAATCCCCCTCACCCAAATACCAAATTTTGGAGGGAAATAAATATAAAAGTAGCCTTGTCTAGCCAATTCAGACGGTCCTAGACAGTACCATGTAGAAGTAGAATGAAGTTTATTCATTCACGGACATATATTGATATGAGGGTAACTTCATTAAAATGTAAGAACTATTTTAAAGTGTAGTTAAATTTAGAATTTTTATATACAACAATGAACAATTTACCCCTCTCAAATCGCAACCATCCCCCTTTAATTAAAAAGTGCCCCTCCATTCTCTAATTACATGGGGTTTTTTACTCAAGCCTTGGAAATGCAATACATGTGAGCAGTTGACTTCTTACCATCAAAATGGATGAGGAGCGTACTTTTTTTCACTCCCCTTAGGAGGAAAGGACTCTGAATTTTTAATGAGAAATCATCATCATTATTATTATATATATAATTTTCGTTTGAAATTACGCCTTAAGTGACAAGTCAAGGTGTGTAATTTTTTAATCCCCCAGCCTCCTAGCCGGTTTTTGTTGTTAGAACAACACGAAAAGTTAACTTTTTTTCCGTTGTTACCAAGTATTGGTATATCAAAGTTCTATATTTTTGTCATACTTGGATAATTAAGTAGTTGACATTAGTTAGTTAGGGTGTGACGTGCAGGGAGGTTTGGAGTTTGAAGTTAAGTAGAGCCATTTATCTTATGTGTCTTTCTTTGAAGCTGTCAAGGTCAATTGTTTAGTCATCCAATTCAAGTAATATAATCAAAAATTCTAGCCTTCTAAGTGGTTTGTAGCTTGTACCCATATTTAAAATATAAAAATTACCTAGGACAAACTCTATAATGGGTCATAAGAAAAGAAAATGTTTAGGAGCACACACATTAAAAATAAAATGAGTGAAGTTGTATGAAAAATATTTTAAAAATGTGAAATTTCCACACTCTTTTCTATATAATGTAACATTTTAACTATTTAACCGCACATTTTTCAATCATTTTTCACATTTGATCATTCAAATGTAGTATCTATTTTAAACTTTTTCTTTTCGTTCTTAACTATTATCCCTGTTATGTCATATCATTCTTTTTTCTTAGAATTTTTCATTAAGAGTGTGTTTGACAATAAATAAAAAATTTCAAACAAAAACTTTTTATTATCCAAAACTATTTTATTTTTTAATTTTTTTCACATCTTCTTATACATCTACTCTATTTTTCAATTATTTCTACACAGTTATCCCTACAACTAACCAATCAATTTTAACTTTATTTTATATCTACATCATATAATATCATTTTTTTCAATTCGAAAATTTTCCGTCCAAAAATTTTATCATTTCCAAACACACTAAATATTTATATTCCATTTTTCTCAAATGCCAAATGCACCTAAAAAGATTATAATAGAAAAAATACATTAGTTGATTAAATTATCTTCCCGAATGTCAAACATACCCCGAGGTTAATTCACGATAAAATGTTGTAGTGATTTATACAATCATTTCAGAGGCAGCATATGCTGTTAACATTTTTTAAATTAATAGACATCAGAAGAGAAAATGTCAATATCGGCAATCCAACGCTACCCATTTGAGCCACCCAACGCTACCCATGTCGGCCACATCTGCGTGTCTTTGTGCCTCTAAGAATGCCCACAAGGTCTTCTGGTCCCGGCAGGCTGAAATTCATCTGCAATCTTCTTCCACCTCTGCTGCCATCTTCAAACCCCACGCGTAGGTAAGATTTAGGAAACTGTTCACATCGAACATGACCGGGGCTTCACGTCCATCTGACTGTTCATATTCACACAATTTCATAACATCGCAAGACAGGTAAATACAATCACTTGGCAACCGACGAGAATAGTCATAACATGGTTATTCCAATTATGCCGACTGATCATTTACGACCGGTCAGAAATCCGGTGATTTCCAACCGGTCAAAAAATATATATTTTTTTAAAAATTATTTTATAAAAATAATTTAAAATGACTTAAATACTCCTGTATTTAAAAATTCAAAATAAATATATATACATATCTAAAAATGGTAAAATTTGGTTTATAGATTAAATATAACTAGATTAACATGTTTACAAAATTATTTTTAAAAAAAAATAAAAAAATATATTTTTTGACCGGTCGGAAATCACCGGATTACGACCGGTCGTAGAAGATCAGGTCTCTCCAATTATAAGTAACAAAGTGTCCAGTGGCAGGTAGTCGAACATTTCAACCAAATTTTTTAGTATTCCCAAGTACATAAGCATTCGCATCAAGTATTTAAAAGATTTTCTTCTTTATTATTTTTTTTTGTTACACGTAGACTATGGAGCACTTGCTCGACCCGGGATTTGATACCGGTTCACGAGCATGAAATGCCTTCATGACTACCACAACGCCAACAGTGCTGGTGTTGATTTTTTCCTTTCTTAGTTGGGAAGCAATGTGCCACCAAAAAAGTATAAGTAATTCACAAATATACCCACATAATTTAATTATAATTACAAATATATACATATAATTTCAGAAATATGAAAGGTACCCACTTGTTCTTCCTCTTTCCACCCAACTCGACTCCCATAATGTAAATATTATGAATATGAAAAGTATTTTCTCTTTGCAAAGGCTTGCAAATTACATGGTATATTTGAAAAAACTAAATATATCATTTAATTTTTAAAATTGCAAATATGCCTATATTGTTTGTATATCTTTGCAGATGTATCCACGCCGTAATTGTGCAGTAATGGAACTGTAACGATATGAGTATATGTACAATTATGGTTAAACTATGTTGGATATTTACAAATTACCCAATGAATTTTATTAATTTTATTTTAAATTATTTTTCCAAAGAAATTTAATATTTTACCACAAGTGTTATAATTGCCAGAACTAAAATTACTTACAATCAATGAATAATACCACCTAGGGGTGGGAATCGGGGCGGGTCGGGGCGGGTCAGGGTGTGCCCAACCCTGACCCTCCTTTTCAAAAATCTTGTT
>JAXCLR010000063.1:27167958-27187348 GCA_035584095.1 Annona squamosa | reverse complement strand
AAAATCTAAAAAAAATATCTAAAAATCTCTAAAAATAGTAAAAATTGATACATATGTTAAATAAACCTATATTAACAACTTCATGAAAAAATTTAAAAAAAAAATAAAAAAATAGGTGCAGTGCACCCTGGTGCATTGAGGCCGAACGCACCTGGGTGCACTGGATTAGGTTCCATGAACTTGCCCGAACCTAGTTGTGCCCGAATACTGACATATGCATCCGTACTGAAGTTCTCGTGACTTCATACACTCCACGTGAGATCAATTGCACCTGTTGGATTCTTAGACAAATCACATGTCGTAACATCAAAATGAGGGTGGGAATCCGGGTGAGTCATATCGGGTCAAGGTATGCTTCAACCCTGATCCTACTTTTTAAAAATTAAGATTAACCCTATTTTTATACCGAATCGGGACAAAGTCGATTTGACCCCCACTTTTTTTAATATGTTTCCGATTTTTGGATGGCGAGTCGAGTCAAAAATACGAATCGAATAAGATAATCTTAAAAATTTATATACCTATTAAACATAAGTATACATATTTACTAAATTTAAATATTATACACTTCAATATTTCACTAATTATTACAAAACACATAATTAAAAAAAACATTTGAAAATTTGGTATAAGTTTATTAAAATAGGTTAATATACAATTATACATAAGGGTTATTTATGTACAAATTCTTTTTATTGATTCTTATATTGCTTTATGAAGAAATTGATTTTTCTATTGTTGATAGAGTTGATATAAAAAGTGAGAATTAAAAAAAAAAATAGTAATAATATTTAAACATAGGCTTATAATTTTTAATAAATTAGTATATACAGGGTGGGTTGGACTTTTTGGATCAAAACATGGTCAACCTACCCTGACCTTATTTTTGAATCCGGGTCAAAATTTTTAACGCATCTCCGAATCAAGTTAAAAATATATTAGTTTTACCCCGGCAAAAAATGGATTGGGGTCAAAGCCGGATCACTGGTTGACTCACCCCAATTCTCATCCCTAGATCAAAATTTACAACCAAGTTTTTAGAGTAAAGTGTCTAAAATGAATGGCAGAAAATTTTAAAATAATCCCTTTTTATTTTGCCTCTCCTCTCTTGCCCTCTCTCTCTCACACACAAATCCTAAAAACAACAATTTGTCTACATTGCCTCTCCTACAGGAGACATCTACCATCCAGGTGTTGTTGAGGTAGTAAATTAGGAGCTCAAAAGAAGTGGATCCTCCATCTGAGAAATGGAAACCAAGGAAAGTCAGAGGAAGGCGAAGGCATTTAAATTGAATGCCAGCTGCGGTAATGTCAAACAAATGAGGAAAAAGGGGAAGATGGAAAGCAAAACGTTAAAAATACAGAGTCATTTAAAAAATAAAAAAAAAAAAGCCATGTATAAGCCAGGAAATTCCAGCAGTTGTGGCTCAGAAAGGTGTGTGTATCATTGAATTTTGTTTGTAATTTCTAGAAAGAAAACTATTGTTCTATGTAAGTTGCCGTCTTTTCTTAACGTAAAAAAAGAATCACTCTTGATATTTCGGATGGACGTGCATAAAACATGCTCGGGATTAGATTGCAGCTTATAAGATAATTAGTTGTAACTTATTCAGGAAAGTAATCATAGGCTGTGCATTTAATGCAAATTTTCAAAATCAATCACACATTTATTGCAAAATCAATAATTATATTAATTCATGAAAAATTTAAAATTTCACTTCTAGTAGTCATATTCTCATTATTACATCAAGGCACGAGAAAAAATTACAAGTTTATCATTCTCGATACATGACTTTGAAATAAATAAATAGAAGTAAATATTCTTGAAAATTTTCTGGTAATCCAAACTCTAGTATCCCACTTGATTTGATTTACTTGTAAAACTAATGGTTAACGTTCTACTTGATTTTGTTTACCTATAAAAATTATAAGTAAGTCTTAACATGACTAGCAAGTAAAAAAGATTTGAAAATGGATAATGACCTAATTAACACTTATTTAAATGATCAAAATAGTCATTTAATTCCATAACTTATAAATTAGTCATCAAAGCAAAATCAAACCCTTTTATTGAGTCCAGAATCATCAAAAACATAAAAATTGACTTTTTGATCACAAATATCATAGTTAAAATGAGTAAGTTATAACAAAACTGAATAAACCGTGCATATTTAGCCACATTATTATTGCTTTTACTGTAAATATCATCAAAAACATAACAATTGACTTTTTGATCATAAATATCATAGTTAAAATGAGTAAGTTATAACAAACTAAATGAACATTGCATATTTAGCCACATCATTATTGCTTTTACTGCAGATGGAGTGTGCCCCACCCCCTCAGCCTTCATCACTTAACTTGTATTGCTGGGATCAGCTGCACATCAGTTTTTAATCCAAAATCATCTCCACAGATATCATCAAAAACATAAAAATTGACTTTTTAATCACAAATATCATAGTTAAAATGAGTAAGTTATAACAAAACTAAATGAACAACGCATATTTAGCCACATCATTCCTGCTTTTACTGCAGATTGAGCACGCCCCACCCCCAGGCCTCCGTCACTTAACTTGTATTACTGGGATCAGCTGCACATCAGTTTTTAATCCAAAATCATCTCCACAGATACAGCAAATGGCATTGAAAGCATCCAAGCATCAAATGCAACAAAGGAAAGATGGTTGCATAACCTCAAACAATGCTTCGGGCGGAATTTCCCTCAGGACGACCCTAAGTCCTGACGCATCGGGAAATTCCACCAAACAGTATGATATGTGTATAAAACTTCCGTCACATTTATTATGCGTAGGTAGTGCAGAAAATTATTATTAGGTTACATTTATGCTAACCTACACAATTAATATTTAATTTCAATATCCATATTTACTTATTGCAAATTAATTTATATCAATACATTTATAAAATAAAATGCATAATATAATACAACAATCTGAACGCATATATTTTAGGCATAAATTTTAGACATATTTATCCGCAAAATTTTATATCCTAAAAACCACTTAATATTATAAAATTTAATATGTCAAATATATTCATAGTCTAAAAATCATAACACATGATATACATGTTTGATACAAAATAAACTAATTAATTTCATAAAAATAAAATATATAATTATTGAATTAAAATTAATTTTGAAATAAAATCTTACTTGCTTATGAAACTCTAGTTTTCCAAAGCTTTTCCAAACCTTTCTTATGGATATCTAAATCCATGAACTCTCACAACCCTTTTATAAAAGCTTTTACTCTGTATAACTCTCACTTGAACTTTAGACTTTTAAAACTTCTAAACTACTTATATGTCAAACAAGCTGCACAAATTGTTTAAATAACACACAAAAAATAAAATAAAAATAAAAATACAACCCACAACTTATATAGATAATAATTGGTCATTATTAACTATTTAGCCCGTTAGTCAAATAGTCAACCTAGCCGCGTAGGATATACTACGTAGACTTTGACTAGTCAGCTTAAATGTTTATTATTTATTTATTGTTGATATTTTACAATAGTATATGCTAATTTTAATGAAATTTGGTTCGAGAGGACCCATTGGAAATTTCAATTCACAAAAAGAGAACGAGACGTCAAATTCCACACGATAAGATGTTTCTAAGGGGCTGTTCGTTGCAACTCTTCCAAGATTAAATAGAGAATGAAACTCCAATAGTTACAACACAGGTAGGAGAGGCGATGTGGACGACCGGCCGGGGAGAATGAAAAAATTTTTAAAAAAAATAAAAAAAATAGGTGCAGTGCACCCGGGTGCGTTGAGACTGAATGCACCCGGGTGCACTGAATTGGACTCTATTAGTATTAGCATCAACATTTTAGAGAGCTAGGTTAGTAGCAGCAGCAATGGCGGGGAGATGCTGGAGGTCTACCCGACATGAGAGATGATGCGAAAAAGGGATTTGGGTTTTCCTTTTTTTTTTCTTTTTTTTTTCTCTCTCAAATTTCCGCCACTCATTTTAAACACTTGCATGGACTTTGTTGTAAAAATTCCATAAATTCTAATTTGATTGCTTAAAATTTGGATGTGTCAATGGTACAATGACAGTAATTATATAAAAGATGTGTTTAAAAAGTGATAAAAATTTTAAATAAAAAATTTTTGGTGTAAAAGTTGTTGAAATGAGAGAAAATGATGTCATTCGATAGAAGTAATAATGAGAAATAAATATAATAAAATTAACATATATATATATATTAGTTGTATTGATGATTGCGTAAAATCGATTGGAAAATAGAATAGTTTATTTATAAAAATATAAAGAAATAATTAAAATTTAAGTATTTGTGGAGAGTGAAAAGTATTAGGTGAAAAGTATTAGATGAAAATTTTTACTTAAAAACAAACATACCCAAATGCTTTCCCCACACTCTCTTTAGAATGAATATAGATTAAGATAGTTCCGAGACTTTTCCTCAATATAATGGCCCCTTATTCCATGTCATAGCTAACTCTTGAGGGAATTAGCAATCATTCTTTATTGTGACACTTTTGGCTTTGTAGACTATTTTCTCATAATAGTCTACAAACTGTATTGTAGTGATGCAACTTGATATTCAGTTAGTCCAAGCCCATGAACCTATTTTCCAAATCAAGTTTGAATTTTCTTTTTTAACATTGTTCAAAAATAGACTCAGGTACAACTTAACTCGGGAGAATTCGAAGAGAATCTGAAATTGATATCAAGTTCATATCAATCAAGTATTAAAACTCAACCCAGTTTGAACCTAATATCTCCTAAGTAATTAAAAGAATTATATTAGATTATATATTATGTATGTTAAAAGAATTATATTGTTTTATATGTTAAATATTTTAAATTATAAATTTTTTTCCATGCAAACATAACCTATTAAATTATAAAATGTTTATTCTAAAATCTAAATGTTATCTATATCTGTTTATAAAAATTGAATACATTGCGTCTATGTCAACTTAATTTATAAACAGTTATAAATATATTAACTATTTAAAATTATTTCGTACATACCAATTAACTATAAGATATATAAGTTTCAATTTTTTTCTTACCTTGGTTATTGATGATAAATTTATTATTTCGTTATTCTTTTTTATGAGATTTATTTGGTTACACTGAGTATTATCTTTTTGTTAGAATATCAACTTTCACCAAAATCAGATATATCATAAGTTATATAAATATATTTATGTATAAATTATGAATAAATAAGTTATCAAAAGTATATTTTAGAATTAATTGGCACAAATTTAATAAAGCTCAAAGAGCTCATTAGTTTTATTGGTGGATTTTAACTTCGATTGATTTCAAAATAACTCGAATTTCTACCTAAAACTAATGTGAACTTGATCCGAACAAAATGGGAACTCAGATTCTAATATTTTAGTTCACCAAAACCCAATAAACTTAGAGTTAGAGTTCACTTAAATTGGATTCAATTCGACTCCAGTCGCACCCAACTATACATAACACTATTCCGCTTCCCTCTAGAAGCAAGAAGATACAAGTAGCTATCAGCGGCAGCCTATCACCCTTGAATCTTCCGCGTGGGGCTATGATAGGCTGTGATTGGGGAGGAATATTCACTGTTCCGTAGTCCACAAGCGTAGCTTGACTTGCATGGACGACTGTCTACATGCATTGTCTGGACGCATCCATGCAGCCATGCAGAATCCGTGTTCGGTGCGATTGGATTTCGATATTTCAGTCCTATGACAAAAGTAGGCTCTCATTGGACGCTGCAAAAGACCATCCGGGGATACAACACAACAAACCACAAACAAGTGGCACATTCAATGGTTGGTTCAAATAATAATACTGCGTATGATTGCTGAAGAGGAAAACAACTAGGTAGGTCAAATAGTTTTATAAGGAATTAGGTGGATTCAGATTTTTTTTTTAAAAAAAATTCTTATAAAATTTGCTTTATTTGGTGGGTTTGTTTTAAGATAAAATCTTTTAACTAAAGCATTTCAATCTAAGAATGTATTTGGTAATAAAAAAATCAAGTTAAAACTTTATTTCTTATCATTAACCTTATTATGTCATATTATTCTCTTTAAATTCAAAAACTTTTTACACCAAAAAATTTTCATTTAAAAAATTTATCACTTCCTAAGCACACCTTAAATCTTTCTGCTCTTTACAATTACTTTATTTTTAAATTATTTTTTCACGTCTTTCCGTATAAACTATCTTATTTTTCAATCACTTCTGAACGAATATCTATATAATTAAACTATCTATTTTAACTTTATTCTATTTATTTCTTATCATCATTTCTATTATATCACATTATTTTCTCTCATTTTAAAAAATTTTTATTCAAATATTTTATCATTTCTCAAACAAACCTGAAATAAAAAAATAAATATTAAAATATATCTTATGGAAAAAATAAAACTCATGATGTAATTATCAATTTTATAAAATAACATGAGATTTTGTTTGGAAATTGAAAAAAAAAAGATCGAAAGTGGTTAAAAATTGATATTTTATGACAAAGTACTTGAACTATTGCAAGATTCATATTTTGCTTAAAGCTTAAGGGATATTCTAATTATCTAATTGAATGAAATATTATTTAGATGAACATATTATATAAGGAAGAGTTGTTTATATAAAAAATAAGAAATTATATTGAAAATAAAATTAAGAGTGTGTTTGGACATATCTAAAACCTTTCACAAAATTTTTTTCTTTCCACAACTTTCATGTTTTTAATTAATTTTTCACATTGTCATGCATAATTGATTTTCTTATCTTTAATCATTCCTACACAATTACCCGTACAATTAATTTATCTATTTTAATTTTATTCTCTTTGTTCATTATCATTACTCTTATCATATCACATTATTTTATCTTAATTCAAAACATTTTAAACTAAAAATTTTTTATCCAAAAATTTTATCATTACTCAAACACATCTTAAAATAATTTTTTAAAATTGAAGATCTCAACTTGTTGGTATGATATTCCATCTAATAAGACCCATTAAAGATGAGTGGATGCAAAAGTAATGAGATTTCATATTTATAAAAATCACTATTCATTCTCAATTTTTAAAATTTTTTTATATTTAACAAACTTTTAAATTTTTAATACTAAAAATATATTTTTTAAATTCAATCCCTCCTATAAACAATATCTTTTCTTAAACGAACACTATATTATTCACTTATACATATTTTAATCATCCATATGAAGATGACCCATCTTGTATAGGTAATAGCAATCAAATATTAAGTCCAATTAATAAGATGAACAATAAAATATATTACAATGACACCGAGGGTTGCTCGGGACAGTGGCACGGAGTTTCCCGAACCCCGTTTTGCTCTTCATGAGGGTTTTGTTACTTGTCAGCACGTAGGAGCTGTGGATCCCCGCGTAAGAAAATTCCTAACATTGTAAGTGAAAATTCCAAACGAGCAATAAAAAATATTAAATTGACCAGGAGCCTGGTTACCAAGATGGAAAAAAACGAGGCTCATTGAAATTAAAATGTCCGGTAAAAGAGATGGTTGGAATAAAAAATTCCATTGGCTGTCCCGATCCCCTGCGAGAAAGGAGAGGGAAAAAAAGAAAAGAAAAAAGAAGGCCAGAAAAGCAAGCTTGGATTGACAACCACGCAAAGGGTAATAGCTGTTTTACAGTTGGAACAAAGGGTTATCATCCTTCTCTCTCTTCTCCATGGGTGTATAATTCTATTCACCGGGCTTCGGATGGCTTGAAAGCGACGTTTGTTCCTCAAAAGTCGAAGGCGGCAAGCCATCTCTTCTTCTAATCTCTCCTACAAATTTCCCCCGCCCTCTCGCTTCTCTCTCTACTAGCACTAGAGAGAGACACAGGAGGGAGAAAGCCAAGGGAGGGGCCGATTCCACCACGTTCTTAAGGGTATTTTTGTAATTTCACGGATTACTTTCCCTGGCGGCGAACCAGCGCAGAAAAAGTAGGAAAGTTCGTTCCTTCCTTCCTTCCTTCCTATTTCCCGCTCTCGCTCTCAAGAAGTCGCTCTTTTCTGCGCTAGGGTTTCGACCTCTGATCCCTCGAATCTCCGGTGTTGATTTGTAAATAGATCCTTGCTGCTCCGAATCTTCTTTGCTTCTTGTGTTTTTCTTGGATTTTGTACTCGCGAGATTCTAGATCTGCAGAAAACGGGAGCCAATTTCCTGAATAACCCATCCCGATCGGAATTTTTACATGGCAGTCCCCACGATCGCCCTCCACGCCATCCCCCCCGGCGGCGTCTGCTCCACGCCCTCTCCGGCTTCCCCATCCGACTATGATCTCAACCCCCGAGTTCCGCCCTCGTCGTCTTCGTCGGCCGTCGCGGCGCAGAAGTCGATCGTCGTCGGCGGCCTCTCCTGCCTCTTCTCGTCGTCCCCATCGGTCCGCCACTCCTCGTCGGCCAGCTTCGGGACGGGGTGCGTCGACGACCATGGGCAGCTCCGCCACGATCGGTCCGACGAATTCGGCTGCTATGCGTCGTTTAAGTGCCGGGAACCCAGCCCGGTGTCGGTCTTCCACGGGCCTGTCTCATGTAGCAGCGTCGGCGGCAGCGTGGGGATTGGGTCGTCCAGAAGCCCATCGTCGCCATTGATGCCTCTGCATCTGCAATCTATCCGGACAGGGCGGGACGGGATTTTCAACCGGCTCGTGCGGAATGCCTTGGGCTCGTGCATTGACTATGACTCGCCGAGCTTCCCAATGCCGGACAGCGGGTGGCGGAAGGACAGCCGCGATTCATCGGCCGTGGGTTTCGTTGATGATGTTGGGTTTGCTATGGACGATGGTTTTGAAGAAATTGGTTGTGATTTGTACGCGAAAGATTTGTTATCGAGCGCGCAGTCGAGGCACAAGATATTCCAGGAGGCGTTTTTAGTGAAGGCTTTCTATGAGGCTGAGAAAGCTCATCGAGGGCAGGTATGGTTTTCTCTTCTTGGGGATATCAGTTTCTAAAGTTAGCTGGGTGATCTGATTTGCGATTTTCAATGATCCTTGATTTTGGGAACGTCAACTTTGATTTTGAATGGTGGGCTTATCCGGTGTACTACCAATAGGTTTGCAAACTTTTGATGCGGGAATTTAGGTTGTCTGGTTGCCGTTTATGTAGAATTATTAGCTTGTGAGATTTGCTTTGATTTGTCTAACAGCCGTCTTGTCTCAAAATTTGGGGGACCTTAAATATTCCTTGAAAGGAGTGTTGGTTTACTTTGGCAATTTCTGAGGAAGGTTTTGGGAACTTCAAGGCTTCCTGAATAAGGCTTAGGTAACTAAATTCGGACAGTTCTGTTTAAATTTTTGTGGAACTTAAATGTTCCCTGAATTGAGTCTGGTTTATGTCAGAAGTTCTCAGAGGAATTTTCGGGGGTACGTCTAATATATCCTGAACGAGTTTTCGTTTTGTTTTTTGGCACAAGTTCTTAGTGACTCTTGAGGATGGAAAGTTACTTCGTGAGAACTGGCATTTTGTTTACTTAACGACCCTAGAGGAATGATTCTTTTGTTTGCTCGTTTGGGTCGTCTTTGCTATTTGAAATGTACCATGCTTCTTGGAAACAGTGGTACTTAGTTGGGTTATTTCTGGATTCAGGTTGCTTGAATTCTGCATTAGAGGATTGGGATTTGGAGGAATAACATTTTGCAACATTCGCTGTGTGTTTTGTTGTTTACTTCCAGATGCGACTAAGTGGGGATCCATACTTGCAGCATTGTGTGGAGACTGCAGTTTTGCTTGCAATGGTTGGTGCAAATTCTACGGTTGTTGCAGCAGGGCTTCTGCACGATACCCTTGACGATTCTTTCATGACCTATGATCACATTTCTCAAACTTTTGGAGCTGGGGTGGCAAATTTGGTTGTTGGGGTATGTGTGGATATACCATGTCTTAGATCTTTATCACTTAGTTATTACTACTTTCGGTATATGTATTTTAGTTTCGGGAATATTTCAGTTAGAAACTGCATGATATCTGTATTCTGTGCTCTGTAAGTATTTTGGGCTTCTTTTAGGAGCCATTGGTACACTTACAAATGCTTGGGTCTATATAACATTGGAAAATTTACGTGTTAGAAATGCCAAGTTTCTAGATTTTGTACTTGATTTGCAGATTTCTGAATATCTGTGTCAGAATATCTTTTATACGCTTATCCTTTTAAGGATATTGGCTCGGATCAATTTATTTTGTACTTGATTTCCAGATTGCTGAATATCTGTGTCAGGATATCTTTTATATGTTAATCATTGTAAGGATATTGGCTTGGATCAGTTTTCGTTAAGTTACATTGACTATGACCAATGCGGTATTACTGCCTGAATATGCTGGTTTTGTGAGACGAGACAGTAAGTTAGAGATGATTTGATTCTTTTTTGGAATTCATCTGGTTTTCAACTATAGGATTCTTTTGCATGCTCGTGGAAACCTAGACTTGTTGTTGACTGGAAATTAAGATCCCAAATTGCATCCTTTAGTTTGTGATAATTTTGAATATGCTACATGTCTAGCGACAGAAAGTTTTTCACTTTTAGTTAAAATCATAGCCTTATTTAGTTTACACATCCAACGTTGAATATCTATAATTCATGTCATGTGTTGTCCTGGTTTGATTTATGAATTTCAATTCATGTGCTCTAGTTTTTCTGTTCTTACTGCTTACATTATGTGAGAAATGACCCTAAGCACATAAATTCAGAACTTCACGCCAATGTATTACCATTGTATCCGCATGTATACTTTGTCTAGGATTATATGAAGGTTTGAAACTTGAATGATCACAATTGAGGCAATTTTTGCTAAGGCAATTTGTGCTAGTGAAACTAATTGCTTGCTTCCAAATTATTGAAAATATGTGTAATTCTGCTGCTAAAGTTAAAAACTGGCTGTGTGCATAAAAGAGAACTAGGTTATACTTGCTTTCTTCCATCATCTGTAGCTAACAAGTAACCATCAAGTGCTTGCAGTATCAAATGTTTGTTCCTGTTTCTAGTATAAGTTTGTTTTACTGTACTTTGGCAAAAGATTTAATGTAGGGATAACTGAAGTTGAATCTTTGTCCGTTTCTGTTGTGTATATCCCCAGATCTCAAAGCTAAGCCAATTAAGCAAGCTTGCTCGTGATAATAACACTGCAAGCAAAACTGTTGAGGCAGACCGCCTACACACTATGTTTCTTGCAATGTCTGATGCTCGGGCGGTCCTAATAAAACTCGCTGACAGGCTGCACAACATGAAGACACTAGGGGCTTTGCCTATGCTCAAGCAACAAAGATTTGCAAAAGAAACATTGGAGATCTTTGTTCCATTGGCCAATCGTCTTGGGATCTCAACTTGGAAGGAGCAGCTGGAGAACCTGTGCTTTAAGCATCTGTACCCAGAACAGCATGATGAACTTTCCTCCAGACTTGCTAAGTCATTTGATGAAGCAATGATTACTTCTGCCATAGAGAAACTAAAGGGAGCTCTCAGGCAGGAAGCAGTTCCTTATCATGCTCTATCAGGGAGGCACAAGGGCTTGTACAGCATATATGCCAAAATGTTGAAGTATACTCTCTTTCTAACATGCGTCATTAGTATGTCAGTCTACAGCGTCCTGTATGTACTGGCGTCTGAATATGCATCCCTCTTGATAAAGCGACTTGTCCTTTCAATTTAATGAGATAATGTTTAGGTTGGGTGATAATGATGATGGGCTATATATAATTTTAACAGGAAGAAGTTAACCATGGATGAAATTCATGACATTCATGGCCTGCGTTTGATAGTCGATACAGAGGAAGACTGTTACATGGCACTGGATGTTGTTCACCGCTTGTGGGCTCCAGTCCCTGGCAAGCTTAAAGACTATATAACACATCCCAAGTTCAATGGGTATGCAGTTTGTATGGATGTAATGCATATTTCTTCATCATATGACTTGATCATATGTTGATTGTTTTTATGTAGGTACCGATCTCTCCATGCTGTTGTGATGGGGGAAGACATGGTCCCATTGGAAGTTCAGATTCGTACCAAGGAAATGCATTTACAAGCAGAATTTGGATTTGCAGCTCACTGGAGGTACAAGGAAGGTGACTGTAAGCACCCTTTGTATGTGCTTCAATGGGTGGAATGGGCCAGGTGGGTTTTAACTTGGCAGTTTGAGACAGTGAACAAAGATCAGGTCTCTTCCTTTGGTGTTGCAGACTCAACCAGACCACCCTGTCCCTTTCCTAAGCATTTGAAGGACTGCCCACATTATAATGCTCCTCACTGGGATCAGGATGGGCCAGTTATTGTCGTCTTAAGGGAAAATGAGAAGGTAAATGATCTAACTTTTTCAAGGCCCTTGTCTGATGCTAATGCACCCAATTACAGTACACATATTTGTATAACCCGGGATCCTGTAGGTGTCGAGACTGCAATTGCCCTTTCTGGCCATTCATTGTTTGTAGCATCTAAACATCGAATCCCAGAACATGCCCTATTAGCAGTTCCAACTGGTCAATTAGATGCTACTCTTGAAGGGATTGTTTCAGAATGCTGCTTATTTTCACTGCTTATTTCAATTTGAAGCTTATCTATTGCTTATTTTATCTTCTTGGCTGGGTTTTTAACTCTTGTGCTTCTCATGATTATGTCCTCTCTACAATGCTTCCTCCCAGTTTTTGCATTTGGTGCTTTGGCTGTATTGGAGCATTCTCTCGTTATATAGCTTGTTGCATGAGTTGTCCAATAGAAATCTGATTGATGTATGTCTGTGATTGTAGACGTCTGTGGAAGAGTTCCCTGCTAACTCAACGTTGGTAGACTTGCTGGAAGGAGTGGGCCAGGGGAGTTCAAGATGGTCTCCTTACAAGTTCCCTGTCAAGATAGACCTGAGGCCTAGACTGAACCTTAAGCCTGTGAGCAACCCCACCTGCAAGCTGAAGATGGGAGATTTAGTTGAACTTACTCCAGCCATACCTGACGAGTCTTTGCCAGAATACAGGGAGGAGATCAAGCGAATGTATGACTGTGATGCCAGTATCGTGAGCCGGCCTATTCAGAGATGCTGACCCCCAACCCCCGTGTTCCTTCTGCCTGTGACTCTGTACAAATTGTTAGCTGCTCCATTGTTTCTCTGTATATAAAAACATTTTGTACAGAAGATTTCTAGATTTGGGATTGTTATAGCAAGCCTCAGGTAAAGGTTAACTAAATTGTTAATGATTGTTGAGAAGGCTTGTCTTACAGTTCCAACTTCTAAGAATTAAAAATGTGGCATCATCTGTTGCAGTGTGCTGATTATCTGAAATTTCGATTACAAGTAATGGATAAGTTTTTGTTTCAGGGTAGCAACCGGATTGCGATCTCAAGTTTAGTTCTTTACTAATGCTCTAGTGATCATTTGACACTCTATAAAAGATTTTGAGCCAGGCTTAAAATTTATAGCGGAATTGCGGATTCTTTCTACCCTTCGCGACTCATCTGAATGCCCAGCCCCTGTTTCGACTGGGTAAAATGCGAGCGTTCAAACCTAAGGCTGGCAGCATCTGCCAGGTCCACTTTTGTAAGTAAAATAATAATAATGGTCCATTTTTATTTTAGTTTGACAGGGCCAGGCCAAAAATTAGCTTCCATTTGTTGGGATCATTTCAACTAAAATAAACCAATGGCGAATGAGAGAGATTGCTGACGCTGGGTTTTGCAAGCGGGCACGCATCACTTGGAAAGGGACTTTGGTGGCCTCATCTGGTCCACAGGTTACAGATAATTTTAAAAATAAAGATCATTGAAGTATACACAAATTAATAAAGATCATTGAAGTATGCGCAAATTTAACGTGGAAACTAGAAACATCGACGGGTTTCATCTAATCGGGACCGACTTCTCAATCGCCATTTTTTTGGAACTGACAGCATCTCTTTTTTCTGGATTTCGATGTTTTACCACAGATTTTGGTATTGGTTATTGTTTGGGATAATGGGTTGAATCATTTTGTAGATGTGGAAAAGGGATGTGATAATTGATATAATTAGAATAAAGTGGGAATAGTTGAAAATATATATTAAAAATAATTCAATAATGGGTAAAAAATAAAAGGTAAAATAATTAGGTAATTTATGTGGTTTTTTTTTATTGGCCGTGTAACATTATATCTTATTTCATATTATCATCAAACTCAATGAACCACATGGGAGACAATGAGAAGCTTTTACCGAGCTTCCATTATAAATCGACTCACAGGGGGGTAGAATACTGTCCACAGTCTGTCCGTCGGCATCCACTAGTCGATGTATTTAATGCCATTTGACTTGTTGCATTTTTTCCCCCCCTTGATAGGGGACTTGTTGCATTTTTATTCAAATGCTTCTTAAATACAAACATTAAAAGATAAATTAATATGAGGGTTTATGCTGAATATATCCCTAATGCTGGACCAATTTTCTTAATTTCTTGTACACCCGTTACACACACAAAGGGACCCATTCCCAAGCATACGTTCGTTGTAAAATGGGCTCCACACATATTAGATTTTAATGAAACTTTATATAATCATTTATCTATGTAAAAATTATATTTTAGACGGCTTATATGTTGAAAATATCTCTTTAAATTTGATATTTATTTTAAACTATTTTATTATGTTGATTTTGCACAATTTTAAGATGAGTATTACACACATGTTGGATTTAGATGAAAATTAATATATGTGTGTGTGTATATATATATATATATATAGATAGATAGATATATAGAAAGAGAGAGAAGGAGATATTCAGGTGTGGCACAACTGCACTGTAATTATGGATAAATAAATTATGTTAAATACAATAAATGGATTGAATTTTCTATTAATGATCAAGATCTTAAATTTTGAAGGGGTTACGTGGGTTCGCTTCAATGTAACCTTGTTACATAGAAGCAAGACCATATATACATACGAGAGATATTTAGGTGCAGCGCAACTACACCGTAACAGCAGTGTAGTTGCGCCAAAATGGGCCTAACATGATCATAAAATAATAATATACTCTACCAATTGTATTTAGGATAATATATTCTATTATCATATCAATTTTCATCCCAATTGGATATGTATATGAACCCTCCTATACCAATTTTCATTCTAATTGGATATGTGTATGGACTAGGGGTGTAAATCGGGTCGGGTTGACTCGGGTTGGGACAAATACAACCCTAACCCACCTTGTAAAATCTCAACCCAACCCTACTTTTCACACCTTAACCCAACCCAATTTTCATTTTTGTTGAGCGCATGAATTTTTCTTAATTCTTATATTATTATGAATTATTTTTTAGGGTGAATATTATTATGAATTATTTAATTTTTCAATCCTTTAACAATTATTGTTTATTTTATTTCTTATTGTGTTGAATATGTTTACAAAAGTATAATTCAAAAACATACCAAGATAAATAAGGAGGATTCAAGAGTCAAACATCAACATTAAGGCTTATTACATATTTCAGGTCAGTTAATATAATTAATTTTTGAACATTCATGCTTAAAGATTTTTGAAAAATTTTCATATTTATTTTTTCCTAAATATTTTGTTTTGTTGGTTAAAATCTAATATATAAAATTAGAATTTATAAATATATAATTAATTAAAAATAATTAACATTTATAACATCATAAATATGTCACGCTGACATCATCAGTTCAACCCGGTTTGTTTACCCAGTCGAACCGGTTCAAACTAGAATAGTTCCTTCACCGGTTCGACCATCTGTTTGATTTTGATAACATTGAAAATTACTTATTCGCATACTAATAATATTTTCTTAGTTGGAGTCTATGTATATCTTTGGTTGATATGAAATTTGATTTACTAATCAAATAAATGATTGTAAATGGATGGATTGAATTTTTTATTACATTCAATGGGAGACAACACTTTTTACAAGTTTAGATCCTTGAATCTCTATCACACAAGTCAAGAGTGGAACCAACTAGGATATGCCCACAGCCATGGGTGGGTTGAATTTGTATTGTAAATGCATTTTGTAGTTTCAATTTTCCATTCAAGATAAGCATCTAGGTGGTTATATGAGAAACTTCGTGTGGAAGCTAAGTTAAGCTAATGCATAAAAAAAATTTCCCTGTACCCCATACACACATACACTGATATTAATCATCTAGTCATCTTAGTGTTATGTAAGAAGTTAGATTTAGAGCTTCTTAATTGAGTACTTTTAAAACTAAAATTACACTTTATTTGGTTGAACTTATTTTTTAGAAGAAAAGTTACATATATAGCTTGGTTTTAAAAAGTTAGGAATATGAGCCCAAGTGCTAGTGTTCAATTCTTTCAACAAGTACACAATCCATGAATTGTAATATTTAATAAGATCAATCCCACAAAGAATAGAGAACTTTAGACATTGATTTTAAATACTTATATCAAACACCTAGTAGATAGGGGAAAAGAAATAGCAAGAAGAAAAACAAGTCTCGAAAACGTAGAATGAGTAATGAAAATAAAAATATGAGAGTACCTAGGGTGTAGGATTTCATATGCGACGTCTACAACGAACATGTGATGCTTATTTAATCTGAATATAACATGTTAAAGGAGAACAAACTTTAATTTAACATTGCACCCTCTTTCGAGACTTATAAGGCATTCCCTAATCTTCTTCATAAATAAAGTAAAACCACAATATCTTTTACATAGTCCACATGCTACATCCTAAACTCTAGATTATATGTTTAGCCTAATATATTTATAACAAACTCAAAATATAAAATAATATTGTATTGAAAGTTCATCAAAAACAACATAGTTCAATTAAAAAAGAAAAAGAAAAAGAAAGTTTATTGGTTTGAAAGATTCAATTATATCTTAATAGCTCTTAGCAACGTGCCACATCGCTTCTCTCCTCGTGTTGTTGAGTTTCTCTCATCCCAGACCTTAAACCTAGCTGTAAGGATATTATTATAAGATGTCTTGTGACATGTGTGATAAGCATTTATATAAAGGTCTTTTGAAAATTTCGTAAACTGAGTCTAATGAGGATTGAAACCTCTTGGTCAAGGCTCCACATAGTTTGAACCGTGTGGAACCCAGATCCATACGGTTCAAATCTATATGATTCAAACCATGTGGCACTCTAGACTCATTGTTTTTCTTTGAATTTTTTAGTTGCTTTGGCTCGACATTTTTTGAACCTTATCGTAATTTGTCCAACACATTTTCAACCATTTTCAATGTTGTTTTGCTTCAATATTGTGTCTTGAATTTGTTAAGTTCCGCTTCCATTAAGACTTCTTAAATTAGCCTTATTGATGTTGATTTTGCATGTAAAATTTGTGTCTTACAAGAATAGCATTTAGTTGTAAGTATTTGCATACAACTAAGCTAAATCAATCAATATTCAATTGGAAACATTCCATTCAATCAAATTTTCATAAAAAATCATTCAAATATAGGGTATAAAATTAACACAGCACCTAGCGTAACTAGTGCTTAGTCTGGCCTCGGTGCTAGTTGGTCTTAGGTTCGATCTTGAGAGGCACGGTTGTCTCCAAATTACTTGACACATGTACAAATATTATCATTAACTAAAATTCAAATAAAAAAGTTTGGATGATTGATTGAGTTGAATTGTAAGCAAGTTTTAGATGTAATAATTAAAAAATGAAAAGTCAAAATTTTGACTTTTACGCTCAAGAATGATCAAAAAGGAGCTTTTTGAAGATCCTTTAAATGCTTACATACACAATTCAAAATAAAACATGTGTCGTGAGTTGCGCACAATTGAGTAGCCAAATAGGCCTTTAATCAAAGGTTGATTTGTTTCTTCCTTTGGAGAAAAAAGCCCTAATACCAAAGCCTCCCTAGTATCTCTGATAGGCAATCATCATGTGAAGAGATGGATGGATGATTAGAGCTCTTTCAAGGGAAAGTGATGAATAGTGAAGGTGTCCAAGATTATGAGGAGGAAGTGTCTATTTGTGAAGATTTGTTGCATTGATGTTGAGGAGAAATCAAAGATTGGGTTCATCATACATTAAAAAAAATTTTGGTGGTTTTTTCTAGTTGATGGTACGGTGTTTTCAAAGTGGTTTTGAGTTGTCAACCTCGAAGGAGGAGCTACTCATTGATTCAAGTGCTGGCTTTTAAATTAGAGATGTGTAGGAAGATTGATCCAAAGGAGCAACCTTTAGTGATTTGCACTGTATGATAGGCTTGAAGTACTACAATAGAGAAATTTTCAAAGCCATATTGAGAAGAATTTGGAAGATGAGGGGAAAATATTAATGGTAGAGGTAGAAGAGAACCTCTATATCATCAGTTTTGAGAAACAAAAAGAGTTGTAGAGAGTCATGAAAGGAAGACCATGACTCTTCAATTGAAATCTTATACAAATTGAAAGGGTAAATGACCTTATTTTGCCAAAGAAAGTGAAGTTGTATACAACTTCTATATGATTTAAGTGCTTGTTATACCTTATTGAGTAAATAGAGAGGCATTAGAAATTCTTGGTGGGAAAACTTTTTGCTGGATGCTTTTGAAATTACTGCAAAAGGGAAAAATCTCATAATTGAAGTGGAGGTGGATATCTGAAAGTATTGAGAAGGGAAATTTTTATATAAGGCGAGAGCGGAAAACAAGAAATTAATAAGATTTCAATACGAGAAGTTTCTAATGTTTTTCTATGCTTGTGGATGCATGAATCATACTTACAAAGAGTGCAAGAAGTATGTGGAAGTGGAAAAGGAAAGAACATAAATAGGGCTACCTCATGAGACTTTTTTCCAAGTGAGATCAAGTCTATTAGCTTTAAAATCATGTAAAGAATAACATATTCGGATGGAACTAATAGCTTAGTTGAGGGAAAAGTAAATACGAAGAGCAAATGGGTTAAGGATGTATTATTAGTGGGGACCGTCAAATGAGTATAGAAAAAAGTAACATCCTATAGGTAATCAGTCAAGAGAAAGGAAAGAAATTGAAGCAAGGGATCTCGCAAGAGGGTGGCAAAACAGAAGTATTAAAGGGAAAGTGTCATCAACCTAAGATAAAGCATTAAAGATGAGAGAAAAAAATAACATTCTCCAAGAGGAGTAGGGAGCAAGAAGATGAAGGATTTAAATGGGGAAGGAAAATGTTAATCCAGAACAAAGTTGCTATATATTTGAGGAGAAAATGGAAAGTTAGTTGGAAAGTAGTTAAAGAGGAAAGCGGGGATAGTACAAAAGCCTAGATCTATATCTTTTGAGAAGATACAAAGAGCACAATATTGGTCCCGAGTTAATGGAAAAATCAAAGAGGGGAGGGGTGAATTGGGTTCTTAGAAAATTCTTTGGTAAATTAAAACTTAACCCCTTGAAAGTTTAATCCCCTTGATGAAACGTGATATGAGATAGAATGA
>JAXCLR010000063.1:27116753-27147228 GCA_035584095.1 Annona squamosa | reverse complement strand
TGTATATTAAGGGGAGATGCTGCCGAATTTTTCTTAGAATGTGTAGCCCCCATTGATTAGTTATTGAGTATTTCTATGAATGGGGCGTTACATAATGCATGTACGTGCTCATTCTATTATGATACAAGCGTAAAGAGAATCTAAGAATTTTATGTTTTCAACTAATGTAACGGATTATAAAATTTCATGTATTTTCTAAATGTTTGCTTACTGAGTATTTTATGGTCACTATTTTCAAATAACCAGTGAATGTAGATGGTGTAGACTTGATAGAAAAGTCTTCACTACTAATAAAGTAATGAAGATATGATTTGTAATGCTTTTGAGGCATTTTGAGCTTTGGGATATAATTTTTAAAATTGTATGTATTAAGTTAAAATTTTTTATGTTGAAGTTAGATTTTCATATAAGGTATGATTATATAAAAGATGTACTAGATACATTGAAATAGATATAAATAAATTTAATAGAAAATGTTGGATTATGTAATGATTATAAGGTTTTATCTTACACAAACATAAATGGCATGCTACTAGATTTTAGTTAAGAAAATAGAATTGAAATAAGTTCTAAAAAAAATTGAGATTGATTTTCAGACACATTAGAAAGGCTTCCGCTTGTATAAGAATGAAACTTTAGCTTCATTTACAAATTTCACTAATTTAAAAGATCTGTAGAGTAAGGTTTTATATTGTGGCGAGCTCGTAGTTCGAGGCATTACAGTCGTGAAGAGTGAAAAATTTTAATTTGAGAAGTTTCATGGGTTACCAATCACCCCATTCATAATTTACATATAAATATATATTTTACATGTATGATTTGGTTTGTCAATTAAACAAATAATTCTAACTATAATTGATGAGATTAATTTTTGATAAATGATGTTAGCTACAATAAATGAAGTTAATTTTTTCACAAATCATCAAGGTAGGAAAAAATGGATAGGGCGACATGAAAATGAAACCTAATTATCTAAAAGCGGAACCTTTGTGAAGAATAAAGGATAAAAAATTTATTAAGGCTTAGCCAATTCATGGGGTGATCATATTCTAAATTATGTCATGAGCTTATTCCTCTTATCGAAGAAGTTGTATGGAAATATTGAGCCTTTGGTAAATCAATTTTTGGTGAGGAGAAAAGAATAGGAAATGCAAGGAATAGGGTTTAGAAAATTGGAGGCTTTCAACCTTGTGTTGTTAGCCAAGTAAGCATGATGGTTAGCGGTCTATCATCTCTTGTTCATAGTGTGATGAAAGCTAGATGGTATTCAAATGGAGAAATTTAGGATTATCCTATTAGGCCTTTTAATTATTTTACTTGGAAAAGTGTCCTAAAGTCTATTGAAAATTTAAAGTTGGGTTGTAGTTGGTGCCTAAGTAATGGATAGAAAATCTATTCTTTTGGGGATTGTTGGACGTTAACTAGCGTGAGGAAAGTAGGAAATTTTCCATCAATAATTCAAGACGATAAAAGGATATGTGACTTTGCCAACTGACAAAACAAAAGATAGAATGAAACTGCAGTCAAGTTGGCAGCGGGAGATGATGGATGGAGAGCCATTTGTAGCATCCCACTCTTAGATAAAAGAAAAGTGGATTACAAATTTTGGGCATTGGAGCTTGATGAGTGCTTCTAGGTTTAGCTAGCATATAGATTTGCTTTAACTGAGCGTTAGAGTATGGAGGGACTTGTGTCACAATAAAGGGACCATACGTTTCTTCGAACTCTATGAAAACTATAGCTTCTTAAAAAGATTGTCATCTTCATAGGAAGGCTTCTAATGGAATTGCTTCTGGCACAATCAAATATGGCCAAAGAGGAATTCCCATTTCACTTACATACTCCTTTTTTATTGGCATTTACATGCTCTTTATGTAATGAGAAAGATGAATATTACTCCCATTTATTTTGAAAATGCATAGTACCAAGGTGTGCTTTTGACACATATCTCCAAAAATTACTTTAGGTTTGATCTTTAAGGTCTTTGGTGTCTTGTCCAGCATCTTATGAAATGGAGAAAACCTCATCCTCTCATTTTCTTTATTTCCTCTCGCTGAAGAATATGGTATTTGAGGAACAAATTTTACATGAAGCGTGTGGAACCGCATTGCCTGGACTTGCCAAAATGGACTTTTGAGTATATAAAAATGATCAATTTAGTTAAATTGCCAAAGTTATGTAACCAGACTGAACAAGTGAGTCCTATTAAATAGACCCCACTAGCCAAGGGAGCAATGAACTTGAATGTGGATGCTAGTCTTAATTTATCCAACTAGTCAAGCATTGCTAAAGAGCCTTAGGTGAGCAGCTAACCTTTCTCTTAAGAAAATTCGGTGGAGAACAACTCTTTAATTTTGGTTGCTCTTCTAAATAAAGAGAGGTTCATTTGTTCATATGTAAAGACATTGGTGGATAAGGTTAGAAGTTTGGCTTTGAATTTTGATAGGTAGACTTTTAAACACGTTATGAGAATAGGGAACAATGTTGCTTCTACCTAAAAAAGCTTTGCTAGGAGAAACTCCTAAAAGCTTTTGATGGGAAATCCTACTTTTTTGTATAGTTGAACACGTATGTAGAAATCTATTTCAATTGAATGAATCCCTTGATATGCCATCCTCATATCGCTCTTCTTCAAATGCTTTAGATGAGTGAGAGTGAGGAAATCCATCAAGTTTTCGTACAAAAAAATGGTTAGCGACTTAATTGCATTGTATAGTCCATAGTGTAGGCTAAGCAGCAACTCTCCGACTATACGAATAAAGTAGGTTTGATATCAGCCTTGTAAAAATGGGTCCCTCGTTTCAATTAAAAGCAATGTTTTAAAAATCGAACTAGGAACTAAACCATTTTTATGTCTGGTTCAAGTCCAACCGGTTCAACCGTGGTTTAAACCGTTTTGAACCGTGATGTCAGCATGACATAATAATTATATTTAATTATTTTAAAATTAAATTAAATATATAAATTCTATATAATATAAAAATTACACTTGGCATCAACAATATATTCAAGTACGTCACGTTAAAATTATCATGTAATTCAAGAAAAAAATAAGAGTGCACTGACCTGAAATAGGTGCAATTCTTTCATCTTTTTTTGTTCCTATATGGTGGATCAAAATATCTGCAATGAAATTTCAAATATTAATAGAATGATATAAAATTTTTAGAAAAAAATAATTTTACTTTACTTGAAGAAATTAACCACCTAAAAATAAGAAAAAGCATTTAAAATTGTACTGTAATTGAAAATATTCAAATTGCTCATCATTGTTCAATTTTAAGCAAAGTTTAACTACGATTTAACACAACTGAATAGAAATATATTTGAGATATCTAATTCCAAAAAAACTTCAAAGTTGATATCTTCAAAATATCCAAAAAGAAGCATCTCCGCAATTGCATTTTCATGAATTTCCTCAACTTTCTCTATTTTGTTCTTGATCTTCTTAGATTAGCATTAACCCTATTAACGGATATTACAATCAAATATTAGTCTTTGAAATAAATTGTTATAAAAGTAAAAAAAAAACTAAATAATTAAAAAAGAAGTCTATAAAATATTACTAAAATCTTCAATGCCTGCTGTAGCAATTGCAGCTTGTGGTTGGTCCATTTGCATCCAAGTCTCAACATCTTCTTCAGTAAATATATCTTCAAAATCTTCAGACTCCATGGTCCGATTTTCCAAAATATCTATGTTATCTAAAGATATAGGATCAAAGTCAACCTTCCTTTTTTTCTTCCTACATAATGAGAATAGAAGTTAAAGAGAACATATAAAAAATAAATTAATCACAAATCACATTGAATTTAATCATACCTCTCAAGAAAATGTAAATTATATTGAACATAAATTCAATCTTTCATGCTCCAATTTGTTCCTCTTTTTGGTGTGCATACATTCAGATACAGACCAATTTTGGTGACAACCAGATGAGCTACAAGTTTGGCTCAAGACTTTAATAGCAACGACTTGTAGTTTTGGAGTACTATACTCATAGGACTCCCACCAAAGAACTGCAATATTATATAGAAAAGTAATGTAGTTAAAATTTCAAAAAAAAACTATTATAATATAAATTTAGAATACCTGAATCCAAAGTATAACGTGCTGCTATAGCTGCTGGCCTCCCAAAGTCTCCAACAGCATATCGATATAATTTCGCTTCTTCATTGATACTAACTTATGCTTCCATGTCTTCACGATTTAGTTTCTCAATTACTTCAAGTACTCCAGACCATGTATGAAACTTAGTCTGCAGATTAGCATGATAGAAAAACGTTAGATTGAAATAAAAACCTGCTAAATGAAGAGGATGACGAAGTTGATTTTCCCAATGGGTATCAATGATGTTGAGTACTTGACTACAATCCATATTGATTTTTTTGAAAGTTTTCTCTATTGCTTTCTTTGCCTTTAGCATGCTTTCAAAAATATATCCTATCGAAGGTCTTTTATCACTATCAACTAATCGTAGTACACGAATAAGTGGCTCAAATGCTGATATAATAATCTCACATCATTCCCAAAATGCAGAACAAAGTATTAGATTGATTATTGTCTTCACCTTTTGATTACAACGCCACTTTCTATCATCCCATTCCTAACTAACAACCATGACTCTTAATTTATCTTTGCATGTCAAGAGACATTGAATTGCCAAAAAGTGAATTGCAAACCGCGTCATTGCGGGCCGAATTAACTCTTTTCTATTTATGTATTTTCTCATCAATGCAAGTGCAAAACTGTTGTTGTATACAAAAGTAGAAATGGAACAAGCATCATCAATCACTGTACTTACAATATCAATTTTTGCAATATCTTCCAATATTAAATCCAAGCAATGCGCTGCGCATGGTGTCCAAACAATATATGGATATGTGTATTTCAACATTTCTCTAGCCAACTTATAATTTGATGCATTATCAGTTACCAATTGAACAACAAGCTCTCAACCCACTTCTTCTATAACTTTTTTAAACAGATCACAAAGCATATTTGCAGTTTTTATCTCTGTAGATGCATCAACAGATTTAAGAAAAATTGCACATTTAGAACAATAAACAAGAAAATTAATCAAAGTTCTTTTCTTTTGATCTATCCAACCATTAGCCATAATGGTGCATCCATATTCTTTCCATTTTTCTTTGTAGGAATTAACAACCCGTTGAATTTCCTGATAATTTTTTTCAAAATAAAACTACACATATCATGATATATAGGAACTCTAAATCCATGACCAATGGTAATAATGTTGTCTACCATCTCTTGAAAATATGAAGAATTCACTGCATTGAAAGGGATGCAAGAATGGAAAAACCATAAACCAATAGAAGCATGAGCTCGATCAATAGCATCTTCTCCAGCCATAGCGCATTTTATAAAAGATTGAACTCCTCCTTTAGCTTGCACTGGAAAGAACTTTGAAATCTCTTTTAACTTCTTTGTTGCATTTTGATTAACTTCTCTTACTTCCTCAACTTCTTCATCAATGATATGTAATGATACAAATAAACTCTCTTTTGTGGCATTGAAAGGTTGCTTATGAGTTTTTTGAGAAGTAATGCTATCTAAATCAATTTTTATCTGTTGTTGTATATGGTATGACACCTCCTTGCAAACTGATACATCACTTTTTACCTTCACTCAGTGTTTTTTCATACGGTGAATTGCTTCACAACTAAATACTCTCCCACAATATAAACATTTATACTTTCCTTTTCCAACATCTGTTATGTGATTCCAACTTATATCATTACTACCTCGTAATGCACGAGATTCCACAACAACTATACAGAACTACTATTGATATTTGGGACACTCGTTGGCTCAGTAGGTGAGGGATTTGATTAGGATTCTGACATTTTTTTAAACCTACAAGTCAAATTATAAACAACATTTTATCATGCATGCACATCTTATATTTAAATAATAAGACATCTAAAATATTGCATGATATTTAAAAATTTAAATAAATAAAATTAAAATCACAATAACGTATACGCATCTGGTCCTTTCTAAATTTTTCTAAGCCATATGAAGTGTGGGCCACAATGCAGAAATTTTTTATATCATATCCACATAATAAAACATATAAAGATGCAGGTGCAGCGCATGCTCATGGATTTTGGCCCAAGTGCAGGCTTTTTTTATTACATCCAGCCAAAATGAAATTATATAAAAAATGCAAAGCTTCAGCATTCAATTCAAATCATGCACACTGCCAGCATTGAATTAAAATCCACTCACATGCACGCGCACGCGACAAACTGGTACCTCGGATTTTAATGGGTATGAGTTTTTTTTCCCTGAATTGGATGATGTTGCCGACACCGTCTTCTTCTACAATCGAATCTGATAATGAGGATGAGGCAGAGCCGGTGGAGGACAAGAGGAGGCGTAACCTGTGGAGGAGGCAGAATTGGTGCAGGTCAACCTTGGACTGTGACAGAACCGGTGGAGGCCGTTGTAGCTGTTGCCGCCTCGCCGGACGACGATTCTCATCAGTGGAATGATGGGGAAAGGAGCTACTGGCGATAGGTTCTCGAAACCCTACGGTCTGTGAGAGAGGGACCGAGCGAGCAGGAATCAACACGAGAGGGTGGGACGGGAGAGATGGGTTTGCACTGCTGGACAGAGGGACCTGCCGGATGTCGATTCTCGCCGATTGAACGATGGGGAAAGGTCATCGGTGATGGGTTCTCGAAACCCTAATGTGGAAGAGATGAGCGAGCGGGAAGCCGAGAACAGGGGCCAAGTGAGCGAGACAGGAGGGATGGTTTGCGGGGCCCGCTGGCCCCTCGTGATATTTTAAATATTTTTATTTTTTAAACTGGCAAACCAAACCGCTGTTTGACTAGTTTTCGCGATTTGACTGCCCGATTCAAACGGTTCGCGCAGTTTTCTTAAAATCCCAAGAACCGACGCCAAACCAAACCGCTAAGCTGGCGGTTCGCGAGTCGATCGGTCAGACCAGTCGGTCTGGTCCGGCTTTCAAAACACTGGTTAAAAAGTTGCCTTCTACTTCAATCCTACTCTACAACTTTCTGTTTTTTGTTAGTAGGGAACCTAATGGAAATAAAACAGGGATTTTGCAAAATAAATTCTATAATTTTTAAATTTTTGTAAAAACAAAACTTATATGGTTGTAATCAACTAAAAAGGTAAAAAAAATACCTTTGAATTATTTTATTCTCAACCCTATGAGTTTATGATTTTCAATTGCTATAAAGAAAAAAAAATTTGTGAAGTTGCTCTTGTTGATAGAAGAAAAGTTTGTAAGAAAATTTTTAAAAAATAAAAAAAGTGATATGATATGACAATGATAATGATTAAAAACGAAGAACATAAAATTAAAATATATATGGTAAATGAATGAAAAATGTAAAAAAATAGTTGAAATATAAATATAATAATTGAATGTCATATGATATCAAAAGATTTATAGAAAGTTAAAGGAATTTTTTTTCCGTTTCTCATGAAGCCATAATTATGGCCTAACGAGGGTGCGGGGCATTCCACACATGTTAGGGTGTACTTGGCAATGCATTACATCAAGCGGCCACTACTTTAGAGTGTTTAGTCAGAATAATAGTGTGGGAAAATAAACAAATATTAAAAAATTATACCAGCAAAAGAAGCCATTTGTCCTATAGCCCTCAAGTCGAGCAGTTTCTTAGAAATGGATTAATAAAACCGTCATCAGGATGATTAAATTAAAATTATATCCAGTCATTATTATTAAGAAAATAAAAATTATATCCAGTCGTCTTTCTAAGACAACTTATTTATCTAAGAACCTAAATTTTAACTGAATTAAAGATGTACATGGACTCTTAGCGTTAAGGGTTAATATCAATCTATTAAAATTATTTAATTGTCATATGAATTTAAAAATTTTGAGCAATAATATTATACCGGAGATACACTTCTATATAACTAAGTACTACAAAAATAGTATGGTGTAACCTCATTCATTTCGCTTACGTCGATGAAAATTTTACTTTATACATTATACTTTGCATCAACTCTTTAACTAAGAAATTAAGTTTTATCTAAATTAAAGACATGCATGATTATAACTTTAAAATTAATATTCAACATATGATTCTTTTTTGACACACATATTTAGTATATGAAACATTATGCAAATACGTAATTTGTAGCATGCTACATTAAGTTAGTTTTTTTTTTTTTTTTATCGTGTCACTCACTTCCAATAATCTTACAATTGATGCAAGACAATTCTAGCTGATGATTAATAAGACAATTGTTTTTAACCTTACATCTCTCATTCTACACACCTTTAACTTACTCATGTAAGCATTATAATATATTTATTGTTTAATCGTTTATCATTTTTTAATGTTTTGAACTATATTAGTTTGATATTTCACATATGCTATTTTGTATGTTTTGGTTGGGTATTTACAATCATCCCGACTAGTATTACATTCAAGTCTTGAGACATTCTAACATGTTCCATATAACATTTTCACAAATATTTATCAATATATTTACAAAATCTCCTATTTTCCCCAATTCGGTTAACATTGTCACAAATACCTAACAATATCTTTGTATATAATATTCTTATGGATATTTAACAATATCCTTACAAAATCTCCTATTTTCCCCAATTCGGTTAAAGTTCTTACAAATAACACTATGATAAAACCAAGAAGATTGATGCCACCGTTACTCAATCTAGTGTCAGTTACATGCACGCTTGAATGTTGTACCATGAAAAACATGTGTCGTCTTAGCGTATACATAACATACTAATATAAAGGGTAATATGAACATGCTAATTAATGAGCATTCTAATATATTTATCGTTTATCCTTTTTACATGTTTTGAACCATATTAGCATGCTATTTTGTATACATGGCATGAGGCGAATATATATATTTTGAGATAGCATAAGGCAAATATCAACATGAATTAACGAGCATCCTAATATATTTTTTATTCATCCTATTCGCAACTAGGATGGAATGAGGACAAGATGAAATATTCTCTTTTCCAAAAATATTTTCTCATTCTTAAAAGTAACAAATCACTTTAAGCACGCCTCATCATGCAATTCAAGTTATGTGTTCTTATCTTTTCCATATGAATTTTATATTAGATTCATGTGCTAAGAACAAATAATCAAGCAAAACATAACTCAGCAAAGCATGTAAATGAACTTTAACTACTAGATTTTTTAAATGAGGTTTTATGTAAAGACAATTTTATTAAGAAAGCATGTTTGTTAAACTCATAAACTTTTTAACTTCCATAGCTACTTTATTTTAAATCATTTTTTCATATCTTTTTGTACAATTATTATATTTTTTAATTATTTTTACACAACTATCTATATAATTACCTTATTTATTTTAAATTTATTCTTTTTATTTTTCATTATTACTCCTCTCATATTATATTATTTTTCTAAATTCAAAAAATTTTCATACGAACGTTTTATCACTTTCCAAATACATACATAACTTAATAGATAAGAGACACTTTTTTTTTCCACTTTCTTCCTATTCATTTTCCGAGAGTGATGATGAGGTAGTTTTTTAAGGAGATGGATGCGTTTGACAATTTGAAAAAAAATTTCAAATTAAAATTTATCAATTTAAAACTTTTTACTTTTTATAATTATCCTATTTTAAAATTATTTCTTCACATCTTCCTTACAATTATCTTATTTTAAAATTTTTTTTTGCATATAACTACCTGTATAATTAACCTTATTCTCCTTACACGTCATGATTACCCTTTTCATATTACAATATATTTTTTTTACCAATTCAACAATTTTATACTAAAAACTTTTCATTCAAAAATTTTGTTATTTTTAAACACATCCCTAATCACTTTTATGATTATAAAAAACTAGATTTTTAGCCAGCGTTTTTCTCTCTTCTATATATTCTCCCATAAATAATTTAATTATTCAATCATTCATTTTACTAACTTTATTTCTATATTTCAATTGTTTTTCTTACTTCAACTTTACTTATATTAATTCATATTATTTACATAAATTTTAAAATATTTTATTCCATATTTTCCGTTCTAGCCCAAAATACTATTAAAATACACTTTTCCAAACGTCGCCATAATCACTTCTCCCATCTCTCGATAAATAATTCTCCACCACGAGACTCGTACAACACCCATCCCTTTGACAGTCAAGACCCACGCCCCACTTTTAAAGACCAAGAATCCTCTTTGACCAGCAGAGTCCAAAAAAGAAAAAAAAAAAAAAGAAAAAAAAAGGTAAAGGGCATAAAACGCAAAATAAAATAAAATAAAATAAAGGTGGCACTGGCTTTCGGTGGTCCACGCCATTCTCCTTCTAGAATGCAGATTCAGCAGCAGCAGCAGCAGCAGAAGACTCTTCTATGACTGAACTGAGCTCTTCCATTCCAGCACTGAGATCTCTCTACCGTCCGCCTTCTCCGTTTCTCTCTAGTACTCATCTCTGCAATACCTTCTCACTTCCATTTCTTTTTCACGATTTTTGTGTTTTGGAATGCAAATGCCTCAAACCTAATTTCCTGTTTCATCAGTGGAAGCAGCTGTTGTAATTTTCAAATTGTTCACATGAATGCTGTTGTATTCGGATTCTTCGTGTAGTTCTCCTCGCGGATGTATAGATTTTGTTGTTGATGAGTAGACTTCGTAAGTTTTCCTTTGCCGCATTTTGTTTGGATTTGGTTTTCTGCGATTGCGAATCGTTCGGCTTCGGCCATGGATGAGAGATTTTTCACTTTTGTTATTTCTTTTCTCTGAAGAGAAATGCAAATTCTAAAATTCGAGTACTGTTTAAGACTCAATGCGAGATCTGGATCCATACTGTTGAGAGCGGGTTGCCTTCGTTCTTGTCGTGGTGTGGTTAGACATAAATAATGCCTTTAGCTCCCTGACTCTCTCTTGATGGTCGTCTCCTCTGATGGTTGATACCGTAGAATTCAGTTGAATCTTATTTTAATGATTGTAATTTCCATGCATTGAATATTGCAACTGGAATGCATGCTGCAAATTGCAAGTGATGGTAAGATGATAGATGGAAGGTAAAATTACAAATTCAGCAACTGTGTGTTTGGGGCAGCCATCATTCAAATATGACCACCCCATTAGATTGATGGCCTGAATTACAAGACATGCTTCTTCTTAAGAATTCAGTACGTAATTTTCATCTCATGTGGCTCAATTGCCACGCAAATCTTCATCAGGATGTGCTTGTCGTTGCTATTAGCTTGTTTAGGTCATGGGGCACCTGATTTCCTGAGCCTAGAAGAGTTCGTGAGACTTCTAGGGTAGTAGAGTTCTAATGGAAAATGAGTTAATAAAAATAGGGTGCAGTGAGACTTCTATGTTCCACTGCTCTGCCCATCTGGGGCGTTATTGTTCACATTTGATACCATGATATTGAAGAACTAAAAGACAGGCTTTTGCTTGTGATTTTTTTCTTAGTTCTTCTTAAGATTTCTGTATGTAATCTTCAAATATATGGTTCAATAGCTAATTTTCCATAGAGATTTTAGGATAAGCTTGCCATTGCTATTAGGTTGTTTAACTCAAGGCGCACATTTCCCAAACCTAGAAAATGAGTTGTTAGCTGTTAATCTTGCGTGATTGTTCAACATGTAAAGGCACCTTCTTGCAGACTTGAAGATCTTAAACTGGGCTTTTTCAGGAATGGGATGGGATGAAAAAAGTATTGGGAATGCAAAAAGTTGTCTGAGAAATGAGAAAAATAGGTTGTAAGTGTTTTTGGTGAATGGAAAATTTTGATAATCCTCGTCGTATCTCATTTGTGAACAGACATGGGTCCTATGAGCAAAGGAAGATGTGACCAAATCTCTCTCTCTCTCTCTCTCTCTAGTGTTACTGTTATCCTATTTTTCTATGAAGGAGAGCCTTGGTGCAATGTTAAAAATTGTCACCATGTAACCTGGAGGTCAAGGGGTCAGGTTGTGGAAATGAAGTCTTGCTTTGTAAGGTGTAGTTGCATACTACAGACCCAAAATGGTCTGACCTTAAGCATACAGATATTTAATAAACAACAGGGTTGCAATTTCCTACCTGAGGAACTGAATGTGAATTTTTTCCACTTGTTTCTGTGTATGCAGTTTTTCCATTGTTGTGTTTGAAAAGACCATAAAATCTCTTAGATGTACCTAATGCCTTATGTTTTGCAGGTTGTAATAGGTAGAGCATTGACTTGCATCTTTTAACCATACTTAAGTACAAAGTTAAACAAGATTGGAATGCTGTAAAAACATCTGATCCAGTCCCATTGTCGCCCTTATAAGTTCCATGCTGTCCATTGCAATAATAGACAGCATGGGCTCACTTTGCAGCAGACAAAAACATCTTACCGATGCTGATGTTGAAGAAAATGCACAGGTTAGGAATTTTGGCATTTCGATATTCTTTTTGACGTAAGTTTTTCCTTAGCAGTTTACCCCATTGAGAAAATTTCTTATTTATTATTTTTTTGAATGAGTCCTTTAGCTGATTAGCATTTATTCTGTTTTCAGACTCTAGAGATAGAGAGGCGGATTGCACAAGAAACAAAGGCAGAGAGGCACATCCAGAAGCTATTATTATTTGGTAAACACAGGCTGTTTCTTTCTTTCCAACTTATTGAATAGCAACTGGATTTTTTGCAGAAGAACGTAACACATGTTAGAAATTATTTACGACAACAACAGCAACAAAAACCTTAGGGATATCATAACAGAAGTCATTCATCTGTTCTACATACAAATCTTGATGTAACATTTCATCCGATACTCAGAAAGATATCTTTTTATTATTTTTTTATTTTTTATCCTTAGACGTAAATTCATGGAGTGCAGTTAAACCCCTTTACTTTTTGGTGGTTTTGGGTCTTGACAACATTTTCATCACAGGCGTGCACCTAAGAGACTTACAATCATTCTCAAGTAAAATGTTTGGGTTTTGTTTAGGCCATTTGGATAACAATACAGTATCAAATGAAAAGCATCGAAGTACATTTTCTGATGTTTAGCCATCTTGCTATTGCCTATTGTTATATGTGGCTTACTTGCTGGTCAGCACATTGGTCTCCAAAGTCTTCATTCAATTTCATTATGATCCGCTGCCTGATTATGTTAATCCTGGGTGACTTCCTTTTGTGATCAGGTGCAGGAGAGTCTGGCAAGTCCACTATTTTTAAACAGGTCAAGATATATTTTTTGTCACATGCTAAAAAGTTATTTTAGTACTAATATTTCCTTTATCTGCTGTTGGATATGTGCAGATAAAACTACTATTTCAAACTGGCTTTGATGAGGCAGAGCTTCGGAGCTATATACCAGTTATTCATGCCAATGTGTATCAGACAATTAAAGTACGCAATACTGGAAAGGGTGTGTTGGTTATTTCCCTTTTGCAGTAACATACAGTGTGAACAATTTGGATTGTAGGATGTCTTCATGACACAATAATTTCTTTTCCTTAAGGTATTTATTTGTCACTTACAGATGTTGTATGATGGGTCAAAGGAATTTGCGCAGAATGGGCAGGATTCCTCAAAGTATGTCATCTCCCCTGAGAATAAGGTTTGAGTACCTTTCCTAAGCATGAAAATTGATCCCGCACTTGTTTCTCATGATGTTATTGTGCCATGTAATGCATTTTCTTCTTTGCCTTTCTGCTCATCCATTTCATATCCTGATTTCACTTGCAACCCCATGAACATATTTTTCCTGCAAACGCAAGATGGTCTGTGCTGTAACTCCTTGCCAGTGTAGCAGCTATAAAATTCCCATGCAGGTGCAGTTTTATTGCTGGGCAAGTGCATTATTGCAGCAGCTGAAGTACATTTAAATTGAATCAGATTACTGTATATCATTTAAAGAAAAACTGAATCTCCAAAAGATGGTCTTTTTTGTTTGCAATTTTCCTCGTTGTTCTTTCAGGATTCATATGTTCACCAAATTTGAATTTAAGCAGTCTTGATATGGTTTCTATCCGCTCAGGAACAACAAACTTTTGAAAATGGATCCGCATGCTCAGGAAAGTTATGATTGCTCCTACATGTAGAATCTGACTGGATGACATTTCTCAAAATTTATGAATACCTTGACATGCAAAATGTGACAAATCTATGCAGTGGTAAAGAGACTAGAAAATGAAAAAGGTGCCTTATCACGCAAACATGCTGTATATATACCAAACTGGTTCACCAAATGATTTTGTCAGACTTCAAGTAAATGGTCAATAACCATATTTGGAATTCTGATTAAGAAATGGGATTGATGGAAAAAATACCTGGCGAGATTGACCTAATGATTTGTCAGGTTTCAAGTAAATGGGTTACCGAACATATCTGGTATTATGGTTAGAATTGGATTGATGGTCAATACCTTTGATAGGAATCCTTCTGCAGAGAAAGGAAATGTCAACCATATGTTTCGTGAATTGTTATTAAACCATATATAGTAAGATAAATTGTTGAAGTCTTGATCACGGAAAGCAGTCTCCTCACTCTTTTCAGTAAGTCTTATTTCATAAAACCTTGTGAAATGTGAGAATCACACAAAATTTTTGGCCTTTGGACAGATAGAATTCTGAACCATTGAATGTTATTTTATTTTTTAAATTGCTTTCTAGCTTTGAGCCTAAACATTTTTATCTCACATATTGAGATGCCATTCTAAGCTTCTTCTTTTTTTTTTTTTTCCCCGAGGGTGTTCATGTCTTTACTCTTTTTTAGTTTCAGTCAGAAGGATCATCTCTCCTCTCTTGTAGTTTGAGGGATGAGGGAATATCCACAGGAATTTAATGATTAGTAATTGGTAAATTGGGATTCACATTGAAAATCAGCTTTTAGCCGGAAGTCCAGAACCTTCTGGAGGAGAGAAGAAGAATAACATTTGTTAGATTAGCTATACATTATAAACTAATTTTGTTCTCCATTGCATGCATTCATTTTTTTGGAGGAAAACTACAGTTGGTAAGTTCCCTGTCTTTTTCTTCTTGGTTTTAGGAGGCTGGAGAGAGATTGTCAGAAATTGGAAGCCAGTTAGATTATCCACACCTAACTAGAGACATTTCACAGGAAATGGAAACCTTGTGGAAGGATCCTGCAATTCAGGTACATTCTTTATCTTCATGGAAATTTTCATCGCTTGCCAATTACCATCTCTTAGCATTCTCTTATTTCCCTGACATATTTGATCCTGATTTATCTTTCTCACCTTTCTTATGTTAGTTTAGTTTTTTAAGCAAAAGCTAAAGTGCGTGAATTTTGATTTTACTTTCTTGGAATTGAAATAAATTAGCTTAGTCTTTACTTGACCTTGATTTGTGCTTAGATTTATTTTGAACATGTTAGCCTAAGCTTGGCTAGAGCCGAATTAAGTTCTTAGCTGTAATACGGGGCATATAGATGAAAAAAAAAAAAACAAATTTTATGTTTTCCAGGGCATAACAGCTCTTCTCTATATTCAATATATTGGAACGACATTTGCTGACAAAATATTCGTTGAGATGGAAGTTAACTGGAGTACTGTTACAATTTAGAAATGGTTGGAAGAACGGTTCGGAGGATCTATGCTTTTGAGTCCTCCATAAAGGTTTGCTTAGTAAGAGGTTTAAAAAGAAGTGGGGAAAAATTGTGGAAAGTAAATGTTATGTGATGTAATAAGGATGATGATCAGAAGTAAAGAGGATAAATATAGACTAGATAGGGTAATTGCATAACAATGTGAAAAAATGAATGAATTGTACAGGTAATAATAGAAAAAGTGGAGTATTTAAGTAGTTAAGATGTCAAATCTTATGAAAAGTGTGCAGGATGAAGAGGAAATTTTTTCTACCAAATGCCAAACGGTCCCTAAGTATGGTACATGTGTGGACAAGTGTTTGCGCTGTGGGTCCGGCCTCACCGACATGTCTGGAGGAAATCCAAATGGACCATTGTATTTTCCATGTATTTCTTAGAATGTACTGAAAAATCAAATCGGTTGAAAATTTAGGTACATTAAAATTTCATCAAAAGTCTGAGAAAGATTAACCTAAACTTTTTATGTAAAAGGCCCTCCACATTCTTCACATTCCCCACAGCTCAAACCCAAGATACATCCAGGGGAAGTGAAAGTGGTCTTTTCAGATCATTGCACAAGGCTGCTGCTAATCAAGGTCTGGTGTATCAGATGAACAATGTGATAAATCCCACTTTTCATCATTGGCAAGCTTTGTGCCCCAAATTAATTTTTATTGCAGGTAATGTGGATAGTGGATGGGGCTAACCATTTTGTTTTATGCTTCAATCCATTTAAACTCTGGTAATCCAAATAGGTTTCTCCCAAGCATCACAATGGGTACATAACAAATTTCTTTCATTGTAGTTGTGGTAGAAGTGGAACTAATTTCAATGGATTATTTCCATGAATGTATATGCTTATTATCTATGTATGTGTAATATTGTATGTATTATGAAATCTAGCCAAGTGATGCTAAGTATGTGCTTATGGCAAGCTGATCTGAGCAAGTCTAAGGTTGAACTCAACTTTTATTAAGAAATCTTTGATTTGAGCTGAAGTTGTGGTGTGGCTTTGAAAATCCTATATTATATAGACTGCATTTGTTAATTCTTTTCCCATACGTGCAGGAAACTTTTTTTCGTGGAAATGAACTCCAAGTTCCAGAATGTGCCCGCTACTTTATGGAAAATCTGCAGCGATTGGCTGACATCAGTTATGTTCCCACCAAGGTAGCAAAAGCGAAGATGTATCCAAATTCTTTCATTGGGAAATTTTAAACATCCAATATGAGAATAAAAGACCCCGCAATATTAATCCGTTTGAATCCAATGTGCCTTTGAGGTACATCTGACCACTTGGAAAAATGTGTAGGCCAAATGAGCCATTTATCAATATTTCTCCTTCATGTTCAAGTCGTTGGCTAAGAATCAAGATGGTCAATTTTCATTGTGTGGACTTAAGTATAAGATGATCAGGGCTAAAAGGAAAGAACTGCTGACAAAAATCCCTTACGTAAATGCAACTTTCCCAGAGCATCCCCATTGCACCCAGTGCAAAGCTTGGTTTTTCCCAACATGCATGCGTGCATGTTTGGCCCTAATGTATATTCATTTGTGCTTTAGTGAAATTTAATATTGTTACTTCATCTCATGTCTCATGCATTCTAATATGTATAGTCTTGTATTAGTTCAAACAAGTATCAGGTTGTTGTTCATGAAGAGCCATTAAGGTGTTAATGACTTTCTCATCTTTCTAATAGTTCCCAGCACCAATCGTTAACTTTCCATGCTTTTCCTCTGCCCTTTCCCCTATCAGATTCTGTATCAGTTTATTCCTCCCAAATGATGAGAGTTGTCTAGGTATTTGATACTCCGGCCTCACCAGACCCTGGCTGGCCAATGACCACATACGTGCATATGGCACCCTTCCTTTGGTCATCCTTATTATTTTTGTTGTTGAGTTCCTAGGACAGCTAAGCTAGTATGGAAGAACCTCTGTCCTGTGGGAAATCCTTCTCTATGCAAATACTTGTATAAGGTTTTTGAACCAAACTTTGATAGTTGACTGGTGCTGATTCAACTGGTCATGTGAAGTCAAAGAATAGAATAATTTTGTAAATAAGTACTCTTTCATCACCATCAGCGACCACAGGTCCTTTCTTCCGCCTCAATACCACCTATTTAGAATTAATGACATGCAATATTTGGTTTTTGAAAATGGGAGCAATGGATTTTCGAGAGGTTTCAGTCCAGGAAAAGGGAGAAGCCCAAGGAAAAATGACAGAAAAAGAAGCACATCAGGGTAGTGCTGCAGAGTTGCTGGTCATGTTGGATTGTTGAAATTTAAATTCAAACTGGATTGAAGCTAGGCTTCAGCTCTAGACTCTAATGGCAAGTTGATATAGAACAAAGAGCTTCATTCCAAATTGATAGAACTGAAAGGTTCTTCCCAAAAGAAAAAAGCAGACATTGGAAGAGAGAGTTGACCCTCTTGATAGGGAAGAGAAGGCAAAATTTTGGAATTTAAATAGAAGAGAAGAAATTAAAAGAAAAAAACTTGAGAGAGATAAAAGAAGAATTTAGTTCAAGAAGGACAAAAAATACAAAAGCCTGATAAAGGAACTTGTATTTATTAATCCCTCGGAAGTGTCTCCAGCTTTGTAGTTTTATATATATGGGGTGTTTGTTTACCTCCAAAACTTTTTAATCTAAAGTTTTTCTCTCTATAATTGTTTTATTTTTTAATTATTTTTTCACTTCTTCCTATACAACTACTCTATTTTTCAATCATTTTTACACAACTACACATACATCCAACCTATTTATTTTAACTTTATTCTTTTTACTTCTCATCATTACCCTTATCATATTACATCATTTTCTCCTATTTCAAAAACTTTTATGCCAAAAAACATTTCATCAAAAGTTTCATCACTTCTCAAACACATCTATTAAAAATCTTAGGGGGATGTTTGGGAAACCATAAAACTTTTCACTTTCTACAAATAACATTTTTTTTAATCGTTTTTTCATATTTTCCTATTAAACTATCCTATTTTCCAATCATTTTTACGCAACTATCCATAGATCTAACCTATCTATTTTAACGTTATTCTCTTTACTCCTCATCATTACCCCTATCATATTATATCATTTTCTACAAATTCAAAAATTTTTACGCCAATAACTTTTCATTAGAAGTTTTATCACTTCCCAAACACATCCTAGATATAAAACCTGTTTAACTGCACATGAATGAAAAACAACAATCCGTTTCATCTGTCTTGTTGATTTATTTGTTGTTCACTTGTTGCTTATTTCAAACCCAAAAAATAAAGAAATATCTGAAGTTCAAATAAAATATCCCTAAAAGTAAAGAAATCATAACGTGTGTATCAGTCTTGTCGTGTTCTACATCAAGTGTAAGCTGCAATAGCTCATGAAAGTCACCTTGGGATTTGAATTTAACATCTACAATTCTCCATGAGTGAAGATTATTTTGCATTTCACACTATTTTGAACATGTGGAGAAACTCTGTAACAAATGATGAGAATCCTGAGACTCACTTGTAATTGTTGCCCATCTGGACATCCTGGATTTCTGCAATGAACTTTTGAAAATTGGTACTTTCAGTTGGGATGTGGAATTTTCATGGATGATAGCTGGATCCATGAAAGGTATCCCGAAGTTCTTGATAATATGGATAGTTTTATGAATTTATTCAGTGTGTTTGAGAATGTATATTTACTGGTGCCATGTCAGAAAATTCTTCTGCTCCAATTTCCTTTATCAATGTTCTTCTTAATGCAATTGCTGGTTATGGCAGGAAGATGTTCTCTATGCTCGAGTTCGAACAACAGGTGTTGTCGAGATTCAGTTTAGGTTTGTGTTTGGTCTAAATAATGGAGTTTTGAATTTTGATTGTATACAGGTTGGCCCTTATTGCATCTTTTCTGCAAAGACCATGTTAAATGGCATGAAACCAGCACTCAATTTGGTGGGCGACCTCTGTTACTTGAAGTCTTATCCATACATTAATGGGTTGATTTCTGTCATAATCACGTAAAAATATAGATAGAGGTCCTCTCAAACGCAGGGTTTTCATAATTTCTTTTTCTTATCTGGAGTGGCCGAATGGAGTTAACAATCTGATCTTAGACCTCCTAGAAATAATGGGCTCATTGATGGATAAGATTATATATTCTCAACATAGTAATGAGGAACCGTTAAAAAGAGCATATTAACTAATATTTTTGTACTTGTCAACCATTATTTTGCCACGATTACCTTACAAGAATGCTCCTATGAAACTCCTCTTTTATGTAACCCCTTCCATTTTGAATATTTTGATGGTTGATGAAAAATCTACTTCATGTATTGTATTTAGCATCATATATAGTATCTTAAAAACTCTTTCACTTGTCTAGTATCATTGTGCGTGGGCCCCATTTACAAATGTGTAAAACTAGCGCAATAAAATGATTTAATGTTAAGTATCAATTTCGAAGTTGCATTTTCAACATCTAAGCTGTCTAAAATATCATTTCTATGTAGATAAATGATTCTATAAAGTATGATCACATTCTAATATATACGTGAATGGATCTAAACATTTTTCCCAATTTACACATGAATATACCTATTTTTGGGCAAATGTGGTCCATGCACATATTTGATTCGGATGAAACTCCGTGTCTTAGATAAACAAACGACGTTAAATATAATGAATGGATCGGATTTTCCGTGAAGCATTAAAAACTTAAATTCGAAAGGGTTATATAGGACTGCTTTTATGTAGCCTAATTATATAGAAGCAGGCCTGATTAACTTATTACCATCCATCACATTAAACTTTGAGTATGTTTCTCCGCTCTGGGCAGCATATCCTGAATCCGGAAATCCCTCTGAAGCAGGGGTTAACTATGGAACTGATCAAACTTCCAAACAGATGGTTTAGATAATCAAGTATGAACCTTTCACCATTTTCTGTCATTGGGAGGCAATTTTCAATGCTTGAATTCACATGCATTTATGGCAAAATCCAGGTAGCTGATTTGCTGTGAGATGCTATAGATCTCTGTATCTGGTCCTAACTGCAATTTTCTTTGGTTTCTTCTTTCTTGACTAGGCAGGTGGAAAACCCACCCGATGGACAACTTTTATCTTGAGGTTTTGAGCTTTTTTTTTGTCATATATGCTGGATCTAGGAGGTTTATGTGTCTGATAGATTATTATCAAACCATCAAAGTAAATGTGGTACTGTTCTTCTTATTATGGCAGGTATGTTGGAATGTAGGTGGGATTTTGCAGGATTTATAAAAATGGTGATTCTGCACAAATGCACTTGGAATGAGGTTAAAAAAAAAAGTTGGAGAAAAAGAAATATGGAAAGGGAGAGTGATGTGATGTGCTAGGAATAACGATTGGGAGTAGACAAAATGGTTTGTTGGATAAAAAGATGTGAAAGAATAATTGAAAATGTAGATAATAATGAGAAAAAGTTGGGTGGTTCGGTGTTTAAGATGTCAAATTATATCGCAGGGTGTGAAAAAGGGTGAAAAAAATTTCAACTTTGGGTGTGTTTGGGGAGAGGTAAAACTTTTGATGAAAATTTTTTGAATTGGTAGAAAATAATGTGATGTGGTAGGGGTAATAATGAGGAGTAAAGAGAGTAAAGTTAAAATAGATAGGTTAGTTAATGTGTAGTTGTGTAGAAATAATTGAAAAGTAGGTTACCTGTATGAGAAGATGTAAAAAAAAAAACTAAAAAATAGAGTAGTTGTAGAAATTGAAAAGTTTTGGTTAAAAAACTTTTTTTGTTTGTCAAACACCCCCTTTGTTTTTCTCATTACGAAACTGGGCTTGGGCACCAGTCCTCACTTTTCTGTCATCTCAACATTAAGGACTAGAATTTTCGATTGGTGTTTTGATTTACCACTTTGATTCTATGTTTCCATACACCTCAATATTCTGTACTGAAATTGTGTGGCACTTGCATCCACCTTTGTTGAGGTATGCTTGTTTGGTAGAAATTATGAATAACTGTTTGATAATTGAGAATGGTTTCTGCAGCCCTGTTGGTGAGAGTAAAAAGAGTGGTGAAGTCTACAGGCTTTTTGATGTTGGGGGTCAGAGAAATGAGAGAAGGAAATGGATTCATCTATTTGAAGGTGTTACAGCTGTAATATTTTGTGCTGCAATTAGCGAGTAAGCTTTTATTTATAGCTATTTAAAAAACATTTTGCTAGGGATGACTTGCATTGGATGGCATAAATTTTAAATGACAGTTTCAGTAATGCAGCTGGAATTGAGTGAGATCTTTAGATGCATTTCTGAGGAAAAGAATTTGATGCTATGGGTTATGACCAAATTGTTCAATGTCAGAAATGCTACTTCCCTCACTTCTGCTGTCTTTTTAATACATGGTAGGGGCATTCAGCTTGGGTTGCTGACTGTCTCTAAAGTCTAAACCCTCTCTGATGGTAGAGAAAGTACTTCCTTCTTCGTTAATGGTGCTCCTCCCTATCTTATACACATTCGGGACTTTCAGCACTTGCTGACCTTTTTTGCCCTTTTTTTGCTATACTTTGCCGACTGCTTTTTAACTCTTGACTGATGGTGGAAAAAGGTGGGGCACACTTATAACTGGAGTTCCTTTGGTCCTCTCTTGCTTTGAAACCCTTCTGTTTAAGGGGTGAGGTGTTGTTGCATATGTATTACTGGTGCCCTTCCTTCCCCTCCTTTACCACCGGAAATTTTCCACATTCATAATGTTGGCCTTGACTGCCTTTAAGCCATTCTACTGACTGTAGAAAGAAGTGGCATGTGCTGATGCCTGTTCCAACACTTTTGGAACATTGCTGTTGATTATCTCCTGGAATTCATTTTTTGATTAACTTGACTGACAAAAAGATGATGGTGCAGCTACGATCAGATGCTCGTTGAGGATGAAAACAAGAACAGAATGATGGAGACAAAGGAGCTTTTTGACTGGATCTTAAAGCAACCCTGTTTTGAGGTTTTTCCTGATGATACCCTATTTCAAACTTTTGTTGTGTATAGAATAGTGCAAAATGCTGCCAGCGTGAAATGTATAATGAGTTGAATGGTATGCTTGCTGACATCTTGATGGACTATGGGAATGGAATCTTTGTATGGTACGTAGACGTTCCTTTGGCAGGCCATGACTAGGTTATCCACTTATCCTAGTATAAAAAAGTGTGCATGTATGTCATGGCTGCCATCTGAAGGTATCCAGGACAGAGAAGTTGGGTCGAGCACAGAATGATACTCCTCATGCAATGTAAACAATGATTGCCAGCCTGGTGCATTTTCCTCCAGATTGTATCCAGTTGGTTCATCAACAGCCATCTGGATCAATGGTCATTCTTTGCGCCTTTGGTAGCCTCCTCCACATGCTTGGAATATGACATGGTCTGCTAGGGAGTATGGCTTAGTGCTGGGTTTTTTCTTACACAAGTTTTTTTCTTCTTTGCAGAAAACATCCTTCATGCTCTTCTTAAATAAGTTTGATATATTTGAGAAGAAGGTTCTCAAAGTGAGTGATTTCAATATTGCACCATCATCTTTGGGCTTCATTTGTGGAGATCTCTAATATTGTCATTTTAGGTACCATTAAATGTATGTGAGTGGTTTAAAGATTACCAGCCGTCAGCATCTGGAAAGCAAGAGACAGAGCATGCATATGAGTAAGTGTTCTATGTTACAATTGACATTGTTTGCTCCATGCAGTCAATAAACTCAAAAGATTTCTTCATGTAAAAGCAGGCAGATGATCTTTCTTCTGTTTTGGAATAATTTATTTATATTACTGATGCCAAGGACGCAGATGAATTGGATCAGCTATGCTAATGTTGTTCCAAGTTTGTTCTCTAGTTAGATTAAGCTTGCTGAGGCATCACAAAAGGCACCCACAGAAATCTATCGACCAAAGTAAACTTAACGTTCCTCCACCAGCTCAAGGAATCAATTCACATGTATGGACAAAAGAAAAAACAAAATAAAATGAATCTCTATATTCAAATCAATCAATGAACTAAGGGTAAACATGCAAAAACGTTAGACATGATTCTAGCTTGGATCTGATATGATTATATTGAAATATGGGCCGACTTTTAATCTATTTCATTCCTTCAGATCTGTTTATATTTTCTTGAATTTTACAAACAGAGGTCCATTTTTTCTTTTTTAAAAATATATTCCTTTCTTAGTTCCGAATATATTCCTTGTAAGTTTGCTGGTATCTACTAACTTTGATGAAAACATGATATGGGATGTGTTAACGCTGACATCATTTAAAACTATTTGCTTTGAATAAAGCGTTCCTATCATCCTTGTCCTTTTCCGATTGAGTTTTCCTTATTCACATTGATTACGCAAAACACATGGAAGTACTCTGAAGGATCAGTTGGTCATTGAGGTTGGGAATTGTGGCAACAAATAAACAAGCAAATGAGTTATTACAAATGCCACCAGATGGTTGGGCATGAACATAAAAAAGTTTATTTGCTTATTTATTGTGATTGCTACAGGCCCAGTTTGTTCCTCTCACCTGCTTCTGTGCTTTAGCACATTGGTACGAGTCATGGGACTACTTTTGCAGGTTTGTGAAGAAGAAATTTGAGGAGCTATATTTCCAAAGTACTACCCCAGACCGTGTGGATCGTGTCTTCAAGATATACCGAACAACAGCTTTAGACCAGAAGCTTGTGAAGAAAACTTTCAAGCTGTTGGATGAGTCTCTGCGGAGGAGAAACCTTATCGAGGCTGGTCTATTATGACACTAGCATACCAACAACTGCATGCTTATCTGCTCAAAAACACAGGTTTAGGTTTTTGACACATGAAGGAAGAGCCTCTGATCTGCAGGATCAATCCAACTTTCTGTTGCCAGTTGGTTGGCGTGCACAGAAGGAAAATTGATGGCTTGTTTTTGCTTTGATTACTGGCAAAAGGCATCTCTGCGCAACCCATTTGCTTGCTATTTCATGATCATACCATACTAGTCTTTCTTTTTTCTTTTCGATTCTTCCCCCCCTTTTCCTTTCAATTGGCAAGCAGTTGAATTGATGGAATTTTGTTTTCCTGATTTGATGTCGATGTTAGACAAACGGAGATTCCAATTGGAATTTAAATTGCTTTCTATGTCTGATTAGTAAAAACTATAAAGAGTTTTGCAGATCGAAACAGATGAGCTTTTCTTTTTTCAAAAAGCGCAGGATTCCATGAATGAGAAATTATGTTCTGATGGATTCTGTAAACTTGGACTGCTAGACAATGGTACGCAGGCCTATAACTGCCATTCTTCTTCGAAGTTAATATCCCCAGTCAATATTTATATAAATGTGTATACATATATATAAAATTTTCGGTTGGGGATGGGATGAAAAAGTGTTGTCGTCTGTTGAAAATGGTTGGTAATTAATACTTGCAAATGGTCATGATTGAAAAAAATGTTGACCGGGAGAACAGAAAGGGAGAACAAAAAATGAAAGGTAAGTTGTATATATATATATATATATGTATATATATATATCTGCATAGTTTGATGCTAATTGTAGATATACTTACGTAGTTTCATGAAATGCATATTACTCCTACACGATTTCTCTAAATTTTCGTATTATCCCAAACTGTTACATGCTGTTAATATCTAATGTTATATTTTGAAAAATGACGAAAATGCCTTTGTTTATGGTTTCAAGAATTTCATATCACTCTACATAGTTTTATCAAAATTGCATATTATTTTCATGAAACTATGTATACTAATGAGGGCATTTTTGTCAATTTTTTAAAATATAACGTCAGATATTAACTGTAGGTAAATAGTGTGGGGGTAATATGCAATTTTAGTAAAATCATGTGGGGCTAATATGCATTCCATGAAATTACATGAGTATACCTGCTATTAGCGTGAAACTATATGGGTACATGTACAAATTACCCAAAATGAAATCAAAAGTTACTGAAACACAATTAGGAAAGGAATGTGAAGCGCCAATCATCTTGCCGAGTCTTTCATGATCCTATAATTTTTCTTGCAACCTGCATGACCCTGCACCATATATCTTATCAAATGTTTGGATTAACTTAATTTTAACATTTGGAGAATTAATGTAAACTTGGTTGGGACTATATGATCCTTAACCCTTGCTCAACATATTCTAAAGAAATCTATCTTTTTTTTTTTCTTCACATGCTAATTGTCGTTTAACAAACATAATATGCTTTTTAGCTTCGCCTTTATAAAATATTTAAAATATTTCTCAGAGTAAATAAATAAATTCGATGTTGTTCGTATTTTGTAAATCTCAATATACAATTTTTACAAATATAAATAAATACATAATATTTATTAAATGTTTTAAATAAAAAAGGAAATTTTTAATAATATCAAAGCAGTTGCTTTGAGTCATGGATCTAGAAACTGAAGTCGTTAAATTTAGACTTCTGGTTGCGGCAGCAAAGAGAAAATCATTAAAATCAAATATTTTCTTAAAATTTTAAAAAAGTCTCACATATTTACATATAAAAATGTTATTTATTTATGCTTACTGTGAGAGGATATATATATATATATGTGTGTGTATATATATATATCTACTGATTTTAATAATATAGAATCATGCATCGCCTCCACAGAATTTGTACTGTACGAACATAATTAGTTATTTTTTCTATTACATCATGGATTATAATAAAGACTGCTTTCCCGGCACTCAAAGCTGGGAATTCATTCACACAGCCCACATGCCTTTGAGACAGACTTCAGTGGAACTCTTTTAAAAATTTGACATTTTTAGTTGATTTCAAAAGTCCAACCATACATTATATTTAAAGTATTATTTTGACCATTAATAATAAAATTCATACAAATTAGATGTTAATATAATATTAAATAAGTAAAAATTATAAAAAAATATAAATTTATCACATAAAAATAACATAACATAATTTCAATAACATAAAAAGACTTTATTACACTTGTTTAGTTAAAATTTGGAGAGGTCACATGGCTTTGCCCTATATATATAAGAAATATTCAGGTGTGGTTTCACTGCATTACAATTATGGTGTAGTTATCTCAAAATGGGTCCTACGTGATTATAAAATTATAATCTATTCCATCTATTGTATTTAAAATTATGTATTCTATTACCATACAACTTTTCATCCCAATTGGACATGTGTATAGATCCCATCCGAAAATGGTACAACTTTAACATAATAAAATAGTTTGATGTAAATAATAATTTCAAAATTATTTTTTCAATATGTAAATTATTTGCTATAAAATTTATATATGAATAAATAATTGTATAATGTATTAGTACATTTAAGCATATGTGGGGCCCATTTCGGGCCAAATGCACAATTAATTATGGTGCTGTTTCATTGCATAGGAAAGGTTCTCATATATATATATATATATATATATATATATATATACAGACACAGACACAGACACAGACACACACACACACAGAAATATTCAAGTACAGCGACGCTGAAATGGGCCCCACATGATCATAAAATCATAATATACTCCACCAATTATATTTAGAATAATGTATTCAATTACTATACCAATTTTCATCCTAATCAGATGTGTATATGGGTCCTGTTTGAAAATGGTACAAATTCAACGTAATAAAATAGTTTGATGTAAATAATAACTTAAAAGTAATTTTTCAACATGTAAACTATTTGCTGTAAAATTTATATATGGATAAATGATTGTATAAAGTTTCACTACATTCTAATATGTGGAGGCTAATTTTTTTTATCAAATGTATCGCTATTCCGGTGCAGCACAACTGAACCGGAACAACTTTTATATAGATATAGATATATTTAGGTGTAGTGGCGTTGAAATGGACTCCACATGATGATCAAATTATAATCTACTCCACCTATTGTATTTAGAATAATGTATTCTATTATTATATCAATTTTCATCCCAATCAGATATGTGTATGGACCCCATCTGAAAATGGTATAAATTTAACATAATAAAATACTTTGATATAAATAACAACTTTAAAGTGGTTTTTTCAATATCTAAACCATCTAAAGTATTATTTCTATTTGGATAAATGATTGTATAAAGTTTCATTGCATTTTAATATGTGTAGAGTCTTGGAATCAAAGGCAAATTATGCATAATTGATGTTTTGATGATTAATAACTCAATTTGAGAATGTTTTGGATAATAATGTAGTTTGTTAAACTTGGTTAAAAGATAAAAACTTAAGTTTCAGAGCATAGCAGACCAAGCGGCAATCCCAAGTCAACTTAGCCATCGACTTACGCAAAGTCGATACCCAAGTCGACCTCACGACTGACTTCAGATGATAAAAACCTTCCAACGCTAATTTTGGGCAAAAGGACAGGCGAAGTCGTAGTCGAAGTCAACTCCACTTGCGACTTAAGTGAAGTTACAGACCCAAGTTGACTCCACAATAGACTTGAGAAGATCAAATCCTTCCAATGCTGAATTTAGGCTAGGAGACAGGTGAATTCTAGAGGTTAGAGTAGCATTCATTGAGTTCACCTTCCACCCTCTCGAGCATTAAAGTGATCTACACTAACTTCAAGTGAAAAACTTTGCTCCAACTTGCTGAAAGCGATATTGCTGATCAATTTCATTCTCTCAACAAGTTCTTCCACGAGTTGAAATCTGTTTGCACAAACTTGTAAAGTGTAGTTTCTTCTATTTGATTCATTATTTGTATTTAACACTTGGTTTGATATTGAAAATCGGAACCAAGTGAAGGCAAAATAGTGTTGTGACTTGAGTGTGACTCGTCACTTACTTATACTGTGTTTATGCAAGCCTTTTAGAGTTGGAATCTATAAAAGAGCTGCTGCTCTAGTTGTATTTAATAATCCATTAGTGGAACCCAAGTCACAACGGGTATGAGCTTGGAAGAGTGGAGCAGGGAAGGTTGCCTGAACCACTATAAAAATCGTATCTATTGTTGTGGCTTGCTCAATTGCTTTTATTGTTTTATTTCTCTCCATATTCTCTACTTGTTTCATTAAGGGGATTGAATTAAAAAAGGGAGAAAGTTTCTGTTTAAGTGAAAATTTTAAAATACCCGATTCACTTATCCCCTCTTGGGTTATTGGGATAAACTTGGGACCAACATGGAGCCCTTTTTTTTGGCAATCACACCACTGTTCTGGTGCAGTGGCACCATTGCACCGGAACAATAGTACATTTGCCCATTTTTGGGCCCCACACATGTTAGAATATATATATATATATTTTATAGTAAATGGTTTATATATTGAAAAAATAATTTTGAAGTTGTTATTTATATTAAACTATTTTATTACGTTAAATTTGTATTATTTTCAAACGGGGTCCATTCACATATCCAATTGGGATGAAAATTAATATGGTAATAGAATACATTATTTTAAATAAAACGGGTCAAGCAGATTATAATCTTATGATCATGTGGGGGCCCATTTTGGCACAACTGCACCACTGTTACGGTGCAATTGTATTGCATTTGAATATTTCTTTCTTTCTCTCTCTCTCTCTCTCTCTCTATATATATATATATATATATATATATATATATATATGAGATATATTCAAGTGCAGCTCCACAACAGCATAATTATGGTGCAGTGGCGCTAAAATAGGCCTCACATGATGATATAATTTACTCAATCTATTGCATTTAAAATAATGAATCTATTACTATATTAATTTTCATCCCAATTAGATGTGCATAGGCCCCATCTGAAAATGGGGCAAATTCGACGTAATAAAATAGTTTAATGTAAATAACAAATTTAAAGTAGTTTTTTCAACATGTAAACCATTTGCTATAAAATTCATATAAGGATAAATGATTATTAAAGTTTCATTGTATTTTAATATGCATTAGGCTAAAAAATGGGCAAATGTACAACTGTTCCGGTGCAGTTACGTTGCATTCTGAACTACTTTCTCTCTCTTTATATATAACGTTTTGGATTGTATAAATTGCATCATATGTATTATTTATCTCTCAAACTATATCCACCGTTGAAATTCTTCAATTACATTATTATTATTAATATAATCTGATTTTTATAATTTTTACTATCAACAGTTAAAATCATAATTTAAACCTATTGTATGGTTTGATTTTTGAAAAAGAACACCAAATTATTTTCTTTGAAGGAGTTCCCATAGACGAGTTCAATGAACAAGATATATCTAGGTGAAAACAACAAATTATTTTATATTTTGAAAAATTTTAACCTATGCCATTTATTATATAGATTATAAGAAAAATTGATGATGCCAAAAATGACTTTGGTTTGAAACTTATACAAGTTATAATTAAATTATGGTAATCAGTTCTAAACTTATTTTAGTTATATGGTAATTAATTAAACAAAACGAGGCTGTAAAAATATATTTTTTAACTTTCAGACGATTTCAAACCAGCCCAAAAATATATTTTTTAAACTTTTTTTTCATTTTTTCATAAACAAGTAAAGTTAGGTGTATTAACTATATAAACAAAGTTTTACCATTTTTAGATGTTTTTGAGTAATTTTTTGAATTTTTAAATACAGTAACATTTCTATAATTTTCTGAAACAAAAAATTACAGAAATACCGCTGTGTTTAAAAATCCAAAAAATACTTAAAAAATCCAAAAATGGTAAAATTTGATTTATAAATTTAATATACATAACTTTGCCTGTCCATGAAAAAAACTGAAAAAATTAAAAAAAAAAAGTTTTTGGGCCTATCTGAAATCACCGAATTTTAGACTAGCTGTAAATGATAAAAAAAAAACAAACAAAATAAGTGCTAGAAATTGTTGGCCCCGAGTTTAAGGCAAAACCCAAGAGGGGAGGGGTGAATTGGGTTCTTGAAAAATTCTTTGGTAAATTAAAATCTAACCCCTTATAAT
>JAXCLR010000063.1:27091017-27101137 GCA_035584095.1 Annona squamosa | reverse complement strand
CTTGGGGATCGACTTGGCTACTTAAGTTCCTTAAAACAAATGGCAAACTCATTAGTCCTTTAAATATACTCAAGTTAATTGTTGTTAATCATCAAAACTCAATCTTTGGTCAATTTTGTTTTGTTTTGAAGCATTGTTTCCAACACAACCTTCTGAGGTAATGGACAGAACCTTATTAGGTATAGGTATAGCCTGAGTTTCACTTTTTCTTTTCTTAAGCATCTCACCTCTATGGATTTTTTGATACACAACCTTTTATATTTATTAGTCAAGGTTTTATTATCTAGATCAATCTCTAGGTCAACCATTACTCGGATAATTAATTTCTTATCCTTCTCTCTACTTAGGATTTTAACTCGAGGCTTAACAGGTGTAGGTGGGTTTGCAACATCTATGCTTTTAGGAACCTATCTAGCTTTTTATTTATGGTTTATTACTGCTGATAGGGCTATTTTCTCTAAGTTAGAACCTCTTTCTCTGGGACACTCAACCTTTCATGGGTAGTAGGGTGGGACTTTTCTTGGGTTTTTTGATTTGGGTATACAGATACATTAGAACTAACCATTTTTTAGACTAAAAAAATAAAACATATAGTTAGATTTGCAAATCCATTTCAAAACCTCTTTTTTTAAATAAAATAATAATTAGCCATAATTTTATGCGTATAATCACACTGATCTCATCTATAACATACCGACCTAGAAAAGTGATCCTAAGTCGTTTTTAATATAAAATTTTCAAGATCAATTATGTATTTATGGCATAATCAATTATTATAATTAATCATTTAAAAGATTCAAAATTCACTCCCACTAGTCATGTTCCCATTATTACATCCAAGACGCATGAATAAAAAAAATACATATATCACTTCAAATACATGAATATTCCTGAAGTCTTTAAGAAATGTAATCTCTGGTGTTCCACTTGCTTTAGCCAACCTGTAAAATAATGGATTAATCCCAACATAACTAGGAAGTAGAAAATTATTTGAAAACTAATAATGACCCAATTTAAAACTTAATTAAATAATAAAAATAATTATTTAATTTAATAACTTAAAAATCTAATACTTCCATTGAGTTTAGAAGTATCAAAAAATAGAAATTGACTATTTGATGGTACAAATTGAAGTTAAAAAGCCTAATTTGTAAATGATTGAATTGGATGAATTAAAATGTGCCACATCACCATGGCTCCACTTGCTGGTTAGGTATGGGCTTGATTTACTCAGCCCAAGTGCTTCTGATGGGTAGTGTCAGACTTTAGACTTGGCTCAAATCCAACTTGCATGACCAATTTGCAATTTCTTCAGGCATGCTTTACTTTTTGCAAAACTCGAGCAACCTGTTCACTTTTCTACAAAAGTTCCTTTAGGGGTTAACTTGCAAAATTTCAAAAAGGCATGATAGAAAGTAGTAGACATAAATTCATGGTTGCTTTTGGTTTTCTAAATAATTCCAAACCTTAACGACTTATATATGAAGATGTGTGTGTGTATGAATATTAATATCTATATATAAATGTGAATACTGTTATTATTTCTACACTACAATCATATATATTACTACATTTATTTAATTGAATGCAAAGAATAGAATAATCACATATAATTAGATATGAAATGAATATATAATTTATTTGCATAACCTTTTTACAAAATTTCTTATCTCATAACTCCACAGGATCAAGTAGTAGTAGTAATAATAATAATAATAATAATAATAATCAGTTTAACAATAAATATCCTAAAAAATCATATGTACAATTAATTGAGACCACATAATTAATTGCACAAAAATGATTACCACATAAAGTATAAAATTATGAGAAAATTTTCTCTCATGCTAATAACATTTGCTCATAATTCCTTATATACATATAGTATTTCATAAAGTCCTATAATATAATATTTCACCTAAAATTCCTCTCATGCTCATGCCGTCAATACAACCAATATCTACTCTATTGAAAAGATAATTTGGCCCATTTAAAGTGTTTTAATTTAGACCATTTAACCTTAACATGAGTCAATTAAAGATAGTAGATCACTAATATATAATATCAAATAATTTAAGAATCATATTAAGGTTGAATTATTTTAATTAGAAAATTTTTAAAAAGGTAGAATCATCTTTTCAATGAGATAGAGAATAGTTGCATTAACGTCATGAGTATAATAAGAATTTATGGTGAAATATTATGAGTATAAGAGGAATTTGTGACAAGTTGTGAGTATATTAGGAATTAAGTAAATATGTAGGGCATATGAAAGGAGTTTTCCTTAACATTCTTGAACTAAAATAAATTCGCAACTAAGGTCTCACTTCTCCTGTAGCCTATCTCCTCCCGCACCTCTAGTTTCCCAAAGCTTGGAAACAAGCCACAAAATCTTCTCGCTTATCTTGAATTTAAATTCAAGTCATCTTATCTTGGGGAGTCCTCATTTTATCCTATCTAGTGGGGCCCACATTCTTGGAGAGACAAAAGTCCAAAATTAATATTTATTATTTTTTTATGGCACCCTCAATTGAACCCTAAACTTCTAAGATCTCTGAACCTTCTGTATGCCAACCGAATCATACGAGTTGCTAAAATAATACTCAAAACAAAAATAAAAATACAGCCTACAACTTAAGTAAATAATAATTGGGCAAAGCCCATTATTAACCATCCGACTCAATTAGTAAAAGAGTCAACCTTTGTCATGTAAGCTATCCTATATGGGCCTTGATTGGTCAACTTACAAAAATTTATGGTATTTACAAAATGTAAGATTTGAGGCTCAAACTAGGACTTCCGCATTGCAGCTTAGTGTCAAAGCTCATAAGAGAATTTAGCAAGAATGCAATTAAAAATATTGTTTCAGTATAAGTTGCTACAAGCATAGCTAGTACAAATTTTTAGAAGAAACTATAGGAAGTGCTAAAAAGTGATAAAATGCAACATTATTATCAAGCCATATAACAACTAAATGTTAATGCTATGAAAAATACTATTGCTAGTGTAAGTGGAAGTTAGGAAGCAATGTGTGCTATGAGATTGACCAAAAATTTTGGGTGCCACAAGAGAATTGAGGAATATATAGGTAGACAAAAAGGTACCTGCAATAACAAGTAGATGAGAAGGCTAAAGGGGAAGAAGATTGGAAAAGGTTCAAAGAATCCTCATGAATCAATTATTTCTCATTCTTTATTAGGATAATAAAATTCATAAAAATGCAAAATATCATGGTGGAATATGAAATCAAATTTAATCTCCTAAGTCAATTTGCCAAAAGTTAGGTGTCAAAAGATGAAAATTTAAAGTTCGAGAATGTCAGACAAAAGAAATTTGTAGTTAGTCGACACTCGGCCAAAGGAAAAATGATCGATAGAATGTTGAAATGCTTTCCTAGTGGAAAATGATACTGTCAAGTATGATAGACAATGTATAAAATGGTCATTATTAATGACTCATCTTGGAGAATGCAGGCCATATAATCTTTCCGATGATGAATTAAGAATGCAACAAGCACTAAGAAAGGAAATTCCATGAAGAAAGGAGAATTTCAAGTGCAGTAAGTGTGGGAAGTTTCGTAAGCCATTAGGGTGTGTTGCAAGTCTGTATGAGATTGTTGGAGTTGTTAGGATATGTGAGCATTGACTATTCAATTGCTAAGAATGCAAACCAGCTGCCATTATAAATTTTGATTTTATTACTTTTCAATTTTACTATTTTTACTCAATTCCATTTTACTATTTTTAGTAAGTTCTGATATTACTACTTTTAGTAAATCTTGTTTATTTGCAGTTTTCATAATTTTTTTTTTTTCAAAAATCTATTTGCATGAGGTTTTCTTAATGCTGTGGGTTTGCGAGAGTGATTCTATAATATGTTATGTTCTTTTTATTTCAGAAAAATAAACCTTAAATAATATTTCAGAGATTTTTTTTCCTAAATTTCGTGTTTAAGACTTTAAGTTTTGGTGTTCAAACTTGTCTATCATTCTGGAAGGCATAGTTCTGTACTAGCCTTTATTACCACGCTTACCTTGTGGCGTCACAGAATCTAAACAAATGACCAGATCGGTCAATTCAACTAGTCAGACTAGGGCTGGTCATGACCGGTTCAATTAGGAAAGAGTTGAAAAAAAAAAAATTGGAATTCCACTGACGTTCCAATTTGAAGAACATTGGTCTAAATAGGTTAATGAAAGAAGTTTCAAAAGCAAAATAAAAGGGAGAAATTTATATGGTTAAATTTGTAGAAAAAGTTTTGAAAAATAAGAAAGTTATGTGATATAATAAGAATAGTGATTGGAATGTAAGATAGTTGAAAAAATATGAAAAAAATAATTAGACCATAAACACAATTTTTAAAAAGCCATGTAATTAGACGGGTAAGATGTTAATGGTATATGAAAATGTGTACATGAAGAAAGTCGATTTCATGCAATTGGGTGCACTTAGCTTCGGTGCACTCCAGTATAAATTTTTTTTAAAAAATGATTAATATAAGCGTATTTAACATATGTATTAATTTTTATCATTTTTTGATATTTTAAAATTTTTTTGAATTTTCTAAAGTTGGCAGCATTTTTAGTAATTTTAAATTGTTAAAACACTACAGATTTTTAAAAAATTTAAAAATTTTCAAAAATAGTAAAAATTGACACACATGTTAAATACACTTAGATTAATAATGGTGTAAAAAAACTTTCAAAAAAATTAAATACATACAGTGCAGTGAATCTAAGTGCATACGGATACATGAAATCATGTCCCGTACACGAGTAAGTGAGGAGGTTTTTAACCCAGTCTAGCCCACTTTTGCATCATAACAGACACACCCTTAGTTTTGTCTGCATAAACACCGGAGCATGGCATATTAGCGGTTAGCCTTTTCTACAAGAATACAAGAACATAGACGAATGAAATTGAAATTTGGTCCACCCCTTCGGGTCCTCTGATAATCCATTTTGGAAGTGAGGAGATGGAAGGGGTTTAGGCTTTTTTACCATTAAAAAAAAGAAGGAAATACAGATGTCACGAACATGTGCTAAATTTCAATTATGTAAAATTACATTGCCTATTTGCAAATACCCCTCCCGAGTCTTGTATTAAGATCGAAAGGAGCTTCAACTCCAGGATGTGCGGTTCCCAGCACCTGATCATGAGTGATCGAAGTAGATTAAATACTTTTCTTGATTGATTTATTGCATGCAGTTAGAGAATGTTCCTTGCTTGTTCTCGACCAAAAGTAGGAGAATCATCATGATGCATCAATACCATTGATTCCTTCCAGATTTCTCTTTCCTGGCCTATTTAGTTCTTGCCACCTCCCACCTTAATGCATATCACCTCCATCGTTCCCCAAAATCCAAGCTGGGAAGAGCAGCTTTTTCTGTTCCTCGTTCCTCGATTAGATCGGGTACGTGGTTATCTTTTCTCTCATTTTTAGATTTTGGGTCTAAAACTGAAATTCATTGGCTTTGGCACAGTGGAGTGGCTGGTTCAAGTGTAAGAAAATCTCACAGCCGGCCACTTATGATCCATACCTTAATTTCCTCCACGTTGGTCCACATTCCATTCACTTAAAACATCTCGTCGCAGATGGGTCTGCTTTTCAATATGGTTCTCTCTGGGCTACTATTTTCATTCAACAGGAACGTCTTGGTTTTATGAATCATGATAAAAATGTACGAATTCAGAAGATTCATTTGCTCATTGGATTTGAAAATGGGCTTTTAGCTCATTTGTGGCCCACCAAATTGTTTTTCAATGTAAAAATTGCAGTTGTTAGTTACCCAATCATAACAAATTTAAATGAACGGACTGGATGTTGTGTATTATCCACCAGTATTGCATTTAACGATATCTATAAGAGGGTTGATTGGGAAAGAAATTGATCCACCGCCAAGTTTCATTTACATTGCAGTCTTTTAATATTTTACAAACTTAACTTCATATATAGCTATTAATTTTGCTAAAAATAATCCCACTTATAAACCAGTTTGTTACAAAGCCATCGTTAAAAATTCCTGTTAAGATATTGTGAAGATTTGACTGATCAAAATTGACCCACTTGTCATCAAATTAAGTGGAGAACATTATAAAGATATCATAACATTCATTACGGTAATTATATCTAGGTAGACTACACAGTCCAACCAAAGTTAATAATTAAAGTATTGTTATAGGGTCGATCTCCCATTCAGCAACCCCAAAAGTGGCAAAACAAAATACTTTTCTAATTTTATTGATGTATTGACCTTTATCTACATCGTCCTTCATGTGAAAGCCAATCATTTTCTAGTTTGGCATTTTTTATTTTGAAAATAAAGGATGTGTTTGGGAAGTTGTAAAACTTTTGATGAAAAGTCTTTTATGTAAAACTTGTCAAATTAGTAGAAAATGATGTGATGTTGTAGGGGTAATGATGAGGAGTAAAGAGAATAAATTTAAAATAAATAGATTAGTTGTATTGGTAGTTGTGTAGAAATGATTGAAAAGTAGGGTTGTTGTATAGAAAAATGTGTAAAAAATAATTTAAAAAATAATAGTTATGAAAAATGACAAGTTTTAGATTAAAAAGTTTTAACTTGACAACTTTTTTAAATTGCCAAACAGACCCAAAGAAGGGTCATGCTTCTATTAAACTATTCTTGTATGCAAGTTAATTATTTTTAGTATCTTGATAATTGATAAAAAATTTGCTCGATTTATTTATTTTACATCATTTATATCACGAAGACTCTCATTTCTCTAATACAAAAATGTAATAAAAGGGTTTAATGTTAATTGTCCATTTTAAAGTAATATTTTCAACATTTAAATCATTTAAAATATCATCGTTATACAAATAAATAATTTTATAAAGTATAATTACATTTTTTTTATGGAAGTATTGTTATATCTTAATATATTATGTAAATGTATACATATATATAAGCATTTCTTATTTACACATGAACATATATTTTGAGACAAATATGGTTCATGCCTATATTTGATTTGGATGAAACTTGAACCCTTGTTAATTAATTATGTTAAAATATAATGAATAAATTCAATTTTGCATCAAGTATCAATATATCAAAATTAAGAAGAATTGGAACTGTTTTATGTAGCCTAGTTACATTGGTGGAAAGCCAATAAAAAAAAGCACCAATACATGTGCATGTTTTGCCTTTTTACTTTCAAAGTATAAAAAGCGAAAAAAAAAAAATCAAAAATTATTAATTTAACAGTGAGGAAGATCTAGATGAAACGCATACATATGTAAATATATGTGTATATATATAAGAAATGTTGGGAGCCATTGAGCTGTCGTATGAGATCGATGTAATTTTTTTAAAATAGAAGTTCATAATAATGGAGCATTTTTTTCACAAAATCAATAGTGCCTGGTGGTTCACATCGCTGTCTCCCGTTTGGCAGCGCCCTAGTGGTTCACGTTACTGCCTTTCATTTGGTACATGTGAGATCGACTCTCGCTACATGCATCGTCCCTCCTTTAATAAGTAGAGATTTTTGCATTGTCTCCCTAGAAATAATGGGGATTTTATAGTTTCCCCCACAAGATAAAGAATATTTTAGAAAAATTCTGTCTATTGTGTGAAAGTCTCTATAGCGTGAAGGTTTTTAAATAGGTCTAATTGTAATATCAATTGTTACATTGAATAGAAAAATATCAATCAATGAGACATTCAATATCCCCAAAGAATAGAAGCAAACACATCTCTTTTTGGGTTCTCATTACGGTGTGTGTGTGTTTTTTTTTAATATATATTTTGATTACGGCGTGTGTTAGTGATGTGCAGGGGAAATATAAGAGATCAAGAATCATGTGATTGCCTGACCAAGCAATGGTTAAGCCCACTTAAAGACAACAAGTCGTGTTTGTGGTGTTTTTGGCAACCTATGCTGCCTAAAAACGGCAAAGAGAAGAGAACCATCGAAGAGTCCATCAGAGTAAAACAATATTCGGAAACCCTCTCTCAATAAGCCTAGTCCATACGTTGAAAACCCGCTTTCCTTTCCAGCCATTCACCTGCCCAACCGCCAAACCATTCCGGCCTGTAATTCCCAACGGCCGAAAACTCGTTATACTTTTTTTAAAAAAAAAAAAAAAAAAAAAAGAATACTCGCTTAATATATACATCTCTCTCTTTGTTCCCGGGAATTAAAGCCTACCCAAGAAAGGCTTCTTTATTAAAAACCAAAAGATTTTGAAAATTTTGAGTATTTTTTATTTTTTTCAAAATACAAGTTTGAAGTTTGGGTTGAATGGGCTTCTCCACGACGGCCGTAAAATTCATAATTTTGCTATGGATTGCGGCCGTTTTCGAAACAAATACCTTCGTGGAAGGTGATTTCAATTACAAGGAGGCCCTCACCAAGTCCCTTCTTTTCCTTGAGGCGCAAAGGTCAGGCAGGCTCATAAAAAATCGGATCCCATGGAGAGGTGACTCTGGCCTCGAAGATGGCAAGATTGCGAACGTGGGTGCATTTTCTTTCTTCCTTTTTTTTCCCTTTCGACCTCCATTCCTTTTCCATGTAATTGCTAGTATGAGATTTAGAAGCTGCATATGACTGGACAGCACATTTTGAAGAAGAAGAAAAAAGGATCTCCTGTGTAAACAACGCTTCAATTCCTAGAGATATGAACAATCATCCTCAGGTGTTTCGTATCAATGTATCAAAGTATGGAAATTGACTTTTGTCCTTCCATATGGAATTTAAGATTTGGGTCATGTTTATTCCGGACCTTGTGATTTCTTTTCTGCAATAGATTGTAATTCATAGGTGGAAATTTTCGATTGAATTGACGACAAGTGAGTGGTGAATTTCAGGTGGACCTTGTTGGGGGATACTACGACGCAGGGGACAATGTGAAATATGGATTGCCCATGGCATTCACTGTTACATCCCTTGCCTGGGCAGCACTCTTCTACAAATCTGAACTGCGTGCCGCTGGGGAGCTGGAAAATGTGCACTCTGCTATACGGTGGGGAACAGACTACTTCCTCAAAGCTGCAGCTGCTAGAAACCACTTGTGGGTGCAGGTTGGTCATCAACAGCTACACCCACATCTTGTTTAAATCTGGTCATGAAACCAAATCAAAAGTTTGAAAACGATAACAAGCTGTCAAGAAGCCTCCCTTTGTTTACTTGGCTTGCCATTTTAGGTGGGAGACCCGAATGCTGATCACCAATGCTGGGTAAGGCCGGAGAACATGAACACACCCAGGACACTCTACGAGATTGATGCGAACACACCTGGCACAGAGATCGCAGCTGAAACAGCTGCTGCCATGGCTGCCTCGTCGATTGTATTCAGGCAGGACGATCGCAAGTACTCGCGACGTCTGCTCAACAGAGCCAAATTGGTAAGCAAGGGACCATTTGTTTTCTCTTAAGTGGGGATACGTTATCTTCTTTAATCCTAACTCTCTCCTTGCTCGTGGATTTACTGCAGCTCTTTAAGTTTGCAAAGGAATATAAAGGAACGTATGATGGAGAATGCCCATTTTATTGCTCTTTCTCAGGCTATAATGTGAGACCTCTTGTCTCTTATTCATGTACATGAGTATGCAATGAACGAATAGCCATGTTTGAATAAATCGCTCTATCCGGCTTGAATTATTTTAGTTTAAAAATCATGCAACCACAGTAATAAAGAAATTATGTTGCTCGGCTTTACATGATTTTTTTGCATTTTAAATTCTCTAACTTCGTTTTTTATATTTTAAATCTTGAAGTTTACCCGTCTACATTTTAAACCCTTATAACTTTAGTTTCTTTACACGTTGAACCTTACTCCATAACAATGTTAAAAATTAACTTTAATCAATGCAAAATGACATAAATATCCTCCAAAATTTTTAGAAAAAGTTTACATTTTAAACTTGCCTATTAAGTTTTCTCTATTTTGTTATTAGAAACTTTAATAACATCTTTATCTTTAATCCAGATATGGATTTTTAAAATATATATATATATATAGGGAACTGATCCTGTGCAGTCCGCTGTAAAATGGACCTCGCACATATTAGATTTTAATGAAACTTTATACACTCATTTATCCATATATAAATCACACTTTAGACGGTTTAGATGTTGAAAAAACCACTTTA
>JAXCLR010000063.1:27056868-27090917 GCA_035584095.1 Annona squamosa | reverse complement strand
TATAGATAATTACGTAGAAATAACTGATAACTAAGATAATCATATAAAAATGAAAAAATAATTAAAAAATACTATAGTTACGTATAATGAAAAATTTTAGATTAAAAAATTTAGTTTGGAAACTTTTAAATGTAAAAAATACACTTTAATTTTAAAATATTCTTAAGATTTAAATCATTTATTATTTTTAAAAATATATATTTTTCTCATGTGCGATGAGACGTGCCACGACCCACGAGGCGCTCCTTTTAGGCGATGGTAACGTTGACGTTGAAACGTGGGCGATGTGAGGTTGGCGGAGATTGCGGTAGGCGTTGGCGGGTTCTTGACGAGACTTATCCGAATGCCCGCCACGGGAGGCGAGACCTTGGTCCCGCGTATCCAAAACCAGATCTTTGTTCCCCAAGATACTCCGGATAGATTCATATTCCACACTCACTCATAAACCCAAATAAATTTTTTTTAAATGATTAATTAATAAAAATTGGATGTTAACGATTGATGAACACATAAAGTTAATGCTTGAAGCATCTCCACATTTCTCTTCCGGTCCATGTTTATATAATTTCCGTATTTAGGATAATTCCATGGGATGAAATGAGAATGTAATGAGATTTTTAGTTACTAAAATACTTCTTTAATTTTCAATATAATATCTTATTTTTTAAAATTATAATTACCTTATTTTCTACATTTTCTATTCCATACATAATGCTTTTTTTTCATTTTCTTATCTCATTCTCATCTCATCTTATTTAGTTATATTATTATGGACAAGTCCCTTGAGTATAGCTGAGTTAAGGTGAACCCACAACTTGATGAATCAAATTCAATTTTTAGCCAATTAGGGTTGGAAATTTTCAACCAACCCACTTACGTGACCTATATAATCTATTTATACAAAGAGATTGAACATGGATTGAGGTTGTCTAATTTAACCTATTTAACTATCAACCCATGCAACCATTTATAACTTATCAAGAATTAATATTTTCTTGAAGTTTAATTTACAAGTTATACAAACTTATCAACAATGACATGTACGTTTTAACAAAGAATATTTGTTAGAGTTGATGTTTTAAATTTAATTAGATTCTTAGAATTAAAAACCTTAGTTGACTATTTAGAATTATATTTAAAAAATATATTATTTTATTTTAAAAATATTTAACTCGTTAACAACTTATTTTATCAAGACATAAGTAACTAACAACCCAATTGGTTTGTGTTAAATGTATTAGGATTAGGGTTGAAATTTTTATAAATGTGTAATAATGATATGGTTGAAGTTTTTTTTATAATCAGATTTCTACTTTTTTATTTTTTCACAATATCTCTTTTTTTGTTAAAATTCGTGTTGAATCCACCTTAGTGCATCTGGGTGCAAAAAGTTAGTTTTTATTTTTTGAATTTTTTTTATAAAATTGTTTATCTAAGTGTATTTAATTTATAAGTCAATTTTTACCTTTTTAGAGACTTGCAGATGTTTTTTATTTTTTAATACACATGTTACATATACTTAGATTAACAGTTTTATAAAAAGTTTTAAAAAAACAATATAGGTTTTCCTGGTCAATCACGTTATATAACTTGTAAATTGAAAATTATTCAATGTAAAAAATTAATTTTTAATGTAAGTTTTGTATTTTAAATTAATTTGATTTAATATAAAATTATGCATGCTAAAATAAAGGAAAGGCACAAATATAAAATATCACAAATTAAATTTTTATGTATGAAATTACTCGTTTCTATGATTTTTAAATTAAACTTTGTTATTTAGATATTTTATTATTAAGCTTTGCAGTCAGAAAATATAATAACTCAAAATAATCATGTCCCTCATATTATTTTAAAGTAGATATTCTACATAGTATCTACAAAAATAATTCCTATAAAAATTTTATAGCAAAAATATATAAGAAATCAAGCTCCACAAAATATTTTAAATTTTTAATTTATATTATAAAATATTTTGAAGCTATATATTTTTTTACTTAAATTTTTATCCTATATTTTGATATAACATGCGACTTTATGTAATTATGTCTTTTTGATTGGTTTTGATGATAACAAAACAATTTGCTTTTGTACAATTCATTTTGATTTTGCAAAATTTTGTTCAATGCTCTTGAACAGAATTTTAAAAAGTGTGGTGTGTTTGTGAAATTATAATTTTGAGTTTAGAGCACAAATTGTGATAAGATGAGTTTGAAATCCATGGATAACTTGAAAATGGAATATGCTTATTGGAATGCTTGAAATAATCTTAAAATATACTTAATTGATAACTTCGCTTAGAATATGATGTGAAATATGCTTAATCTTGAATAAAGATTATTATATTTGTTTACAATTATCTTAAGTGGATTAATATGTTTGAAGCAAGATTTTCTTTAACATTTTTGAAGTTTGTAGAATTGGGAAATAAGTTGACCTTTTGTCTATCAAAAGTTAACCTTTTCATGCTGAAAAAATCTTTGTCTCGACTGTAGTATAAAAAGTCAACATTTCATCTATGAAAGGTCAACCTTTTGGTAGTGGAAAATCTATGATTCAACTGAAGCACAAAAAAGTCAACATTTTGTTTGGAAAATGTTAACCTTTTCTGGGTGGCAAATTTTCAAATTTCAAAGAGTTGTGATATACATGGAAACTCTTTAATCTATCTTTTAGGTTATATTTTAAGTGATCAAGAGACTATAAAAGTATAACTTGAGAGAATTAGAAGACAAAGAAAAATTGAAGAAAAATATCCAAGTGAAAATTTGAAAAACTCCAAAGTATTTATAGTCTTCTGTAGAGTTTAAAAGGTGAAGCTAAAAAATTGCAAAATCTTGAAGGTGTTGCTGATAGGAATTCAAAGATTCAAAGAGTTGATCAATTGAAGAGTTGCTACTCTTGTAGATGTGCTAAATCCGATTGTTTTTCATTTGATATTTTTTGTATCAACTTAGTGTTGATGGTAATCAAACCAAGAAAAAAGTTGTAATGTCTTAGTATTGATGGTAATCAAACTAAGAGAAAGTGAATCAAAATATTAATTACTTCATGAACTCACTTGGAAGTTAGTACCAATCTAGAAGAGAGTTAAACAAATTATACCATTGTAACTTGTCTGTTAAAGTTGACTTGTGGAACCTAAATTGTTGTGCTTTGAGAGTAGAGTAAAATGGGGAGATCCGAACCACTATATGTATTCTTGCTTTTATAATTTGATTTTATTGTTGTGGTTTATATTTTTTTTTTGCTTGATTTACATAATTTTACTAAATTTCTTTAAATAGTCATCACACAGGACCAACATAATATAAATATTAGTTTCCAAAAATTAGTTTGTTAATGCAAAAAATAAAATTTTGTCATAAAAAAGAAATTAAAGTTTCTTATTTTCTCTTTTTATTCCTTTTTCCTATTTCTTATTTCCTTTTCTTGTTATTATTGCTATTATTATTTTTGTTATTGTTAGATCATTTTTCAAATGAAAATTTCATATAGTTTAGTGTGCAATTTGGGTTGATTTTGTTTAATTACTACTCTACCCAAATATGAAACCAAGACCTTTGATGGGGTGGAAATTTGTCATTAAAGGGGGAGTAATATTTTTAAGAAGGACAACTATGCAGAAATAAACTACATTTAATTTTTTTTATAAATTTAAAGATTTTTTAATTTTAAAAATTATAGAGGCTACTTTTAAGTGGGCCAATAGGTGGTTGTACCCTACATTATCATATTTGTAAAATAAAATTATCTTATCCTACTCGTAAATAATACTTAATAAATGAAATTAATTGCTAAATAATTAAAAATAATAATTATAAAAAATTTAAATCATTAAAATTAAATTTTAAATATTTAAAATTATTAAACACTATCTTAAGAACTTGTACGTTTTGCTTATTAGAGTTGATTCTACTTACGCTTGGTATAAGCTCAGCTCTATCTTATTTGAATGGGTATCCTACCTAAGTTGTCTCCTCCTATTGTACATGGGAATGTGATTAGATCCAAAAAATTTCCCACTGGCTTCCACATTGTGAAAATCATGAGCTGATTTTTAAAAATCCAAATCTAAAGCACGGGTATGTTTAATATATCATATTTAATTAAGAGTAAAATTTTTATTATAAGATAATCATAATATACCATAAAATTTAAATTGCTTTATAACACATAAACCTAAAAAAAAACTTTTACATTAATTGCCTCCCTGAGTAAATGTTTCATATGGTCAAAGCAACAAAATTTTCATTATGAAAATCTTTACATTGTTAGCAACAAAATCTAATTTTGCAGTAAAAAATTAATTGCAAATTCCTAATATAAGTAAATGATATAATGAAATCAAACATTTCTATGAGTAATAACTGGGTAGGAGGCATGGGAATAGGATTTGCTATGACATGGTGTAGATTTAAACATATTAGTTTTATCACGTCGCCCACTGGGCTACTTGCCCAGTGGTAACTTAGCAAGCTGTCATGCAGCATACCCGGGTTCAATTCTTCCTACCCTCTTGGGGAAGTTTTGTAATTTAGTCCCTCTAAATGAGAGTTTTATAATTTCTCCCTCCTGAAAGTGAAGGTTTCAAAAAATCCCCCTATTATAGGAGTGTTTATAGAAATAATTTCATCCATATTGTGAGTGCTGGGAATATGGCTTATAAGTACCAATGAAAAAAGTTTTATTGCATCCAATGATATTCAATTCTTTTATAATAGAAATTTATTTTATAATAATTAAGGAAATTCTCTATACAGTCATTTGAAGTTACTAAAATTTCATTATGAATGGCCTTCTTTACACATTTTAGCAACGAAATTTATTTTTTTTGACAAAACTAATTAAAATTTTTTTTTATCGTTACCAAAAAATTCTGTTTTGGCAAAACTTGTGTCTCTAGCACCAAGACTTATTTTAATCGCAAAAATTTTTATCTAAAGCAACTAAATCTATTTTTGTTTCAAAATATTTATACAAAGGAACGTTGCTTAAACACCATTCTCTTGTAGTGTACTCACTAATTTTCGAAAAGGAACTTAAAAAAAAAAACAAAAATCTTTCAATTGGAAGGGCAACTAGTGCAAGATCAATTTACAACCTATTTTTTTTAATTCAGGTATACACACACACACACACATATATATATATATATGTATATTCATCAAGTCATCTGACATTACAAATCACTATATGTATCATTATCATAATTACAAATCACTATATGTATCATTATCATAACATGAATGAACCAAATAATACACTCGGAGGGACAACAACATGTACCTACACGACTGGGGATGAAAGGTCGAACGGCGGACCTACTGGGCATAACGCTATGCATACTAGCATCACTGACAACGCTCAAGCAACTTTCAACCTACTTAATCCAACTTGATTTTTAGCAAATTAGGATTGCCCATTTTCAACCGTCAATCCATTTATATGATTTATTTAACTTATTTGATTTAATAGGTTTAATTGTCAACCACATAATCATTTATAGCCCATAACAGTTAACATTCTCTTCGTGTCTATTTATAAGTGATATATACTTATCAATGAAATCAACATTTTTAATGAAGAGTATGACTGAAAATTGGTGTTTTAAATTCAATTAGATGATTGGTATTAGAAACCTTTATTTATTATTTAAACTATGTGTTAAATATTTATCATTTTATTGTTTTATTATTTCATCTATTCACAACTCGCAACCTGGTTCGTTTATGTCAAATGGATTAAAATTAGGGCTGTTACTTTTATAAATGGATTATAAATTGATTAGGATAAGATTTTTTAAATGGGTCATAATAATATTAGCCTCTAACTTTAATAACCCGACGTACTTACGCCCCTGCTTCCGGTTCTCCATACGGCATTGCCCGTTCAATCCAAATACACTAATAACGACGACAATACATCTCTCCCGACTTTCTAGATCTCCATGCATTAATATGATCACAGAGTTTATCTTAGAATTGATAAAACTTTTGTATGAAAAATATTTAGTGTAAAAGTTTTTGAAGGGTGTGTTTAGTAATGTGCTGAAAATGTTAAGTTAAAACTTTTCAATCTAAACTTATCATTCTCCACAACTACTATATTTTTTTAGTTATTTTTTTATATTTTCCTATACGATTACCCTACTTTTCAATGATTTTAACACAACTACCCACACGACTAACTTATTTATTTTAACTTTATCTTCTTTACTCGTTATCATTACCCCCATCATATCGTATCATTTGACAACTTTTTTTTCAAAAACTATTCATCAAAAGTTTTATCCATTCCCAAACACACCTGAAATTGAAAAAAAATAATATGATATAGCAGGAGTAATGATGAATAGTAAAAAAAGCCCATCTTGTGCTTAATTTGGCTTTTTGGATCAAAAGCCAATGTCTATGTAATTAATGTCATATCCTAGGATCTAACGAGACTAACATGATATATTGCATCTTTTATATACACGCGTTCATGCATATGCTTAACACATCGTTTTATTAATGAAACTTTTTAATGAAAAATTTTTAGAGTAAAAATTGTCAAGTTGATAGAAAATGATGCGATAGATAGGAGTAATGATGAAATATAAAGAGAATAAAGTTAAAATAGATAAGTTAGTTGTACCGGTAGTTGTGTAGAAATGATTGAAAAGTAAGGTTGTTTGTATATGAAAATATGAAAAAATAATTAAAAAATAGAATAATTATGGAGAGTGAAAAGTTGTAGTTAAAAAAGTTTTGGTTGACATTTTTTGTGTCAAACCAAACACACTCTTAATTCTCAAATTCGCTTGGTTAATTATCACATGAGGCCATGGTAGGCTTGTGCCACTCTCTAGTACGGTTCTATATTAGCTTATTTGTTTACAGGAGAGATGATTCTCTCCAGTACCATGGAAAGGTGAAAAAGTAAAAATCGAAGAGGGGGCTTTGGAAGGAATAAAGGAGGGGAAAAAAACAAACAAAAGATATCCAAAAACGAAAAAAACAAGAATTAGAAGACTTCAAAAGGATAGAGAATGGGATGTTAAGCGATGATTAATGGGAAATAATGGAGATAATGATTGGATGATAACTTTGGAACTTCCCTTTTCCGTTCTCACCAATGCGTTATATAGCTGAAATTACAAACCGCACTTTAGTTCATTTATCCTATTTGGGTCTAATTACCAATGTCTAGCCCGTAAACATGAAAAAGAATATCAATCGCCTCTACATATTAGTACACACTCTACCCATGTTTACTAATAAATCATGGCATCCGTGTTGCAGTTCTCTAGAGAGGTCAAGGTCCGTAATGCAATTAAGGATGCAACTTAGGCTTATGAAATTCACATTTATCTCAACCTTAATCCTAACTTATTTGTGGAAATCGAGTTTGAAGTGACTGTTGAGCTGTAATTCCAGCCAACAAAGTTTCGTTTGATTTAAGAGTCCTCCCAACGTGGGTTTGGCTATGGTCAGAGCTTGGTCTCTCATAAGGATAAGTGAGGACCTTTTTTCTCTTTCTCTCATTAGGATAAATGGAAGCTTGTTGCCTCCCGTATGAATAAGTTTAATTGTTACTTCAGATATGATATTGTACAAACCAAGAAAAAAAAAAAAGAATGCCAAGTTTAAAATTTCATACGGATATGCAATAACAACAAATTACATCAGCAAAGAAATTACATAGCGTAGCTAATTTATTTTAAAGTATAATAATATGCAATATAATTTTAGAAGAAAATTCGAACTTCCAAAATAAATAAAGGAAGAAAATTAATAAGCTTAAAAATAAATAATATGAATAATATTATTTACGTATTATGTCTATTAACATATTTTGTAATTTACATTTTTTTGATAATAATAATTTACATTAAATATTAAAGTAAAAAAAGGTTTGGGTTTACTTGAACACTAACTCTATTTACAAATCGTATTCTCATGTTCAAGTTTTAAAAAGCTAAGTTATAAGGGTTTGTGCTCAACCATGAGCATTGTTGCACACCTAAGTGCAGTTGAGCCATCTCCAAGATTGCATATAAACCAAGTCCATTCGTTTCCGGAACCTTAAAAGCAATGGTTTTCTGCATGCATGCCTGGGTGCATTTACAGTTCAAAAGCGTTTATCTTAAAAGCCCCACATTAAATAAGGTCAGAAAGTTGTTTCACTGGCATGCTTTTTGATCCTGGGACCCTAAAAACCATACAGAAAATGTCATTATTCACTCGCTGTAGGGAAGAGAAGAAGGGTCATGGTAGGCTCCATGTGGGTCAGCCCGGGCCATCTGATTGTAAAAAGGGGCACTCAAATTGAGATCCATCCCTGCTTTAGGATGATCCAATCCACTCCCACTATAACTATAACTAGGCTGCTCATGTTCACGTTGATGTGGATATTGAAAACCGAAATGTTGACCTAACCCACCGATATCAGTCCTTGCGCTCCTGTTTCCAAACCATGCAAAATCACTGCAAAGGAAAAGAATTCTTGAGACCCTCTGCAAGAAGCTTATTATATTGAACTTTTGTAAACATGATTTTGCAGCATTGGTAAAAGAAAATATGGATATGTAGTCCTCGTTATGAAACCCCATCCCCCTTTTTTACAATAAAGCTCATCCATTTTTCACATATGAATGGTAAAAAACAAAATGTACTTCCTTATTTAACATCTTTCATTTAATTAGAAGATAGTTTCATTTAAAACCAAATTAGAAATGCATGGGACACATTTTCTTAAAATAGGTGTATATTCACCTGTAAATTATGAAAAATACTTAGATTCATTTACATGTCTATCAAAATATAGTAATACAACCAATAAAAAATAGTAATATTTTCAATAAAAAATGTACTTTATAAAATTATTGATACATATAACAGTGATATTTTAAATAGTTTTGATGTTAAAAAACTTTAAAATTGATATTTGCATTAAATCGTTTTATTACATTGATTCTACATATTTGTAGATAGAGCATAAATAAATGATACTAAACAAGGTAGATGAAAATAAAGTGATTTTTCATTAATCATCAAAATTAGCCAAAATAGATGAAGTTTTAACAAGGTGGGGTTTTCAAAAGCAGAACCCATTGTTATATATATTGAGAGTTAGAAAGCCAGTTATACTTTCTAATTGCACTGCAAACATCATCGCATCAATTCCTTTTGCTGTATCAAAATTTATTTCTACAATATACAACATATATTTGACTGCATCAAATCTATTGATTATTTAGCTACAAACACTCAGTTGCTTTATTGGGAGTGAATTATTAAAAATAATATTTAATATTGTTATTAAAATTTGACTGTAATCACTATAAAACATAAATTGACTACAAAAGGTTGCCAGAAATAACAAATTTTATTTTCTACATGAGGGATAGTCCTTACATCAACCATGCAGTGGGCCCAAAACATATTTTTTAAATTTATATTTTGTATGAAGCTATAATTCTGAGCATATTTAATCCAAATATCATTTACCATTTTTAGAGATGTGTAAATATTTTTAAATTTAAAACTTTAAGTCATTTTTAAATGACTAAAATATTCCTATATTTAAAATAAAAAATATATGTACATCTTTAAAAATTGTAAAACTTAATAGATGGATTAAATAGCTTTGCTTATACGTAACCAGATGATATAGAAGTAGTTACACAATTTATTTTTGATGTTTTGATGCTTCGTGAAATCTTTTCCATTCATTGTATTTAATATAATTTATATAGTTATTAGACTAAATTTCATTCAAGTCAGATATGTCCATGTGCCACATTTGTTGAAAAATATATTAAAAAATGCTTAGATCCATATACATATCTTTAGGACGTAATTATAATTTTAAAAATTATTTATCCATGTAGTAATGGCATTTAAAATGGTTTAGAGATTGAAAATTCAACTTTTAAGATTGATATTAGAGAGATAAAAGAGTTTTCATAATAATATAAATCATTTTAAATATCATAGATAGATTAAATTTTCCATTAAATATTAAAATACTAAAAATAGAAAGGATTACATTGAAGCATAGCCACAAATAAAATGTAATTAAAGTAACAACTTTATTTCTATAAAAAAATAACAGTTTTATAAAAAACAAATTTAAAAGAAAACGTAAATGGGCATGCATCCTGCTTTATATAATCATGGCACGTTGTGCATGCTCTTACACTAACAAAATTTACTTTTAGCAACGAGATGTTGATGTACATAATTTTTTTTGATGAAATGTTGATGTACGTAAATTTATTTATTTTTTTGATTGGGATGTTGATGTACGTAATGAAGTAACAGTTTTGTTGCATTGCATTGTTGAATGTTGATGTCATTAAGCAGCAGCAAGGATAAATATGGTTGCCTAAAATTAGACTTGTTCAAGTAAAGAAGTGAAATTAACATATAGGAAAGGAAGTAGTAGAAATGTACCGTTGGGATGCTGCTGCGCTGTGGTCGTTGCTTATCCTTGCTTGTGCGACAAGATGCTCAGGAACCCAAGCGAAACGAGGAGCCTGACATTAATATAATAGAATTAAGAAGCAACATAAATTGTTAATTTAGGGTATATTTAGAAAGTGATAAAACTTTTAAGTAAAAAATTTTTACTGTAAAAGTTTTTAAAATTAGAAAAAATAATGTGATAAAATATGGGCAATAATGAGCAAAGAGAATAAGTCAATATATATATATATATATATATATATATTGTTGCATGAGTAATTGTATAAAAATAATTGAAAAATTGTATAATTGTATAGAAAGATGTGAAGAAATGATGAGAAAATAAAATAGTCATGAAATACAAAAAATTTTAATTTAAAAAGTTTTAGCTTTAAACTTTTATATGTAGTCACACATGCCCTCAATAAGTAATTAAATTAGCCACATTTTTATCCTCAAGCACTCCTTAATTATCCATTTTTGGGGAACTTTTGTAGAGCATCCTAGCTCCAGAATTTTTGGTGCAATTACATGATCTGCTTCAAGATCGATAAGAATTTCTATGGTACATACATGCGTGCCAGTCCATGATCTGTAGGCGCGTTTCTCGTTCAGGTGTACCTGGATAAAGGAAAGCATTTGCATATGAGAATTTCCTGTTTCAAACTTGCAAACTAAACAACACGCATGTTATTAATTTGTTTGTCTGCTAACTATGTACTGATCAGCAGTTCAGTACTCTTTGAAATCATACTTAGAATAGGTATGATAGCCGTACAGTTTTATTGTTTTACGATGCCAATTTGTTAAAAACAGTACGGTTCTACCTACATTTTATGTAGGTTTAGCAGTTTTTCCCTGACATATAATTCTCCGTTTCTATGCAACCGGAAGTTTTTTGTGCAAACCCCATGTAAGTCCCCCAATTTGATAATGATGGGAAATATATTTCTTTCATTGTATTTAAAATAATTTATTTAACAAAGTGATTAAGGATTTGTTTGGACCCTTTGGAACTGTTTTTTCATTTCCCTCAAAAAGTTCTAGCTAAGAGTGTGTTTGACAATTTATAAAACATTTCAAGTTAAAACTTTTCACTTTCCACAACTATTATATTTTTTAATTATTTTTTCATATTTTCCTATATAACTACCCTACCTTTCAATTATTTCTATACAACGATCCACATTTATTTTAACTTTATCCTCTTTACCACTTATCATTACTTTTATCATATCACTTCATTTGACAACTTTTACTTTCCAAAACTTTTCATCAAAATTTTTATTTATTACCAAACCACCCTAAGATGCATAAAAAAGTCGACAGAAGTGCAAAAGCTTGAAGGCCCATCTCTCAAGTGTAAAAATATATTATAGATCAGATCAGATCCTTGTGTATCTTTTTTGATCTGATCTCTTTTCATCGTGTTCTTAAGAGAGGAAAACAGGTTGCACATGAGACTGCTAAATGGACAATACTCTGTGGGGAAGAAAACTTGATATGGTAGGGATGCCCACCAAGCTATATTATAAACACTCTATATATTGATCGTCTAATGCTTTGCATTCCTATGGGTTTGCTAGGCCACTTCTCCTCCATTGGAGCAGTGGCCCAATGGGCACTTCGGTTGTCCCCTTAAGGAAAAAAAAAAAAAAAGCTCGAAGCCTCTTAAATATACAGCAACTCGTGTTTTAATACCATTAGGCCAAGGTGATCATAAATTTTATTCAAATCAAAGATATGCTTGGGCTTCCATTAAAAAAAAAAGATATGCTTGGGATTATTCAGGACAATGTGTAAAATAAACATCATAAAAACCGTTTGATTTATATGTGAATTTCAAAGTTATATTTAAGACCTCAAACCATCTAAGACATCATCTTATGCAGATAACTTATTTTATAAAATATTATTATATCCTGATTCAAATATAAATTGATATAAATATTTTTTATAATTTATAAATAACTATATATTTTTAAACAAATGTAGACCACCATATCTTTGATAAAGATGATTTTGGTTTGCGTAATAAACAAATGGTTTTGGACAATTCGAATACACTATTTTTTTAATAAAATTATCAAAATATCTCTCATTCATAAGGTCACATGAAAATTTTAATACAACATTAGTGACGATCAAGCAGGACCTTTGATTTATTACTTCAACAAGGCACATATTAAAAAACGGCACATGTTAATAGACTTGAGTGGATATAATATGAATGAGAGGGCAACTCCACCATATGTGTTAGTTCTACTCAAAATGATTATTTACTTTACGAAGTTTTTTTTCTAATTTATGAATCGAATATACCAAATTTGGTATGAGGTAAAAAAAAATTTTAAATTTTGAAAAAGTGAAAATATAATGTGATATGATAAATGAAATGATTAAGTGTAAAGTGAATAAAGATAGAAGATAAGATAATGGTATAGAAAGATATAAAAAATGATTAAAATGTAAAGATAATATTAGAAAAATAGAATCCTAAATAATTAAAATATAAAATTATATCAAAATCTCCATAGAACAAAGTAATAGAAGTTTTTTTTTTACCTCTTCCAAAAAAGAACCCGACAAGATAAAGGAGATTATAACTAGTGCATTGTACTAGCACTTCCCTCGCATCTAGGAAATAATTGTAGGTGTTTACATCTATTTATATTTTATGAATTAAAAATTCAGATTGCATGATAATTATGGTACAATCCACTTCAAAATGGAGCTTAAATTAGTAACTACTTTACTCATTGTATTTAGAATTCTTTACTTTGATACATATTAAGTTTCATCTAAATCAAACATGTGTATGGGTTCCATCTTAAAATGGTATAAATCACCATTATAAAATAGTATAATGTAAAATTTTAAAGTTGTATCTTTAACATCTAAATCATCTAAAATATGTATGACTTTGATACGGATAAACAACTATATAAAGTATTATAACATTTTAGTATGTGTGGAACCCATTTTGTAATTGAATAAACCATAATTATAGTGCATAAGGAGTACACTTGAATGTTTCTCTAAGTTAATATAACTATATATTTAAATTGATAAAAAATATATATTTATTTAATTAACTATCGGAACTTTGTAGAATTGAGTATCAATCCAAATTAGTCATACCTTTCGCTTTTGAAGACGATTAAGTGTTTCAACCAAAGATTCCTCCATCAACCTGATTTGGGCCATATCTTGAACATCTTCTGGTTTCGTCCAGTAGCTGCAACATGCCCATCCACATAATTAAACAAAAATAACCTATTGATATTATATATCATTTTGTAAAAATGAAAAGAGATTGAAAATAAAATTCATAAATTAGCGTAAGCAAGAAATAATGAGCATCAACTTGCTAGGTATGCCCAAATAGTTGCAGCTATAATGAATTTAACCGATAAGCTATTTCTTAACAATTATACAAGAAACCGAACGTCTACCCATGCCAGAAAAATCGTTATAAAAATTTTTGCACTATGACTTTACTATAACTCAGTTACTATAATTCATGAAAAAAAAAAAAAAAAAACTCTCAAGTCACTTTAAGCAAATCAATCACAAAAGTTTTAGTGACAATGGTTTTCTGGCCTTGTGGCTAACAATTGCTTTTGGTCTTGTCACCGAAAAGCTAATTTTGCAACATGCATAGCAATAATAATTATCATTGCAACAAATATTAACGGTAACAAAGCTGGCAACAAAGTTTTCCTAATTGCGTTACTGAAACTAAATTTTTAATTTTAAGTTTTTTTTTTTTTTAAAAAAGCCGTTGTCACTAAATCATGTTGCAGGAATATTGATTTTCTTGTATTGAATCAAATTAATTCTCTAAATTAACATCTCATCGGTGCTTGCTCGTGCTATTTATAATTTGTTTTATGGAGCATGCAAGAAGAAAATCAATAAACCGGCTAATGGCAGAGATGCTTCATCTAAAATCTCAGTTCTAGACGTTTTATGCATACTCTCTCTCTCTCTAGCATAGTTTTATCGAAAGCACATATGGATCTTGATATGTTCCCAGCTAAACAGTATAATAAATTTTCTTATATGCAATTGCGGGACCTATTAGTCTCCTGTGTGAAGAATTTTTAGTATCTTTGTTTCTTCAAAGTAATAAAATTTGTGAAGGGTACTTAGAGGTTGATTTGTAAGATAAAATAAAATGATGTAAGAACTCTTTAGCTTTGACTATAATATAGATTAAGATGAGATAATATATCAAAAAATATGTAAACAATTACATAAGAAGTAGTTGCATAGGATATTATAGATATACGGTAATGCTTTTGTGAAACTTCTTTTCTATGTGATCATTCACTTTGAATATTTTGATACATAATGAAAAATCTATTTCATCTATTATATGCAACATCATTTATAAAATCTTAAAAATGTATTCACTTGTCTAATATCATTATGAATGAGTCCCCTTTATAAATGTATAAAAATCAACATAATAAAATAATTTAAAGTTAGATATCAATTTTAAAGTTATATTTTCAATATTTGAACTGTCTAAAATATCATTTTTATTTGAATAAATGATTTTATAAAATATTATTATATTCTAATTCATATGTGAATAGATCTAAATATTTTTCTCAATTTATAAATGAATATATTTAATTTTTGAACAAATGTGGCCCATGCACATATTTAATTTAGATGGAACTTGAATTAGCTAATTAAATGTTATTAAATATAATAAATAGGTTAAATTTTTCATAAAGCATCAAAAACTTAAAACTCGAAAGGATTACATGGAACCGTTACTATGTACTGTCTAAAATATCATTTTTATTTGAATACATGATTTTATAAAATATTATTATATTCTAATACATATGTGAATAAATCTAAATATTTTTCGCAATTTATAAATGAATATATTTAATTTTTGAATAAATGTGGCCCATGCATATATTTAATTTAGATGGAACTTGAATTAGCTAATTAAATGATATTAAATATAATAAATGGGTTAAATTTTTCATAAAGCATCAAAAACTTAAAACTCAAAAGGATTACATGGAACCGTTACTATGTACTGCCTAAAATATCATTTCTATTTAAATATATGATTTTATAAAGTATTATTATATTCTAATACATATGTGAATAGATCTAAACATTTTTCTCAATTTATAAATGAATATATTTACTTTTTGAACAAATATGGCCCATGCACATATTTAATTTGGATGGAACTTGAATTAGCTAATTAAATGATATTAAATATAATAAATGAGTTAAATTTTTCATAAAGCATCAAAAACTTAAAACTCGAAAGGATTATATGGAACCGTTACTATGTAACTTGGTTAAATAGAAATGACCTAGATATATATAGAGAGAAATATTCAAGTGCAGCTTTACAATATTATAATTACAGTGTGGTTACCTCAAAATAGGCCACACATGATCATAAAATTATAATATACTTCACCCATTATATTTAAAATTAAGTATTTTATTATTATACCAATTTTCATCCCAATTGGATATATGTATGAATCATATCTGAAAATGGTGCAAATTTAATATAATAAAATAGTTTTATATAAATAACAACTTTAAAGTTATTTTTTAATATATAAATCATTTGCTATAAAATTCATATATGAATAAATGATTGTATAAAGTATCATTACATTTAAGTACATGTGAAGCTCATCTTGGATCAAATATACCGATAACCATGGTGCAACTTTCCTGTGCAGTGAAGCTATGTCATAATTAACAACACCTTCGACCTAAAATAGGCCCCACATGTACGTAAATATAATGATACCTTATACAATCATTTATCTATATATAAATTTTATAGCATATGATTTTACATGTTAAAAAAATAACTTTAAATTTGTTATTTACATCAAATTATTTTATTACATTGAATTTGTACCATTTTTAGATAAAATCCATACACATATTCAATTGGGATGAAAATTTGTATGAGAATAAAATACATAATTCTAAATAAATGGGTAGATTAGATTATAATTTTATAATTATGTGGGGCCCTTTTGAGGTAATTGCGCTATAATTTGCGGTGCAGCAAAGCTCTGCCTGAATATTTCTTTTATATATATATAAGTATATGCATAAAAACGGACCCATCTATAAATGTATAAAAATATCAACTTTGAAGTTATAATTTAATAAAATAACTTAACTTTAGATTTCAACTTTAAAATTATATTTTCAATACTTAAACTATCTAAAATATCATTTCTATGTCAATAAATAATTTTATAAAATATTATTACATTCTAATACATATGTGAATAGATCTAAACATTTTTCTCAATTTATAAATGAATTTATTTATTTTTGAATAAATGTGGCTCATGTACATATTTCATTTAGATAGAACTTGAACTTCTAGCGAAACAAATGATATTAAATACAATAAATGGGTTAAATTTTCCATAAAAAATTTAAAATTTAAAATTTAAAGGAGTTACATGGAATCGTTGCTATGTAACTTGGTTATATAGAAATGAGCATGCTATGTAACTTGTTTATATAGAAATGAGTAAGATACATATATATATATATATGTGTGTGTGTGTATATATATATATATATAAAACTTATCCTATACATTTACATGTATCATAACTTACGGTGTATTTTGTTCAAAATAGGCCCTATACACATTCAACTATATTAATGTGTTTTATACAATTACTTATCAATGTATATAATTAGTTTACATATTCAAAAAAACTTTAAAAATAATATTCATATCAAACTATTTTATTATATTGATTTTGTACTATTTTTAGAATGAGTCCATAAACATATCCAATTTGGTTAAAAATTGATATGCTAATAAAGTAAATAATTTTGAAATACAATGACCGGATTAGATGCATATTTGATGATCATGTAGAGCCATTTCGAGCAAAATTACCATAATTTACAGTAAATATAAATGTGTATGATCAGAACTTATATATGGCTACAAATATTGTAATATGCCCTGCATTTGGCTAGATCTCATAACTCTTAAAAATGTCATGTATCTGTGGCCCAAACCTATATACATATAACCAGATTTATACTATGCAGTCAAATTCAGGTATACATAGCTAAATTTTATGTTACACGCAATAAAAAAAATATTGCTACATTTAAAGATATTTGTTGTAGGGTAGAGGAGAGTAAGAGACTTCTCCGAAATCCTAGAATAGACAGCTCAAAATTTTGACAAGGGTAGCAAAATATGACGACTGTAAAAATCACAGCTTTAACTCTGACGGATGAATGAACAAAGAATTTGGCTCATCCTAAACATCCACGAATTAATTCACTACAAGAAATTTGAATTTTTGCAATAGTTTTTATTACTGGAAGCTAATGTTAAAAACTTTTTAGAAAACCGTTGTTGGGAGAACTCACAATAAAAGAAATCAGGCTAAGATTTTGCTAATACACATAAATTTTGACTTTAATGTGTTGTAACTCCGCCGTTGTCAGTCAATTACAAAAGATTTCAACATTAATTTTTAAAGTTTTTACTAACAATTTTTTTTTTACCTTATTGCTAAAAGGTTGCTTCCCCAATAGACGTCATATTATTATTGCTAAACAAAAATCATTTACGTCTCTTTCATATAATATCTTATGCAACAAACAATAACATCTTTTTTTTTTTTCTGAAAAAAAGCTGATGCTAAAACTATGTTCCAAAATCGTATTAAACTAAAGCAGCCATAAGTAATAAGTTTATTACTCTAAGATAACCACTTCCTAGTCTCATGCTGGAGAATTTGGTTCCAAAGCAATAACTTTATTGCGGGAAGGAATCAGACCTATATCCAATAAAACTCTTAAATGCTGTGTGGAGTGTGTGCATCATCTCAATTTTGCCGCTCCCTTATTGAAGGGTAATTTCGCCTTGCATATCTGCGCGGCTAGATGGTGCAACCCTGTGAAGGGGAGGATCAAGATGAATGTAAACGCAGGGTTTGATTGGAATAAGTGTAGAATGGGCATCGAGAGGGATGACTGATCCATTTTTAATGGAGGCACAAGTCATTCGATTGGGGTCAATTGGTTATCTGGATTGCAATTCTCACAGATTAAAATTGATAGTGACTTGCTAATCCTGATTAACTTTCTCAATGAGCAAGCTAATCTCCTCTTACGAGCAGGTATCTTGGTATAAGATAAGATTAACAGTGATGTTTCAAAATTTGAATGTTGGTATTTAACCATGTACTGTGAAAAGGAAACCATATAGCACACTTGATTGTTGAACATGAGCTATCAATAGACGAGCAGGAGGGTGGCTCGTGGAGTGAACCTCCAAACTATATTGTGGAACAGCTTCATAGCGAAATTTCATTATTAAACGAATGATTTGAGCAGCCCCTTCCCCACTGTCCTCCTGTTCTCGTGCCACTCATGGGAAGTGGGCCTTCTATGATTTTATACCATAAAAAGTGTATGTTCCAAAAAAGTTGATATTATTATGGTATATGTCGCAAATAATGGTCTTAGGCAACCAATTAAGGAAAAGTTCTTTGGAAAGTATTAGGTGAGAAATGGGCTTTTGCCAAGTCGATTTCAAAAGTTCTGTCTAATAAATATTATGTTCAAATAACTAAAGAAAAACAATTATTAATTAAGTGTAAAAAACTGAAATCAATTTTCTGCTACTAATCATGGTTACAAAATCTGAACTCTTTTGTAGCGATTCAAGTCAGAGTCATCTTGGGGCAAATAGTATGCAAGAGTTCATATGCTTAATATGTTATTTCCATCGAACATTCGACTGTCCAAGAAACATTCAAAGAAAATACCAAACTGAAAAAGAAATACAAATCTGATTCAATTCTAGATGCCAATGAAATGTAAAGCCATGCGCATTCGACTGGCCAACAGAATTCAAAGAAAATACCAAACTGGGCCAATTCGCAAGGCCTTAAGAAATTTAAAGTGGCTAATATAAATACCTTAGTTTATGATTCTTCTCTTGGATTTGAGCCTGAAGTGCCTGTTTTTGATTGTTCAATTCCTGTATGCACATTGATTAAGTGTGGATTAGTTCCTTGAAGGGGCATGATATTTATGTGATGTCACAAGCTAGAGATGGATCGAAAACAAAAGTAGATACCTCAATCTTGTTTCTCCTGGTGAGAAAACAAACAAACAAACATCAAGATCAATACTAGCATACAAAGATTTTAATGAAATGTGTAATTTATATATTGAATATCCTGAGACATTAATCAAATGTGCAATTTATATTAAATATCTTAAGGAAGAAACCCTACCCATCGCCCATGAGGCGTTGTATGTCGACTGTGTGATCAACCTTTTTGAATGCCTTCTTCAATACCTACCACTCGTGGTAAATTAATTACAAACACATGTTGCAAGAGGAGTTATATATATTCAATGGCTGCCCATGATTACTGGGGCTCAATCATGCATCCCACAGGGCCCATGGGGCACCTATGCATCTAGGTTACTGGATGTGGCCCCTAAAATTACTTTCGGCCCCAAAATCAGCTTGGTTATGTAATGTGGAAACCTGGGTGGCAAAGGAAACTTTGTGCAATATGGACCACATTGGAATACAAATGAGCGGTCTGAAACTTGTCAAGACTTGTCGAGAGAGATAAGTTTGAAGTCATGAGTAGCAATTGCAGTATCAGGTGGCCCAAAGTGAGCTTAAAATGAGCTAATTAAAAGGATTATCTATTCACATAAAAAAGGATTATATATTAAAAATCTTACCTCAAAGACCTCCAGTTTCCTGTAACAAGTGAGTCAAAAGATGTCCAAGTCATATAATCACCATATTTACAACAAGAGTCATACTGGGCATTTTCTTTTTTTCTTTTTTAAAGAAAAGCCACAACAACCCAAATAAAAGGAAATACCAAAGTCAAACATGCATTTCCCATTAGTGCTCATTTAATTTAGGGGTACAACTACGCTTGAGTCGGTTTAGTTCTTGGTCCATATTGCCTAACTTGTTGGTAAGAGTCCTATTCTACTCTATCTATACATCAGTTAGGTTTTTAGATGACTCTACCCAAATTATATAAAGATTAGATTGGTGGATTTTAGTTCCAACTTTAAATACAGAACATTTAACATTAAGGCAACCGAATAGTTTCTTCACATAAATAAAATAATAGAGGTTGAAAAGAGAATATATGGGAAAAATGTAAATCCCTTTGAGGAAGAAATAAAACAAAAAGACTAAAAATGTACTTGAGCTATAAAGCTACTTTGGTTAGTTAGAGGTGCACATATGAAAATCTACATATAACATAGGAGACCCACTTTGGTTAGTTAGAGGTGCTCATTATATGAATCCTATCTTATGTGAATTGAAGCCTTGAATACTTTTTTTTACCATACCCTATGGGCTATGGGCAATTTTTATTTTTTATTTTTTATAAACTTACCTCACCTATCAGTATGTCAATTTGGAAGGGACCATAGATATACTAACCCCTGCACCCCCAATTTCATTTTCCTTTAGGAAGGAAAAGTTACCACCTCATTTACATTTATTTCCTCTTTATCCGAGTGCTTGTTTATTGCAGCCATTTTCAATTGAACAATAAACTGTTTTTAAAACAATTTTCACCACTGCCTTTATTAGTAGTCCAAACCTTTTGGATCTTTCTTGCATAGGTATCCTTGAAAACCTGTCCAGAACCCCAGCCAAATCACTGAAAAAAAGGAAAGGAAAAAAGAGGAAAGAGTGATAACATTAATCTTACATCTGAATGTATACTAACAACCATTTATAAGGGCTTCCAAAATACTATATTTATCGGATCACAGGACAGCAGTTTGATTTCCTATATGCCTAATTGAAAGATGATAGATTCTCCACTCAGTAGTCATTTCAGGTGAATTACCCTGATTAGTTGGTAACCATGATTTCTAACAATGCCATAAAAAAAATGCAAACTATAGAGAGCATCTTTCAGAAGACCATGCACCAATAAGCATGAAGAATCTGGATTACTAGGCAACAAGAATTTTTCCTTAGCAATGGTCATCAGTCAATGGTCTGATGACGATGAATCTTCTCCATCACATGATGATTACACAAGAACCTTTGAAATTTACAAAGCACACCCAGACGAAGCTATAATATAGTAGTGATTAGAACAAAGAAAACTTGGGAATCCTCTCAGTTGCTCTTAGAAATATGATATTTGCTTTCTTATTCTAAACACAAATTTTCACGGCAATTGACTGATCCACTAGACTACTAAAGCAAGACAAGAATAAAGATTGGTCATCTGAAAAACGTTCAAATTAGTCAGACTCAAGCAACAACAGAGGAATCAAAACGTTCCTGCCATGAAATCCTCTATGCCTTATTTTAGAAACAAAATGAAGCTAAAAGTGGGCACTGTGACAGAAACAGAAGCTGCCCAATAGGCATTATCCTAGCTAAAAGCCGATGTTGCCCCTGACCAAACCTGGCTGTACAAATGGCAATTATATTCATGAAGGGGATAGAGAGAAAGAGAGGATTTTTTTACTTGTTTGCTCCAACACATACGGTAGGCTTGCCAGTAGGAGAGAACATGACGAGGGCGACATCGATGTCGCACAAGATGGAGAGCTCCATGGCTTTCTTTGTGATTCCTGCCTTGCGCTTAGAGTACGTCACCTGCCGAGCACTGGCCGTCTCCAGCCTCTTGATCTTCAGCTTCACCCTACCCATCTATCTTCCTTTTCCTTTTTGCTTGGAAGCTAGCTAGCTGCAGGCTACTGCTGCTGCAGGGATCATGCTAAGAAGGGGGCAGGGGCCAATGGAAATATGAAATGTATGTGGGAAAGCGTTACGACATTGCTCGCAACGATGTCGGAACAAGACCCATCTGTCAATTTCTCAGATTCTCGCCTATCAACTCTTTATATCTATCCGTATCTCTACCTCTCTTATCTATTGTCTTCACTGCCCACCATCTATCATTCATCATATCACCACAGCAAACAACTCTTTCCACCCATTCTAAGCATTGCAGACCAAGTTCGACGTTTCGAATGAATTGCAGCGCAGCTTCTCTGGATTTTCGAAGGTGGGAGAGAGAGAGTTTGCATTCAATTCCGAATTTCCGCGGGTGAATCGCGGCTTACCTTCATTCAATGCTCTGCATCTCTTATCGGTTACATCTCAACCACTCTTTTCATGATCTAAACCGTCTAGATTAGTCAAAATTAATTAGATTTCATTTTCAAAATTTAAAATTTACATTTAAATAATAAATTTGTCTACTTCTTCTTTTATGGGAAATAAAGTTTTGGAAATTATCGTGCTAATTACTAAATTTCTTATATTTATGATTAAAGTTTTCTCTAAAAAGTATGTAATTGACCCTTTGGGCGACAAATGTATGGTGGGTATAGAGGGCATATGGCCGCCGTCTAATGAAATGCACAGATGGAGATGGATTGCAAAAAATTACATGAGCTTGATTCATGCACGTAGACACCAGTTTTATCGCGGCCACAGACGTGGCACTCAGCTCCACCTGGTTTCTGGCTCTGGGAACGGAGCCCAAATCCTCGAAATAAAGGGTGGAAATATAAATAATAAAAATAGCAAAATTATATTAATTTAAATTTATTTCTTGGGAAATGATATTTTTCCTACTAATTAGTCTGATTAAACCCTAAAAGAAAGAATAAATCTCAAGTTTGTTTAATACAATCTATTTTTTTTTCAAATTTGTTATGAGATCTTCAATTTGTTTTATTTCCAATAACTCTGCGTTGTCAGAATCTGGACAGTCAGATAAACCTGAGGACGTGGGCCCCATCCGTCGACGCATGCTAGCAAGCGTGGTCCGGGGGTGCACAAGCGTACTCGCATTTTGCCCGTTGGTTACCGCAATTTGCATGCGCTTGAGACTTTAAATTTTAAATAGATTGCTTGTATTCTTTTTTTTTTTTTTTTTGGATTGCTGTGTATTTACATTTATCTTAGTTTCTATACAAATAAATTCGAAGACATTCTTACAATTTTTCCATTTGACATTCTAAGTGGGGCCCATCTCATCAATTGAGATGGATGAGATAATTGAAATAATATTTGAATTTTTTATTATGGTTACTGGTAATCTGAAAGAATTTTCATCCAGATCTCCATGAAATTATCTATAAAATATATAATTTCAAATATATCCATAACGTTTTACCTTGATTCAAATATAACAACTTGGTTTTAATAATTCTAAATATATCCATTAATATATAGATATAATTCTATCCGTACGTTCAAGGTAGTTGCACCTCCTGCTGCTGCCCTCACTGTTACCATCAAGTGTCCATTGATCCTCTCGTTCTTTCGTATTGCGTTATCAAACCCACAAGCATTCTTCTTTCATAAGCTATAGATCTATGTCATACAATTTGACTTCTTTGATGGTGTGAGAGAAGGAGGTCGAGCATCAAATGTGGTCAAACTCATAAAGTTCGTGCAATCGCCCGCAGAGCTCACCGAGTCTTCATCAACGTCTTCTGATATCTCCTACCAATGGCCCACGAGAATGTTAATGCTAACCCTGCTGCCAACCATAAGAAAGACAATCCTTACCTAGATCCTTGCTAGTCCCACCTCTACTCACCTTTAAGCTCCTCCTCCGATATATTGTACTGGCTCCTGGTTTTTCATGTAGGTGACGATACCTGTTGTCAGTTGATATGATTTCAATTGAATTGAATGTAGATTTGATTTCGGATCTTGCACAGCAGAGAACGTTCACCAACATTCTCTAACACACCCATCGATCCGACACTCCTTTATCACAACCACATCAAACTTTTCATCCCTGCTACCAATGAAGATCACATCCACCAATCAACAGAACCAGTAGCAAGGAATGTGTCATGACAATGGGTTTCATTGGCAATAAAATCGATTGACTGAAGGCACACATGTTATTGGTTGTAATGACGAGCATAGATGCTGGCTGAGTGGTTGGTCACAAAGATGGACTACAAAGTTTGATAAGAGACGAAGGGCAATTTAAGATTTTAAAATCGTTAAACTTTGTTAATTGAAGTGTAGGTATATTTGGCATTGAGTCCCAACACCTAGTGCAAATGGTGCTCACCTATGGCATGTGAGCTAGACATCTTTATTTTGATGCAAGTGGGGAGAGTTTTTGTGTTCCATTTTTCAAGAGCGGTCTCTTATAGATACATTATTAGGTTTACATCGGTTGAGCAACACATTGAAAAAATTATAACTAGGATGATCGAGTTGTAAGATAAAATATCAAAAGCGACATGTTTATCATTTTTGGCGTAGTTATTGAGTGTTGAAACTTTTGAAATAAGTGACATATTTGGAGTTAATGTCAAATATAATGAGTACATTTGGGATATACCCTATAAAGAAAATAAGTGTTTCCAATCAACCGCACATGAATCAACCCCAACAATCATTATTTTTTATTTTTAATAAAAGTGTTGGCCCATGGTAATTGTTGTTGGAAACATGTGGAAAATAAGTCAAGTCTATGTTTTGATGATTAACAAATCAATTTGAATAAGTTTTGGTTACTAACATGTTTGTGAAAATGATTAAAAGACATACAAATGAAGAAAATAAAGCATGACAAGTTAAGTTGATTTTCAAGTCGACTCAAGCATCGACTTAGGCCAAGTCGATCCCCAAGTTGACTCCAGCAGCGACTTCAAGTAGCATTTTTCGTTCGGAGTTGAAATCAGGGAGCAAAGCTACCAAAGTTGCAAACGAAGTCGACTCCGCATGCGACTTGGGTGAAGTCGCAGACTAAGTCGACTCCAGCACCGACTTCAACCATGATTTTCTGTCCAGAGTTGAAATCGAGAACGAGAGCTGCCGAAGTCGCATCCTAAGTCGACTCCGCATGCGACTTGGGTGAAGTCGCAAACAAAGTCGACTCCGCATGCGACTTGGGTGAAGTCGCAAACAAAGTCGACTCTCGCTTCGACTTTAGTGCGGAACTTGCAGATCAAGTCGACTCAATGCTAGACTCAAGTGAAGATAAAGGCCAAGTCAACTCAAACACTCGACTTGGATCAAATGAAGATCAAATGAAGTTCAAATGAAAACCAAAGCAAGCAGGGTTGCATGAATCCATCATGTTGGATCATGAACACACACTCGGACATTTTTCATGCATTCTAAGACTCAAGACTCAAGACATGGAGTCAAATATTTTTAAGATAGAAGAATTATAAAGAGTCTTAAGTAATATAAAAAGGTGAAAGAACAATCAAACATGAAGAAATTCAAGCAAGCAAGTCATTCCAAAGAATTTCAAGTTCAACTAGCAAGTTGAGGAAGTGACGTCGCACCCGAAGTCGACTTCACCTGCGACTTGGGTCAAGTCGAGGACTAAGTCAACTTAGACTGGAACTTGAAGAAGTTACAGACAGCCGAAGTTGCACCCAATGTTGACTCCATCTGCGACTTGGGCGAAGTCGCACCCGAAGTCGACTCCACCTGCGACTTGGGTCGCAATGGTCGAAAATTTTTCAAACGTTGGCACATTAAATGCACGCCACCTACTTTCAAATGTTCGGATTCCCTCAATATTTATAAAAAGCATTCAATATGAACGTGAAGTGTAGCTGGGAATTCATTGATTGAGCACAACTCCCATCTCTAAGAGCATTAAGTGATCAAGCCATCATATGGAAGAAGAACTCTGCTTTCAAACTATCAAGAGATGCTTGCTGAATCATTAATACTGTTGTACAAGTTCTTCTCTGCACAAAGTCTCCTTTATACATCAGTAACGTGTAGAAATTTTCTTTTACTTTTTCTTGTTGTATTAAACTTGAACTTGATTTAGTTTGGGTAACTAAGATCAAGTGCAAGCAAAGTAGTGTATGATTGGAGTGAAACTCGTTACCTACTTGTGCTATGAATTGTTAATGCCCCTAGAGCTGGAATCTAGAAGAGAGTAGTGGCTCTAGTTGTATTTGTAAAATACATAATGGAACCAAAGTCACAAGAGGTGTGAGCTTGGAAGTGTGGAGTAGGGAAGGTTGCCCGGACCATTATAAAATTCTACTTGTTGATTTTTATTTCTGCTCTCAGTACTATATTGTTTTTCATTTGTTTCTTCATAAAGGGGACTAGATTAATCCGGGGTAAAATTTCTGTTTAAGTTGAAGAATTTTAAATTCTCAATTCACCCCTCTCCTCTTGGGTAATTGCCATTAACTCGGGACCAATAATTGTATCTCCAATGAAATTTGAAATTTTTTGAATTCTAGAATTTTTATTTTAATATTTAAAAATAAAATATTAAAAATTCCAAAATCATCATATTTGATAGAATGTGCAATCTAGATGGAATCAACACTCTTAAAAAAATTTAAAAATAAAAATATGCCACTTGGGCATGTGCTTGGGTGCTAACCTATGAGGATTACAAAAGTGGTTGTCTGGGTTTGACTGTCCTCCTCCCCAAGTGTAGGTGACTATGTACTCAAGAGGGTTCGTCTCTCATATTGATGGAGAGCTTAGTCTCCAATGAGTTTAGGTGGAGTTTGTTGTTTCCTAAATAAATGGACCTAAGTATAATATAAAATGTTATGTTATATAATACCAAGCAAAGTATAAAAAAAATATATTTTCGACTACAATACAACGATTGCCGCACACGAATAATAGGTAAAATGGGGAAATAATAGTGATTCACCCAAGACTGGCTGACCAAATCATGGGGATGTTTGTTAATGTGTAAAATTATGGGATTGTGGGAAATAGTGGGAAATGAAAAAGAGAATATTTTGAGAAATGTGTGATTGATAGGAAATGATAGGAGTATAGTTGGAATAAATAAGATTATTACATATAGTTTGCAGGGAAAATAATTGAAATATAAGAGTAAAAGTGTGAAAAATAGTGCAATTGATAGAGCAATGATTGACTTTGAGGAACCAAATCCCATGAAAAACCATGATTCCTGTAATCACATGTCCCATCTGTTTTTAAACGACAGCTGCAGTGCCTAGTCTTTTTATTCCCACATATGCTTTGAAACCGAGATGTTATTATGATTGCGTGAAGTGGCTTCCAAAATCCAAGCATATCGTGAGGTGGAAATCAGTGTGCTTCATTACTAAAAGGATGACCATCCCTGTGCATGTGTACAATATTTCGAACTGTTGGGCAGAGGCCGGAGGTTAACTTTTAAGGACACGGATAGCATGCTACAGTTACTCTAAGGGGTCGTGCAGTTAACATTCTAAAGGCTCGCGTGGGATGTGAAAGTCAGTGAAATTGGGGGATGAGGTGAGGGAAAAAAGGAAATTTTTTAAGAATTGTGTAATTAATATGAAATGATATGCATAAAGTTGAAATAAATAGGGTATTTGAAAAAAATGATTGAAGTATAGAGGTAAAGTTAGAAAAATAAGATAGTTAGATTGTAAAATCATTTGTTGGTAAATGTGCTCTCATACCATCCATCTCATACCACACATGCCAACAATCAATCGTGGTCTAATTAAGCTAGCATGCTACTTTATAGTTTTGGACAGTCCTTGTAGGATAGTCTACGAATTGTCTTAATCCATGTTCAACTTTTACACCAATGTTAATACAGAGACTTCTTCAATATTGGGACTTCTAATGTTGGTTTGAAATTGCCAAACATCCAAAAATTATTCATTTATTTATAAAAACTTTAAAGCAATAAAACATCAATAAACCACATGACCAAACACGAACTCACTTACATTTAAGTTTTAACTATTAAGCTAATAGTCCCACTTTTAGTTGAATTTTAAGAGTTAAGGGGGTGTTTATTAATTTTTTTTACATAAGGGAGTGTTTAGTACTTGATCAGAATAGAATAGGAAAGAGAAGAATGCAAGATGTCAGCACTTTTAATTATTCAACTACTTTAGTTTTTGGTTTTTTTTTTTACCTTTATTTATATAATTTTTTGAGGTATTTTCATGCAACAACTCTTTTTATCTTTTTTTTTTATTGCCACTCCATCATGTGATATTCGTGTCATTCTATTCTTACCATATATTGGGGTGTGTTTATTTAGGGAAGAACAGGATTGAAAAGTTAACATCATCATCATCGTCATCATCATCGGTCATTTCCCACTTAGGTAGGGTCAGCTGCATAGATTCTTTTGCTCAATTCTTGGTAATTTAAAATTAAATTTTCAATCATTTATGATATTTTTAAATCTTGTTTAATTACTTCTATCTATATTTTTTTGGGGTCTTCTTCTCAATCTCTTACCACCTTCTATTTGGATAAACTCTATCCTCCTAACTTATGCTATTTCAGACTTCCTTTTAACATGACCAAACCATCTTAATCTATTTTCTCTCATTTTATCACAAATCGGTCTCACTTTTAGGTTTTTTTCAAATTATTTCATTTATAATTTTATCTTTTCTTGTTTTACCACTTATCCACCTTAACATTCTTATTTTTACTATGCTCGTTTTTTGTATATGTTATTCTTTAACTGCCTAACGTTTTTCCCAATAAAGCATAGCAAGTCTAATCGCAGTCTTATAAAATTTTTCTTTTAATTTGATTGGAACTCGACAGTCACATAAAATTCCTGACGTACTTCGTCATTTCATCCATCCTGCTTGAATTCTATATATTATATCTTTCTCAATTTTCCCATTCTCTTGAACTATTGATCCTAGGTACCGGAAGTGATTAGTTCTTATCACTATTTGATTTAAAATCTTAATTAATTCCTCATTCGGGTTCTCACTATTATTAAAATTGCATCTTATAAATTCAGTTTTTGTGCGACTAATTCTAAAACCATTAGATTCTAAAGTATCTACCCACATATTCAATTTTAAATTTAATCCTTTTTAGTTTCATTTATTAGAACAATGTTATCTGCAAATAACATACACTAAGATATTACTTATTGGAGATGTCTAGTAATTTCATCTATTACTAACGTAAAGATGTAAGGACTTAAGGCTGAGCCCTAATATAAACTTATTTTAACGGGAAAAATATTAGTATCTCCACTAATGGTCCTCACATTTGTAACAGCCCTTCGTACATATCTTTAATAATATCAATGTATCTATTATTAATTTCTTTCTTTTTCATCACTTGCCATATTAACTTTTCTGGTACTCGATCATATGTCTTTTCTAAATTAATAAAAATCATATATAAGTTCTTTTTCTTCTCTCTATACTTTTCAAATAGTTATCTAAGTAAGAAAATAGCTTCAATGGCTGATCTTTCTAGCATAAAACCAAATTGATTTTCAGATACATTAGTTTCTTATCTTAGTCGTTGTTTAATTACTCTTTCTCATAATTGCATAATATGACTCATTAGTTCTATTCCATGATAATTTGTATAATTTTGAATATCTCTCTTATTTTTATAGATTAGGACTATAATGTTTTTCCACCATTCATTTGACATTAACTTTGTTTTTATAATTTTATTAAAGAAATTTTTTAACTACGTTACACCTACATCTCCCATGCACTTTTATAACTCAATTGGTATATTATCTAGGCCTAAGGCTTTTTCTATTTTCGTTTTTCTTAGAGCTTCCTTTACTTCAGATATTCGAATTTTTGGAAAATAACTAATATTCCTATTTTTTCTCTATTTAAACTAACATTTAATGTTAAATGTTCGTATGAGACATCATTTAGTAAACTATAAAAATAAATTTTTTATCTTTCTTTAAAATCATCATCTTTGACTAGAATTGTTTAGTCTTTGTTTTTAATACATTTAACATGTGTTAAATCTTTGCCTCTATTTGTTTCTTAATTTAGCCAACTTAAAAATATCCTTTTCACCTTGTCTAGTTCTTAATCTGTGACATAAGTTGTCATAAGCTTTGTGTTTAGCATCGTTAATAATTTTTTTAGTAGTTTTTTTTTTATAGTTTGTATCATTATAAGTTTTGTATCATTTTTATTTCTTGGCCATATTTTAAACTTTTCTTTTTTAGCATTTATAACTTTTTGAAGATCCTCATTCCACCACCAAGTTTCCATATGTGAGGATCTACGATTTTTATATATCCATACAATACTTTGTCCTACTTTTTTATGTTAGTTGTCATTTTATCTCACATTGATTCTACTCAATCTTCATGTATATCTCATTTTCCTTCCTCTATCATTCTTTTACTAAAAAGTTCAATGTTGTTTCCCTTTATTGCCTTTAGTTTTTGTTGGCTCTTTTTATGTATATCCATTACTAATAATCTATGCGGCATAGCTAAGCTCTCACCTAGGATAACCTTACAATTAATACAAAGGAATTTATCCAATTCTTATAAGTAAGAAATCTATTTGACTAGAATTGGTCCTACTCTTGAAAATTATCAAGTGTTCATCTAGTTTTTGAAATAAGGTTTTTGCTATAACTAAATCATATACTATAGCACAGTCCAAAATAGCATTCCTTATTTGATTCTTTATTCTAAAGTCGAAACTTTTATGACTTCTCTCATATCCTATATTCTCCTTTCTTACATGTTCGTTTAAATCTCCACTTATTACAACATTTTCGTAGTTAGAGATCTCTTGCATTACACTATCTAAGTCATCTCAAAATTATTTTTGATTCTATCATCTAATCATACTCGTGGTACATAAGTACTAATCACATTTATGACCTCTACACTTAATACAAGTTTTATTTGAATAATTCTATTATTTACTTTATTGACATCTATAACTTTATTTATGAATTTATTTTCTATTATTATCCCTATACCATTTCTATTATCATCTTTTCTTATATACCATAATTTGAATTCATTAATCTCTTTAGCATTCTCTCTTTTCTACCTAGTCTCTTAAAGGCATGCTGTATTAATTTTTTTCGTTCTCATAACATCTACTACTTTCATACTTTTTCCTGAAAAGTCCTAACATTCCACGAGACAAAATGGATTTTGCGTTTCGGTACTACCTTCTTCCCTAAACTATGTCTATAAAAGCATGAGAACCTTTGCCAACTTCTCGCCAAAACTGGACGTTGTTGTGGGGCGTTGTTTACGGGGAGATGCCCTATCAACTTTTGCTAATTTCTCACTATATTTGGGCTCCAATGTAGCACATCGCTTGTGGAGAAATGCCCTAACAACCCTTACTCATTTTTCATTATAGTCGGGCTCCGTTGCAGCGCGTCGTTTATCAGGGACGCTCCAGCATTAACGACTTTTAGCATATTTTCAGAATCCACAAGAGACGCAGTGGTGAAAAGTTAACACTCAACTACTTTATTTTTCTATTTTTACTCATTCATTTCATTCATTTTTTTCATATCCTTTCTATCATTTTTCATATATTTCATACAAATACTTTATTTTTTGAAGATGCTTTTATGAAACCTTTTTCTACAACCCTCTTCATTCTTAACATCTAGATGATTAATGGAAAATCTACTCCATCTATTATAATTAGTATTGTTTATATTAGTATATAAAATCTTTCATTTTTCTAGTACTACTGTATATGAGTCATATCTACAATTATATCAAATCAATGTAATAAAATAATTTAATGCTAATATTAATTTTTAAATAGTATTTTAACATCTAAACCATTTGAAATATCATTAGTACGTGATAAATGATCATATAAATTATTATTATATTTTTATACACATGTGAATAGATCTAAGCATTTTTTCTAACATAAATATTGAGCAAATGCAGCCTATGCATATATTTTTTGATATTTTGATATATATTATGAAAACTAATATTATAGTGGAGCACATTCACGCCCTCATAATGAGAAATTTTTTTCTTCGACCCCCATCACAAGGGAGAAATTATAAACCCTCATAATGGGAGCAATATCAAAATCCCTAAAATTAGAAAATTACATTATGAAATTTCCTCCAAGCAAGGGATGAGAATTGAACCCAGGTTTGCTGATCACTAAGCCAATCCTATGTATATATTAAATTTGGATGAATTTTGTTCTTATAACTAACAAATGATATTTATTATGATTCAATTTCATAAAATAACTTCTATAAAACCTGAAACATTTCCCCTTATTATTATTATTATTATTTATTCGACTTCTCGTTCCCTTCTCACGTATCTTTCTTTAAACAAACACCGGTGTCTACGTTGTCATTCCCATCCTCCCGAATCCCCAACACGGCCACAAAGCTATTGTGCTGGTTTCGTGCCGGTGAATTCCAGCTGGGTATTGCTTGGCAGCGATGCATGTGCATTGGGCGTCCACCTCGTCCCTACCTGCTCCTCACCGAAAAATAGAAAAGTTTTAGGTGGCCCTGTTTCTGTCAGCAATCCTGGTTGACTTGTGACCGGATAGCAACCTGTCCGCAAGGGGTTGGGCAGCCATGCGGCTGACCCGAGACCCAAATGGGTAGAAATCTTTAACATGATCTAAAATTTCGGTTAAGTCCGGACTCAACCATATAAATTTTTATTAAAAATATTAAATTTAATATTTTATTTTTAGAGTGTATTTGAAAAGCAATAAACTTTTTTTTTGAGTAAGGAAGTGATGAAACTTTTAGATGAAAAACTATTTATACAAAAATTTTTAAATTAGGAAAATAATATGATATGATAATGTTAATAATTAGGAGTAAAGAGAATAAAATTAAAAAGTTAATTATATGAATAGTGGCATAACAATAATTGAAAATTGAGATATTTACATTGGAAGATGTAAAATAGTGATAAAAATAGAATAATTATGGAGAATAAAAAATTTTTTATTAGAAATTTTTTATTTGAGAAGTTTTTATGGTATCTAAACATGCTCTTAATTTAAATCATGCATGACTTATTCTTAAATTTAATTTATTAACTACAATATTTAATATCCAATGTTTAAGTTCAACAACTAAATGACTTTGGTGTGTAGTATTGTAAAAAAATTAGATATTTTAAACTCGCATAAAGATATTACTTTTTTCACTTATTTTACGGTTCAAATCAACCCAAATATATATATTTTTTATTTCTTGCTCAACTAATATAAATCTAACAATATATTCACGGGAGACAATGCTCCTAAAAATGGAAGATACTTTTCCCTTAATCAAGATCGAATCCAGAATACTCAACATAAAAGCCGAGAACTTTATTAGTCGGGTTATGCTCGTGTTGATCATACAACATGCTATTCTAAACTTAAAAGTATTACTTGACTTTTTAATACGTGTATCAAAAAAATGTTTGAATAAGATGCGAATGATATGAGATTTTTATTCTTCGGACGATTTTTCAAATTTTAATATAACTTCTCATTTTACAATATAACTTTTATATTTTGAACATTTTATACAGCCGAACAAGTGCCCACAGAGAACCGGTCCTCACTTCCAGCTCAGCCCATAGTCAAATAATCCCCGACCTTCTGTCCGTACCGTGCCGTAAGCAGTTTTTATCATTATCTATGTTTTCCACGCGTTAAGGCATACACGTTTGAACTTTGAAGACTTCCATTCAGCGAAGGACGGTAGACCTCGGAGCGTAATTCAGTGCACCCGGGTGCACTCAGCCTCAACGCACCCGGGTGCACTGCACCTATTTTTTTTAATTT
>JAXCLR010000063.1:27022171-27049343 GCA_035584095.1 Annona squamosa | reverse complement strand
CACTATTCATCCGAATTTCATGCATAATTATTTTAACCTTCATTTTCATATATTTCATATCCATCAATATATATTTCTCAAATATATTACCTAGGGTTTACAACCCTAGGGTTTTGTACATGTCTCAAAAATCGGGGTTCCACAGTAGTCTCTAATGCCTACATGTGCATTCTTATCTTCTTGAAATACACAACCTACATGACAAATATGATTATTTGTTAAAGGCCATTATTTCTTGGTGGACGCTAGTCATGCACATGTGTCAAGTTTTATGACACTATACAAAGGGGTGTCCTATCACATGAGCAATTTTCAACCTAATAAGAATCTAATAAATAGTCAAGAGTTATTTAACTTTAGACATGTGAGATTGTGCTCAACTGCTGAAAGACTATTTGTTGTATCGAAGAAGAGGTTCTCATGTTTGTAAGTTGCAATGTCATATCCCCATAAGATTCAAGTTCAAATGGTAATTGCATGTGTCATTCTCGATAACTTCATAACCAATGTAGATGGTCTAGTACTACCTTGCCAAATAATTGAGGAATTATGCCTCGTTGAAGATGATGTGATCAAGAAAAACTAAAAGAAGTAGAGCCGGAAGTTATGATAAGGGGTTATTTATAGAAGCTCCAAATTTGTTGAGGGACAAATGAGATGAAGTAACATTTCGAATATGGGAGGATAGGTAATCGCTGTAGTTCTTTATGTTAGACTGCAAGGCATAAGATCATCTATGTATGACTTACCCCTTTAAAATGTGCTATGATACTTTTCGCTTTCTGAGCATGGTGTTAATAAATTTTGTCAATAACACTTGTGCCCCCATTGACTATAATTTATGCCGTCCCTTGGATTATGTTCTGCATATGTTCTTGTTTTACTATTTGTATAATAGGTACTTGCTTATTCCTAATTTGTTTATAGGTGGTAGACATGGATCACATTCACCGTGTGTTCATTGGGGAGACAACATCCCTGCTTGGAGTCACCCTCAATCCTAGTTTAGTTCAACCATCTTTGTTTAGAAGATGGACGGAAGCACAAGATAAGAAGTTGGTCAAAATACCATTGTTGAACTTACATTTACAAACTATCAATGTCAATAAAATCAAGGATGTTATTTATCTGACAATTGCAAAGGAACTAAGTAATGTATTTGTACCACCTATTAGCCATCAGAATGTTAAGAACAGGCTAATGACCTTTAAAAAGACTTACGAAATGTACTGCAAAATACTGAACAAGATAAAAATAAGGTGGAATGTTAACTAGTCTAGATTAATGGGGCCCAATCATGTGTAGGATGCACTTATTTTAGTATAAATCATATAAATATTTTATCTCATACTCACTTCATCAAACTCTATCTTTTGATCAACTTAGTGAATGATCATCATTTGAGTAGTGCCTTGAGGCACAAGATGTCATAAGATTTACCTTATTTCAGGAATTAATTCATGGTAAATTAAAAAATTTCACCCAATTTTTTTATTCCGAGAGTAAGGCAAGTTTTTTTACACATCAAGGTTTATAATCCAAAACATTTTAAACATTTTACTAAATACACTTGAATTTTAGTTTGTAAAAAACTAGATAATGGATATAAGTCTCTTCTTGAGTTGTACTTATACCTACTTCATCATCTTGAGCTTGCAATGCTATATTTTAATTTAAAAAGATATGAGTATGTTACTCGGTAAGTAGGAGCATAAAAAATAAGATGCAAATCGGTTTAATAAAATTTGCATGCTTATAAATACATTACTTGAATCACAATCATCTTATTTTACTCTAGAGGGTACTTGAAATGCCTCTTAGTGCCACCCCTTAGAAGAACCTTATCGTCAAGTTACTGGACCTAGTTTTCTTAGAAATATTACCTCCCATTTCAGCCCCACAGAGTCATTCCATATATCATATTCACACCATATGATTTGACAGGTCCATGTTATAATCAAATAAATTTAAAAATTCTCTTTCAAGCATCATTCATTCATAAGTATTTTTACAACATTCTTTGTAATAAAATAATAGAAAACAATTATACAAAATGGACAGAAAAGTTTAAAGGTATTACCTTACCTTTCGTAATGAATTTCAAAGAAAACTCTCCTCTTGTGATTCTTTTCATTTTTCATCTTTTCTATAATTAGGATAGAAATATTGTTCCTTTCCTTTTCGTAAGGTTAGTATAAAAATTATTATTATTTATTAATTTTAAATATTAAATTCCTTAATTATAGTTTGAATTCACAACTTAATTCAAGAAAACTTCACAGTTTAATCCCTCGAATAAGAATAATCTTTTGAAAAGAAATTATATTTATAAACATTTTGGTGTTTAAATTAAATAGTGATAATATTAAAAATAAATTAATGTTAAAATTATTTGAACCCTTGTCATAGCCTTAAAACTTTACCGCTTTGTAATTCACATTGATCATTTTATAAATATTGTGTTTTCTTAAATAATTTTAATATTAAAATATTAAGATATAAGTGTTGGGTGGTTTGAATCTTAGACCACATGGTTGACTAACATTTCTACAAACCTTAACTATTTTTGTAGTTTAAATTTAATTTATGTGTTATTTATTAATTATGCTTTTTTTCTTTCTATCTCAATCTCTATCATTCTCTTTCTTCTCTCTTTCTCTCTCTCTAATTTCTCTTTTCCCTTCTCTCTTTCTTCTCTGTAGCCTCTCTCTTCCCTCCCTCCATCATCTCTTCTCTCTACCTCTTCTATTTTCTCTCTCTAACCTCTCTTCTTTCTCTCTTATCTCGCTCTTTACTCCCTTTCTTCTTTTTCTCATCCCTTCTCTCTTGCTCTCCTTACCTTTTTCATCTTTCTTTCCTCTCTCTTCTCTAATTTCTTTCTCTATCTCTCTCTCTTTTGTCTATGCTTTCTCTCTCTCTCTCTCTCTCTCTGTGTGTGTCTAATTTCTTCTCTTTTCTCTCTTTTTTGTAACTTTCTTTGCTATCTCCATCTTGTCTATCTCTTCTCTCATAAAGTATATTAATCTTAAATAATTCAAAACCTTATTATTTTTCTATGGATTCAAACTAACTCACTATTATTCTATATTATCTTCTATATAGTATTAGCTTTAATGTGTTTTCATTAATTTAATTAAATTGGCAATCATAGTGTTATTAATGATAAGTACTTGGTTCACGTCAACGACCCACTCATAATGCTTCCAAATGATGCACCAGGCCTGAAATTTATTTTGGCCACTTGACTTCCAATGATTTTTATTTTTATATTTTCCTTCACAAAATCCATCCGATTATATATGGATGAATTCTAAATTTCATATTCTTTTAATGATATATTTTTTGAGAATTTATCTAACTATTAAATATATTTTAATGAATTAAATTAAAATTATTTTTATTTCTCACATAATGCAAAAATTAAGATATACTTTTACTTCTTTTCATATATTTTTCATTTTAAGTCTAATTTAAATGATTCTTTTTAGGTTAGAAAGTAAACTTCAAGAAATTTCAAATGAAATTAATTTTATATTATTTGGATTTATATATAATATTTTATGATTTTTGAAAGTAAGTTGTTATGTAGTTTTCTACTACTTTGCAACTTTTCTATAATTCTTGTAAAATTTTCAAAATTTTCTTTTCTTAATTTCTAAAAATTTTAAGAATTTTAAAAAATTTGAATTATCTTCCTTTCATTTAGATTCATTTTTATATTTTTTATATGTTCATTACTTGTATAAATTTTATTTTGCTCTTTTTATTTTGTTTTATTATAATTTCTTGTAATTTCTTCTACCTATTTTTCTTACAATATTATTCATTCTTTTTAGTTTATTTTCTTGTTAGTTAGGACGATCCAAAAATATATTTTTAAAATATTTTATAAATATGTTATTCTAGTTATATTTAATCTATAAATCAAAATTTATCATTTTTGATATATGTATATATTTATTTTGAATTTTAACTAAAGGGTATTTAAGTCAATTTAAATAATTTAAAACAATTTGAATACCCCTATATTTAAAAAATCCAAAATCAATATATACATATTCAAAAATAGTAAAATATGATTTATAGATTAAATATAACTAGTTTAACATATTTATAAAAAATTTTAAAAAATATATTTTTGGACCAGTTCAAAGTCACCAGATGTCAGACAATCTGAAATGATCAAATGACTTTCTTATTGTTGGTCCCCAATTGATGGCAATTACCCAAGAGGAGAGGGGTGAATTGGGTATTTAAAAATTTTTTAACTTCAATTAGAAATTTTACCCCAGTTTAGTTTAATCCCCTTCAATGAGATAAATGGAAAGCAATAAGATAATGAAAGTGGAAATGAAAAACAATAGACAAGATTTATAGTGGTTCGGACAACCTTCCCTACTCCACTCTTCCACTATTTAGAAGAGAGCGGAGCCTCTGGTTATATATGCCCCCTACAGCTGGAATCTAGAAAAGAGCGGAAGGTTGCCCGAACCATTATAAATCTTGTTTATTGTTTTTCATTTTCGCTTTCATTATTTCATTGCTTTCCATTTATCTTATTAAAGGGGATTAACAAAACTGAGGTAAAGTTTCTGTTTAAATTGAAAAATTTTAAATACCCAATTCACCCCTCCCCTATTTGGTAATTGCCATCAACTCGGAACCAACAAGTGGTATCAGAGCAGGTCTTTGAGTTTTACCAAATAGATCTTTTGATATGGCATCCCAATCTACTTCCGTTCTCGCATTTGCCGAAGGTCAATCTTTTACTAAGTCACCATTGTTTGATGAGAACAATTTCGGCTATTGGATGCTACGTATGAAACAACTCATCATGGCTACAGATATAGACTATTAGATTGCAACCAAGATAGTGTAACCTTGCCTACTGATGAAAAAGCTTCCAAGTGGACCAATGAGGAAGTAAAAACTGTTAAGAGTACCGCTAAAGTTATTAATTCACTATTTTATGCTCTTACCGCTTCCGAATATGATAGAGTATTCTCTTGTTTAACTGCAAAAGAAATACGAGATACATTAATATCTATCTATGAAGGAACTTCTAAAGTCCAAGGGACAAGGAGAAATGTTTTGATTGAAAAATTGGAAAGCTTTAAAATGCTAAAAATAGAAAATATTTCTGAAATATTTGCTAGATTCTCTAAAATTACTAATGCTTTAAAAGGTCTTGGAAAAGCTATTTCTGAATCTGAACAGGTCACAAAAGTTATAAATAGAACTTTAAGAAACTGTATGACCATGGTGCAAAGTTAGTTTGGGTTCCAAGAAACACAAGATTTGGGCTTTCAAGAATAGAACAAAAAAATTAAATCAGTTTACTAACCCAAATGGACCCATAAAAAGGGTACCAAAGAGATAAGATTTATTTACTCATTTTTTCAGATATGTTTCAAGGCAAAGGCAAGCAACGTTTTGTTCATAGATAGTGGTTGCTCAAGGCATATGATTGGAGAAATAAGTTTATTTCATAAACTCAAGTCTTGCAACAATGAAACTGTTGCCTTTGAAAACAACGAGAAAGGTAAAATTAAAGGTAAAGGAAACATTTTTAGTATTTCAAATGCATGTATGGACGATGTGTTATTCGTTGAAGGACTTAAGCACAATCTAATGAGTATTAACCAATTATATGACAAAAGATATAAGGTTGTGTTTGAATCATCTATATGCAATGTATTTGATGGAGAACATATCATGTTTAGCGGAAAAAGACATGAAAATATATATTTGGTTTCACTTGATGAACTAGATAGTCAATGTCTAATAGCCATTGACAATGATCCATGGGTTTGGTATAAGAGGCTTGAGCATATAAACATGATAAATATTAAGACCCTATGAAAAAAGAGTTTGGTAGAAGGATTGCCAAAATCGAAATATGAAAAAGATAAAATTTGCAAGGCATGTCAATTATCAAAACAACCTAAAATGTCTTTCTTTACCAAAAGGGAGATTTTCAGCACTAGGCCACTTGAATTGCTACACATGAATCTATATGGGACATCTGACATTTTAACCATTGGTGGAAAGAAGTATGTGTTTATAATAATTGATGATTTTTCAAGATTCATATGGGTAATTCTTTTAGCTAGTAAAGATGAAACTTTCTCTATATTTGCAACTTTTGTAAACTTGGTGCAAAATAAAAAACAAAGTACTATTATGACAATTAGAAGTGATCATGGTGGTGAGTTTGAAAATAAATGATTCATTGAATTATGTAATAAAAAAGGAATTCACCACACATTTTCTGCCCAAAAACTTCACAACAAAATGGAGTGGTTGAAAGAAAAAATAAAACTATACAAGAGATGACTAGAATATTGCTAAATGAGAGTAAATTATCCAAAAAAATTTGGAGTGAAGCTGTAAGTACAACTTCTTATGTGTTAAACCGAGTTACCATTAGAGCAATCTTGAAAAAGACCCCATATGAGCTATGGAAAGGTAGAAAACTAAATATCTCATATTTTCATGCTTTTGGTTGCACATGTTATGTTTTGAACAATGGAAAAATCAACTTGGAAAAACTTGATGCTAAGAGTAATGAGACAATATTTCTTGGTTACTCATCAAATAGCAAAGCATATAGAGTCTTCAATAAACGGAACCAATTTGTAGAATAGTCAATACATGTTATTTTTGATGAATTTAATTCATGCTCCAAAAGAAAAGATGATTTAGGTGATGCAGATGATGTCACAAGTAACCTTGAAAAATTACATATGGAAAAGCAAGAAGAATCCACGAAAGAAATGGTAAGTGAAGGTAATAATTCCTATAAACCTCTAACTGATTTAAAGTTCAAAAATGTTCATCCAATTGAGCAAGTTATAGGCAATATTTATGAAGGTGTTAAGACTAGAAGGTCAAAATAAAATATTTGTGGACAATACACCTTTGTATCTAAAATTAAACCATCTAATATTGACCAAGCTCTTGATGATGAAAATTGGATCATAGCAATGCAAGAGGAATTAAATCAATTTGAAAGAAATCAAGTTTCGCATCTTGTACTAAGACCAAAAGACTGTATTGTCATTGGCACAAAATGGGTCTTTAGGAACAAATTAGATGAAAGTGGACTTGTAGCGAGAAACAAAGCTAGACTTGTGGTAAAAGGATACTCACAAGAAGAATGAATAAACTTTGAGGAATCCTATGCTCCGGTTGCTAGATTAGAAGCTATTTGCATTTTACTAGCCTTTGCATCTCACTTGAACTTTAAGCTGTTTCAAATGGATGTTAAAAGTGCATTTTTGAATGGGTATGTAAATGAAGAGGTGTATGTTGAACAACCACCTAGATTTGAGGAGAAAGATCAATTTAAATTTATATACAAATTAACCAAAGCATTATATGGATTAAAACAAGCTCCAAGGGCTTGGTATGAAATGTTAGGCAAATTTTTAATTGACCATGACTTCTAAAAAGGAAAGGTAGACACCACTTTGTTTATCAAGTGTAAAGAAAATGATATCTTGATTATTCAAATATATATATATGATATTATTTTTTGTGCTACTAATGAGATCCTTTATCAAGAATTTTATGAGCTTATGCAGAAGAAATTTGAAATGAGTATGATGGGGGAGCTAAACTTCTTCCTTGGACTACAAATGAAGCAACTAAGTGAAATGATCTTCATAAACCAGTCCAAGTATATGAAAGAAATGTTAAAGAAGTTTAGCATGGAAAATAGCAAAGGGGCAAATACGCCTATGAGCTCAACCATTAAAATTGACAATGGCGAGAAAAGCAAACCAGTTGATTTAAAGTTATATAGAAGCATGATAGAGTCTTTATTACATTTAATTGCTTTTAGACCCGATATACTATTTAGTGTTTGTATATGCTACAAATTTCAATCATGTCCAAAAGAATCACACTTGGTAGCTGTAAAAAGAATTTTCAGATATTTAATAGATACTACCAACATAGGACTTTGGTATCCAAAAGGTTCTAATTTTGATCTAATCAGCTACTCGGATGAGGATTTTTTCGATTACAAAGTAGGTAGAAAAAAGCACTAGTAGAACATGTCAGTTTTTTAGGAACATGTTGGTTTTATAGTTTTCAAGAAAACAAACTCGTGTTGCTTTATCTATGGCGGAAGCCGAATATGTTGCCGCTGGGAGCTGTTATGCCCAATTGCTTTGGATGAAACAACAACCTAAGGATTATGACATGGACTTTAAAGATATACCTATTAGATGTGATAATACAAGTGCAATATGTTTAACCAAAAATCTAGTACTGTATTTTAGAACCAAGCATATAAACCTTAGACATCATTTTATTAGAGAACATATAGAAAATCATGACATATGTTTGGAATATGTGAGAACAGAAGATTAAATTGCAGATATATTTACCAAATGTCTAGCAAAAGAATCTTTTTATAAAATCAGAAATGATATGGGAATGATTGAATTAAATTAGGAACAATAAGATAGGAGAAATGAACTTAGAAAAGCACAAGTTGAGGGGGGGCACAGGTTCAGGGGGAGTAGCCCTGCCATTCTCAAAGGATTAAACTGCTTCATCTCTATTTTTTGATAAATTGACAAAAAAGAGGAGAAGAGATCGGGATTTGAGTCTCAGTTTTAAATGCTTATATGAATGGTTTTAACTTGTGATTTATTGGAAATGAAATATGCATATTAAACTTCAAAATGCAAAAGACCAGTGTTTATTCTATATATATCAAAAGACATTGAAAGATATATACTCAAATCAGTTTTGTCAATCATAAAAAATGGAGAGATTGTTGGAAACATGTGGAAAACAAGCCAAGCTTATGTTTTGATGATTAACAAATTAATTTGAGTAAGTTTTGTTTACTAACATGTTTGTGAGATGATTAAAGGATATAAAAATGAAGAAAATGAAGCATGACAGGTCAAGTCGACTTCCAAGTCGACTCAGGCGTCGATTTAGGCCAAGTCGATCCCCAAGTCGACTCAAGAAGCGATTTCAAGAGGCATTTTCTGTCTAGAGTTGAAATCGGGGAGCAAAGCTGCCGAAGTCGCAAATGAAGTCGATTTCGCATCCGACATGGGTGAAGTCATAGACCAAGTCAACTCTGGCATCGACTTCAACCATGATTTTCTGTCCAGAGTTGAAATCAGAGACGAGAGCTGCCGAAGTCGCATCCCAAGTCGACTCTGCATGCGACTTGGGTGAAGTCGCTGACCAAGTTGACTCCAACTTCGACTTTAGACTGACAGCATGTGTTTTGAAGAGCTGAGCCGAAAACCAAGTCGACTCAATGGTCGACTTGAGTTAAATTGAAGACCAAGTAGACTGAAATATTCAACTTAGACCAAATGAAGAACAAATCAAGTCCAGAGCAAGCAAAGTTGCATATTTTCATGGATGATCTAGATCACACATTTAGACTTCTTTTATGCACTCCAAGACTCAAGAATTCAAGACTCAAGACATGAAATCAAATATTTTTAAGATAGAAGAATCATAAAGAATATTAAGTAATATAAAATGGTGGAAGAACAATCAAACATAAAGAAATTCAAGCAAGCAAGTCACTCCAAAGAATTTCAAGTTCAACTAGCAAGCTGAGGAAGTGAAGTCGCACTCGAAGTCGACTTCACCTGCGACTTGGGTTAAGTCGAGGACCAAGTCGACATAGAATGAAACTTGAAGAAGTTGCAGACAGCTGAAGTCGCACTCGAAGTCGACTCCATCTGCGACTTGGGCGAATTCGCACCCGAAGTCGACTCCACCTGCGACTTGGGTTGCAACGGTGGAAAATTTTTTGAACGTTGGCGCATTAAATATGAACCACCTACTTACAAACGTTCGGATTCCCTCACCATTTATAAAAGGCATTGAATATGAACGATAAGGGTAGCTGAGAATTCATTAATTGAGCACAACTCTCATCTTTATGAGCATTCAGTAATCAAGCCATCACCTAGAAGAAAAACTCTGCTTTAAAACTTCCAAGAAGCTGCTTGCTGAATTATTAAGATTGCTTTACAAGTTCTTCTCTACGTCAAATTTGCCTCTGCACACCAATAAAATGTAGAAATTTTCTTTTGTTATCTCTTGTTGTATTGAACTTGATTTAGTTTGGGTAACTAAGTTCAACTGTAAGTAAAGTAGTGTGTGACTAGAGTGGAACTCATCACCTACTTGTGCTGTGTGTTGTTTATGCCCCCTAGAGCTGGAATCTAGAAGAGAGTGGATGCTCTAGTTGTATTTACGAAATACATAGTGGAACCTAAGTCAAGGAGTGTGAATTTAGAAGAGTGGAGTAGGGAAGATTGTCCGAACCACTATAAATCTTGTCTATTATTTTTCATTTTTGCTTTCATTATTTCATTGCTTTCCATTTGTCTTATTAAAGGGGATTAAACAAAATGGGGTAAAGCTTCTGTTTAAGTTGAAAAATTTTAAATACCCAATTCACCCCTCCCCTCTTGGGTAATTGCCATCAACTCGAGACCAACAGAAGCAGACAGCAAGTTGAAGCTTGTTCTTCCTTTAAACGTATATAGATCACACAAATATAGAAGAAAGTGGAATATAAGTCTTAGAAGTATTTCTTTCTTCTTTTTCAGCTCTTTCTTATTTTTTTTTCACGTTTGCTTGAGTGTCTACAATAGAGGAGAGAAAATTTTGAATATTATGAAGTTGGTTGGCACGTAATAAATGCGCCAATGTTTAAAAATTCGAACATTATGACATCAAGTCGCAGATGGAGTCGACTTCGAGTGCAACTTCGGTTGTGCTCAACTTGTTCAAGTTCTTTCTCAGGTCAACTTGGCCTTGGACTTGACCCAAGTAGCATATGGAGTTGACTTCAGGTGCGACTTGGAATTCTTCTAAATTTCAAGTTGGTCTTTTAGGTCGACTTGGTTCGGGACTTGACCCAAGTTGATGCTGGAGTCGACTTCGATTGCGACTTGACCTCCTTATCTTACCAAGTGAACTTAAAACTCTTTTGAAATGTCTTTGCTTGCTAAACTTCTTCATCATGAGTGTTCGTCCTTTAATTTGCATCATTTGAAATTTAGTATATTCACTTTGCGTAAAAATCCTCTGGCTTCATGTCTAGGAATCTTGAAAACTTGAGTCTTAGTATGCATGATAATGTCCAATTTGATTTAAATGGATGAATTCAGGCAACTTGATTGCCTTTGGACTGTTTTAATGTTCATTTGTTCCAAGTTGAGTGTTTGAGTTGACTTGGTCTTCAACTTGACTCAAGTCTGGCATCAAGTCGACTTGGTCTGTGACTTAGCTCTTGAAGTTCTGTACTTTCAATTTGAAGTCAAATTTGGAGTTGACTTGGCTTGCAACTTTGCCCAAGTCGCATATGGAGTCGACTTCATGTGCAACTTCGACAACTTTGCTCCCCAATTTCAATGCTGGACAAAATAGGGCTTTGAAGTTACTGCTGGAGTCGACTTGACCTGCGACTTCACCTAAGTTGATGTCTGAGTCGACTAGGGGATCAACGTGGCCTGTTATGCTTCACATTTTTCATTTTTATAACCTTAAACATTGCACAAGACATGTTAGTAGCTAAAGTATATTCAAATTAAGTTGTTAATCATCAAAACATATACTTTGGGTATTTTACATTTGATTTTAATAGTTGTTTCCAACACTTGTTAGTCTTAAGATAAAAATCGTGCATTTCTTTAATCATATACTTCATAAATTTTTGCTTCTAATACATTTTAATAGTAATCAATTTAAAGATTAAGATAACTTAGAGATTAATTTACATGACTATTACAACTTGACATTTGCCTATTATTTTTTGCAATAAGATAACAAGTATAAAAGACTAAAAAAGCCTCAACACCTAAGTTACAATGACTTACATGAGCTATTTAGTGGTAATCGTGCCACCGGTGCATTTGCCATAAGTTTTGAAGATCCTCCTCATGTTATTCGTCAAGATTGTGAGGATGATGAATATAGGGAAGGTGCTAGTATAGAAACATGTGGAGTGAGGAGCCTACCATTGGATCCTTTGGTGATTTTGCCAAATCAGGCTTATCTAGTACTCTAATAGGAGATTCCTCTAGAAACTCACATATGTCATTACAAGCTTGTGGACCATCTCCTAACTTCTTCGGTCATGAAGCTATGAGAGATGCTTGTAGACGACCATAGACAACAATGCAGGAGTTCGTAGGCATAGCACGGACCTACTTAAGTCAACTTGGCCATGTGAACCATACACATATTTATGAAAAAAAGGGAAGAGGATTATAATAACTTGCTTACATTGTTGGGGTCTATGGGATTGATTGATGATAAGTTTATAATTACTATTTATTAATTTAATAAGCACTGCCATTTTGCATCACTCTTTGCACGTGCAGATGATCGTACTCAAGAAGTTATGTCAGATGCGATTAAATGAGGCTTTTGAGTTTTACCACAGTTTTTGGACAAGTTCTTTCAGCACAAGATCGCAGTTGAACTTTATTTATCTTGGTTACTTGCTTTTTATCATGTGTGTTCAATTTGAGGATGTTTTACCTATGCGAATATACTAAGCAGAGTGGGATTTAAATTCCATGTTGCCATTATGATTGTAATTGTTGTAGCATTCATGTTGTTGTCATGGACTTTGGTTGACATATTCATTCATTTAATGTTCTTATTGATTAATATATTCTAGGACTCTATGAACATGTTGATTAACTTTTTCATTGCTTTTATGTACGTGTTCATTTATATTTGTGACATATAATATAATTGAGATAGCGCAAGGTTATTTCATATTCAAAAGTTGTGTCTGGTTTATACACATCTTGGTCAGAAGCACATGATCAAGTGAATGGATTTAAAGGTGCTTGTTATCAAGCTTTTAAGGATCTTATGACTACTAAAGCTACTTGGATAGAATTTATTAGAATAGGAAAAGAGATAGAAGAAAATATAGTTGATAAGATATGTGATTGTGAAGAATGTGGTAAGAGCACTAATATTGTAGTCATCGATTTTTGTAACTGTAACGCATGTGGAAAACAAAAAAAGGTGTAGTGTAAGCAGGTAAAGTTGACTTCATGTATAGGTTCTCCGTCATGTAGTTGTTTGCTAAATTCTTGCTTACATGTTTGATGGAATAATTGAGACACATATTGTTATGCTATTATGATTTTCTTGTATCTTTTAACCGGTTGGCACATTCTTCATTTTATTCGCGTATTCATAGAAAATTAGATCATATGACACTTACACATCTATAAAAATTTGGATCAATTTAGAGATAATTTTTATTAAATGCATATTTGCTAAAATGAAGGGAGGACGTCACCATGATTCATGAAAAATTTCAAGCAAAAAATAAAATATATATCATTCGTGCTAAGTAAACCTTATACATACTCAAAAGAAATTAATTTAGATACAGACCATGCATGATGTTCAATTAAGTTATAGATACCTTCACTGCTCCATTGGCAGTGAAGAATTCTCCATTCTGGTATGCAATATTTACATTCCCTGATGATTTTTAAGATGCAATGAGTACATAATACTTAGGGTGTGTTTGACAATGAGGAAAAAATGTCAACTTACAACTTTTCAAATTAAAACTTTTTTACTTTGTACAATTATCATATTTTTTAATCATTTTTTCACATTTTTCCATATAATTACCCTACTTTTTAATCATTTCTACACAATTATCCGTATAATTAATCTATATATTTTAACTTTAGCATCTTTACTCCTCATCATTACCCCTATCATCTCACATCATTTGACAATTTTTACTTTCCAAAACTTTTCATCAAAAATTTTATTCACTCCCAAACACACCTTTAGTAAGCAACGATTTTATAAACACATATAAACAATCAATTATACATGTGCCTATATGATTGGGTCATGAATACTTATGCATGCAACGCTCATATGACATGTACCTTATTAGATGATACTTACCAAGTGATTATCTTCAAACTAATCTAAAAAATGACGTCATGAATCTTTTGATTCTTAATTACTCAACAACATCAAGGAAGGACAGCGGTCCTATTCAACAACCTTGATAGAAGCCTACAGGAATGCATACATCTGTCTTTCTATTTTCATATGTCTTGATATTAGATACTTAATCTTTCATGTTATGATAATAAACTTTTTGTAAAAGAAAGACATTTAAAAGTCATCATTTCAAAACACACATAATCAATATGAAAGCATGAGTTCATGATCATTGCACATGGTTAAGTGCATTTAAAATAATACATTTGGCAAAAAAAATATGTTTGAAAGTCATGTTATTGAAAGCATGTAGAAAATATACATCATTAAACTTTTCTCAAACATTCGATAAATCTCAGTTCATGTGTTTAAGCAAGATAAGAAATTGGGTTACCTCATGAAGCTTTTCAAAAGAGAATTTGATAGGCTTGCTTACCTTTATGCTTACTCTTCTTTTAACCTCATTTCCCTTTCCTATCATAGATAATAGAATACATTCTAAGCATATATTAAATAATCATGCATATTTATCTATCTTCTCTATCATGTTTAGGCTACATGCTTTTCTTTTTACTAGGTTTGGATATGAAACTCGATCCTATAAGACTTGATTACTTGTTTACAAGGTCCCATATCCCTTTTACACTTGCATAACTCCTTGATCTCTTTTAAGAATCCCTAACTAGGAGATTCAACCTATTCAATACTTGTAATACTGCTTGCACAACACTAATGTAGTCCATCATGCACATATGTAATTGGAATTATGATAATTTCATGAGAGTGTACATGAATAACATTTATACATTTAAATAAACTATGCAACCATTCTTATTATTTGGATGTACTTAATTCAAAAATAAAATAACTAGCTTAAATCTCAACTAATCTACTAATTCCTTTACATCTTACTTTCTAGCTTCAAATAATATCTTATTTACACCTAAATCTTGATTATCGCATCTATACCTCTTTTCATTATCGTACTCCTATTTCATAACTCAAAACATGATCAAATCATTTGTTTATAAGCTATTTTTGTTTCAACATCAGTATTTATATGAACATTTCATAAAAAAAAAGAACATTGCTTCTTCCATCATTCCTATTTATATAAACTCGTCAAGGGCACTATATCGTTAATTTATGTGTATACCTAATTTTTCAGTTTAGGCTCCATTTCTGATGTCAATGCTTATAATCAAGTAGTTTAAGTCTTATAACCAACCTATTTGATTTATTGATTCAAAAAAATTCCTTTAATATCATGAAATAGTGTGGATTTAATCATTTATGAGGCTACTTATATAGCTTGATCTTAAGGTTCCATTTACTTTCATCTTCGTAATATATGTATATATTATGAAATCTCTTATGACATGATTAATTCAACATGAGTGTGGCATTTTAAAATTACAATTAGCTATCAAGTCATATTTTTGGCATCTATTTACTATTTTAGTTTTCTTTTAGTTCTTAAAATAGAAGAACTGCAACTAGATGCGCGACATCCATTTACTATTTTAGTTTTCTTTTAGTTCTTAAAATGGAAGAATTGCAACTAGTTGCACATGTACATCATTAAAATTGAAGCTCATAACTTATATAATGAGTTAAATAGCTAACTTTACTCAAGTTATATGCATTTTCAAATCACATAATTATAAAACCAATGCATTATAATTGTTGAGTTAATTAAATAGACTTGTAATGCATTATCATTGTTCACTTAGTTAAAGAAAATTGTAATGTCATTTAAAGCTTGGATTCAATTTCAATATGTTTCATCATCTTTAAAATTTTATTTTAAAGTTCTCCAACTTATATTTCTAATTATACACAATTATTAATTTTAAAATCTTTGCTCGAATGGTATCCATCTTCTTGGCTAAGCTCTTAGTAATATAAGGATCTAGAATTTTGTTCTGTATATTATCAAGAAGTTAACCCTATTATCACTACCCATTATCATGGCTGAAAATCTAGTGCTATACATAAATCAAATCTAAGTTTAATTAAATTTTCTTTGAAAGCATCATAGTGCATAATTAAGAGCATAGATTTAAACATACACATTCACATTCATCCCCATATAGCTTTTAGCTAGATATATACAAATTAATGTCTACTTTAATTGTACATCACATTTATTGAAGATAGATTCATAGGTTGAATCTTATGCATGAGAACAAAATTTTCTTTTCTATCCATCATAAGGAACACCCGAAAACTCAAGCTTATCATTAGTAGACTTAAGATTTTATAATTTATAGGCTGAATTTCCTACTATACATTTATATCATGCATACAATAGTAATATTATACCAACTTTGCATTTAAGAATTAAATTAGCAATTACAAAAATTCATAAATCCCCTCATCATCCAAATTTTCACAAATCAAGGCTTGAAACCATATAAATTTGTATCGTACATTCTCAAAACAAGATAAGTCACGTTTCAAAATTTTAATGACCTACAATATTTAAGTTCATGCAATTTCATAAAAAAAACATGCTTATACCCCATCTAATGTCATTTTCCATTACTAAGGTGTGAATAACATCTGTTGTATCTTAGGATCATTCATAGTCGCCAATAAAATACATGATTCTTAGTTTAAATTCAAAATGTAACTCAAATTCATCCACATACATAATTTGATCATACAATCTTGAATTTAGAGCTGAATAAATTAAAAATCTTTATCCTTTAGACTTGACATCATCTTAAATAATTTTGAAAAATTCATAAAACCAAAGAGCCCTATGGAAATTGAAACATTCAGCTTGGATTCAAGCCTACACAAGGCTACCAATTATGGGTTCATATATTAGGGCTTTATTAATTCAAAATTATCATTATTTAAGCCTAGATTGACTTGTATAGTGTGAAAAAATCATAAAATGCAAAAGCCCCTTGAGAATCAAAGCATGCATGAACGAATCCCACAAATTTTCACAAAAATCCTATTTGTTTCCCACCAATCGTGGTCATCCACCGTATATGAGCAAGAATAGGTTCAATTGAATGATATAACTTGTGATTTTCTTAGTTAAAATGCTTAGATCTTATATTAATTTTTGCATGCATGGTTGAAAATGGCAAAAATCCTAAAATATCAATCATCTTCTTCCCCATTCTTGGTTGTTAGCCACGAATCCAAGAGTTAAAGGTTTAAACCTAGCTAGGATTTCAACTTACGCATCTAAGACTTTTCTCTTAACTTGCTAGGAATCTAGAAAAATCTCTTACATGCATGTGAAAATCCTAAGGAAATTTGGGGAAAAATTGCCCTTACCTAGTTATGGTTGAAGGTGATGGAGATAATGGTTTCCTTCTCCATTTTGGGCATTGATTAATGGCCGATAGTTCCTAACAATCTCCCTTCTCCACCCTTTCTCTTCCTCCCTCTCTCTTTCTCTCTCATGAATGAGAGAAAAGGGGGAAGCCCCTTTGGCTTCTTTTTGATTGGGTGCTTTGCATGTGTAAGTGCACCATCCCATATTATTTTTAAAAAAAACATACATATAATATACTAAATATTGTATTTCCCTCTATGATCTTGCAAATTTTAATCTTACCTTTATAAAATTTATTTGTAGTCATTTATATTCATTAAATAATTTAATTTTATTAAATTATTCAACATATTTATTAGCTAAATCAATATTTTCTTATTAATTATTACACCTTGCATCTTGTCATTTATTCACAATTTTTTATAAAAATTTCTATAGTTATTACTCTTTATTGCCTATATTTTAGGCCATTGAAAATATGTATCACTGTCATTAATTAAATGGTCCAAAATATTTAATCAAACTGTCAATAATATGCCCTTAAGTTATTCAAGTTACTATTATTTTTCTGGATTTTACAATATATTATGGGTTACGATGATTAATGAAGATTATTGTGTTTATATAATATGATCCAAGGGTGATTTTATAATCCTATCCTTCTACTTTGATGATATCCTACTTGTAGGAAGTGATCTTGCATTTTTATTGCCATTAAAGAATGGTTTCCCTCTAATTTTGAAATGAAGGACATGATTGAAGTAAATTATATACTTGAATTTAAAATCAAAAGAGATCATTGACAAAAATTTCTTAGTCTTTCTTAAGAAATATATATTAATAAAGTGCTTGAATGATTCAACATGCAAAGTTGCAAATCCATAGGCAACCTCATTGCAAGATGTGAATCATTGAGCCTTAAAATATTTGTTTAAGACTCTAGCTCAAAAGAGAAATGAAAAATGTTTTTTTATGCCATTATGGTTGAAAGCTTGATGTAAGCTATAATGGGTACATGCCTTGACATTCGTTTATGTTGTTGGTCTAGTAAGCCGATATCAATCAAATCCTAAATGAGCACATGGGCTAGTTGTTAAGAAGATGTTCAGATATCTTAGAGGCACTGCGAACTACTTGATTTTATATCAGGTACTTGATTTGTGTTTAATTAGATACTCAAATGCTGACTACGATAGAGACCTGAATGAGCCAAAATCAATATTAGGTTATGCTTTCTTACGGATTAGTGACATTATCTTTTAGATTGGCAAGAAATAAACTTATGTTGTCCTATCAACCATGAAGGTTGAATTCGTATCCACAGTTTAGCCGTAGTGAAAGAGGCGATTTGACTCAAAAAGTTCTTTCATCATTTCGGAGTAGCAAAGAATATAGCTAGACTTGTTACCATATATCGGATAGTCAAGTAGCTATTGCATATACAAATATATAATAGAACCATGCACGTTGATGTCTAATATGATTTATATTGGAATACCTAGACATGTGTTTTTATCACATATAAAATCTTTAGAATTGCATGGATTATGATGTAATTTTTGAAACATTTGTATGCATTTGTTATTTGTCAAATTGCTAACATGGATAGAAGATTAAACATGAAGTAATTAATCATACGTATGTCAACAAATTCAGATATTGGTCCTATCAATGTTTTAAGAATATGCAAAGATGAAACAACTTAAGTTGTATAAATACTCTACATAAGTACAAAACTTAAGACATGTGTGGCTTTAATGAGAGAATCAACATAAGGTCATATCATATTATATTGTAACTGTAGTGGAAGCCCCACGCTCCATTGGACTTTGTTAAAGTTGGGAATGAGACCTTAGTTAACACCCAAAGAAGGTGAGTACTTTGAGGACTCATGTTAGGTGCTTGAAAGTGATTAAACCAAGGCCTATATGGTGTTGAATAATTAATAACATACACTTATTGTTGGTTAGGAGTTGTTCCATTATCTCATGTGTTTCAAACCATGGGAAGTGAGTTGAATCCTTATTTTGAGATAATCTCTGTCTCCTTATTATGAAAGCCCTTGAAGCACGAGATGTTTTATTTTATGTTATACATGACTTTTAACTATATTTTGATATCATAGCCTAATGTTGCTGCTTTAGTATGTTGCCTATAAGTCATGAGTGTTACAACTTCGCATAACATGTTTAAGAAAGCAATTCGCCTGTGATCAAGGGATATATGTGCAAAAGAAAAACTATTTTACTTTATATCACTTTCTTGTATTCATTGGTCAACTAGTAATGTCTATTTATATAACTAGGTTATATGCTTAGATATAATTCTGATTATAATATAACAAAGGGAAAGTTAATTATAGCTTTTAGAGGAATTGGGTTTACTTAGATCGATGTAAAAAAATGAGTATGGGGCATCGTGAGATATCATTCTATTTCAAGTTGTAACTGCCATGTATTCCCAACAAGTGCATATGATCAAGCTCCCAAAATTATAGGTTATACGTGCTGGTTAGACAACTTATTTGCCCGTATGGATAATTATGGAGTGGAGAATAGTGATGGGGCCTATCATATGCGAGTGATAGATATTAGAGTTTGCACTCATGTGAGCTTTTATAGGATAAGGCCTATCCCATTTGGGAGGTATGCTCCACTTTAATTAGGATAACTATCTTAATGAGAGTTATCCTTTTAGATAACCAATCAAGAGGAATCTTCTGTGAAAGGATTCTTTAGGACACTCCATCCCTTTCGTTTAGGTCGTGGAAATTATGTTTAATTTTTGGTTTATGATTCCAATCTGGCCAAGCGAGAAAGCTTGAGGTGCAACATTGATCCTGCTTCCTCAACTTTACCGATATGATATTGTAAGAGGTAAGCCACCATTTATATAATTAGATTAATTTTTAATTTCTCCTAACAATAAATTTTCAAAGATCCATTCACAGCCGCCACATCAAATACTATAAGCAATTCCCACATGTAGATATTTTTTCTAAAGGTGAATTAAGTAATATGTACACGGTTGCATGTATATTACATGACACTACAATATGCCTCAACCTATGGACTATATATACCGAATATCCACGTAATGTATGCCTGGTTAAAACCTCAGAAGTTAACATCGTGAGGGTCAAGTATGTGTATTGAATACTTTTATACAAACTATGTCCTAAGTATTAGAGATAAATAACTATTTATATAAATACACTGACTAGTTTATGTTGTAATTCATGTGCTAATTCTTGTGGACCGAAGTTGGTTGAAATAATATGTCATCTGAATAGCTTGATTCCTTACCTTGTTGTGCGAGTTGTCTAATATTCTCACACAAATCATCTGCTTTGTCGCAATAGATATAGGCCAACAACCTTTTACTATCCGCAATAATTTCTCTCGTTATTAGAGTTATCTTAGCCAAGATAAAAAATAGTTCATAAAGAAATTTAACGAATCCAATACTATTTACATAGACCACTATTGTGCCAAAAATAATTTTTATACCTCTATCTGATCTGACCATATACTAGAGATCTACTATCATAGTATGTTACATTGCACATATAGAATATCCCACAGTCAAATTTGCAAAACAGAGCAATGCACTACATATAAAACACTTAATTCAACATAAAAACTAATAAGCTCAGCAACCAGGTCAAGCAAGAAGATATCAATAACAATCGTTTCACATTTATTTATTAAAAATATATGCAAAAGTTTTTTCCACAATCGTTTCCAAATCCATGAACTCAATGGTTCAATATGATGAATTACATCTCTAGCTCCATCCATGTAATAACGGTCAAGTGCAAAAGAATAGATTTAATGCAGGTCTGGCAAAACAAAAGCTCAATCCAAATGCCGCATTAGAAATTCAAATAATTAGATTTTCAACAAGGATCATATGAGAAAGTTCATGCTGAATTGTTTATTGTAAAAATAATGATTTTCAATAAGAAATCTAAATAATTGACATGCAACATGTTTTTCCAACCAAACAACTTCAACTAGCAGTACATTGGAGTACTCATGGATTGGCCTATAATGGTAGATCAATAGCAAAGACGTGCTCATACAAGGAGAAGTCTTTAAGGTGCCAATGCTCATGAACAAACTAGTCAAAGCAAAAAATCTATAACAATAAATTCAAAATTTATGTTCTATATATATGTCCTTCTAATCATACTATATATGTATTTCTAATCATACTATAGTGATTAGGCAAAAAATGTTGATAAGAAGACATTTTAGATCTCTCAAACTAGACATGGATACAATCAATTTCACGCCAACAAAAAAGAATTAGATGTAACATGTATACACTTGAATTAACTTAAAACCTTTTATGTAGATTCCTTTAAAGGAAAAGATGCCCATCCATGGTAATAATTACACTATAATAAATATTTGAATCATATTATAAAGGAACAAAGGTCCAATTTTATATGGAGAATGCAAAGTATTAGATTCCTTGTTATGCATTTTATATGTACGTGTTGAGGCACAAAGAAGTTATCCCGTCCAAAATTAGAAAGCCTTAGCGAGTCCATATAATATATCGTGTTGTCTTGTGTTTATGCATAGATAGTCTAATGGTCTTTATAATAAATTAGTATGAGGACCTATCGAAAAACGAAAGTAAGAGTAAGTGACATGAATATTAACTGCAGATGAGCGTGACATGATCGAATTTAGAAGTGATGATATTCTTTAGTAAAGACACTTAGCTAGCAGGTAGCGGATGCAATGTGTTTATTTCATCCTTCAATATACCAATCGAGACATTATCATCTCCAAGCATATAACTCTACCAAATAGGAGCATTATCATGCATCAAAATGAACATATAATGTGAGTTTAAAGATGATTAAAATATGTGACTGTAAAGAAGTTTTGTACACTCTGTTGATGTATCATAACTTTTGAATTTTTATAGTATCATAGCAGTGGACTAGCCTCTTTCTTTGCCTAATTCTGGATTAGTAGACTTCTCCGTGCATCAAAAACTTAAATAAAATTCATGTTATGATCACTAAAACACTACTTAGATGGGTTAGAATAGAAAATAACTTTCATGGATTGAAACCATTTTTGTCAAAATCGAACCGATTAATGAACCAACCAAGGAACTGGTTCTGGTTCAACCGATTTTGAAAACCGGATTGAATCCAGGTGCTAGCAATTTCTAGAACATATATGATAAATTGCTAAAATTAAAGCTTGAAAAGAATACAAAAATTAAATGAGATTTGCTAGTGTTTTGAGCCAAAGCAAGTGTATAATTTGGACTTGTAAATATAGTAGATTGCCTAGATGACATTTTCCAAACGTACAAAATTTAATTTTTATTTTCATAAATCATAAACTAAAATTATATCATATCAATACTTATTTTCTTTGCAATAATTTACACATGGATTATATATTAAAATGAAACGAGGTAATAAACATAAGATAAAAAGACTACTGGATGCACATCAGCAACATTAACGAATTATGGTATAATGAATTAAAAATGAAATATAATTATAATTCCCAAAAGCATGCCACACGGATGCTTCATCGCTTTAAAGTAATAACCGAAGCCCTTTTATATTTTTTGTTATGGTCCAAGTGCCAGGAGACTAGAGAATTTATTGGTTTTAATTAATTTATTTTGTCTCCTATACACAAGGCTTTTCGGATTACTATCGCCATTGCAATACTCTGATTTTGGTATTATTGCGGTAGAAAATTGTCACATTTCTTCAATTTAAGAGGAAAGGCAAGACTGCATTTATCAAAGTAGGTGCATGTCGATATTAAGCCCATCAAGCATGCAACAGGTTAAATATTAAAAAAATTATCTAGAACCTAGAATCGAAGCAGGGACAAAGTTAGGGAAGATGAGAGAAATGCCTACCTCGCTCCATTGACGCGGGGGGCAAAGCTATGGAGACGAAGCTAAGTCGTTGAGCTTGAAGACAACGAAATAGGGAGATAATGAAAGAAATAGAGAAGAAGGAATAAGATCCGATGATGACAATGAAGCTTGGGTCATACGACCGGGCAAACAACGCTTGATGCAGACTACCAAAGGAACGCCACCGCCTATTGCTAGTAATTACGATTGAAAATCGATTGGCAATGGTGGAGAATGATATTGGATCATGGAGGGAAGATGGTATTAGCGGAAATCAAAATAAGAAAATGGGTATGGCTAGGACTCCTATGAAAAGGGAAAATTCTGGAGGAAAATGTGAGGTGGGAATTTTTTTTCTTAACATGTTATGCCAGTGAGATCCAAAATCCGGTGGGATCACGGTTAGACCCGTTTATACTCAGTTAATTATCCTTGACCGGAACTCGGGTGAATCGAACTGGATGTATACCCGGTTCCCGATTGAATAAGTCGAACTGGCCGGTTCGATCCGACTTTAATAACATTAGTTGAAACCTTTTGTAATAGTGCTAGGCTATGGAAGGTGCTGTGAGTTATAAGAAATGTCCTCATAGAAAAGACATGTTTTCAACTTCACTTAGATTTCGTATCCATGGGTCAGATCGAACGTACTTCCCAAGTAGAAACTGTAAATAGTCGTATAGATGCAGCGATAAGATGCAATGCGCCATGTCATTAAGATAATGATATTGAAATACTCATTTTTTTGAAAATAAAATAGATGGAATAAAATGATAGACCGCTAAAAAACACCTTAAAAAACTCCAAAGATAATAGTTGTAACTCTGATGAGATAGTAATAGTATGAAAAGAAAAACAATGATAGGACTTACTTCTTCTTTATTTGCTACCCATGACCTAATAGTTAGAGCTTATCGCCCTCTTCTTGCACTATCACTAGGTTTAATGATCTTTCTTCCTAAACCATGATCACATTTGGCTCTCCTCTTCATTAGTCAAAATATTTAGTTGTAAGTAGGTATCCTTTGGCTAAGAAGATGACTCTTTAAATCCTGATGGAATGTTGAATCGCACTTATGGGGTCTCTTTTGTTGCAAAGCCTTGTAGGATAGTCTACTCTACATCGATTGATCTCCTCTATATGTTCAAACAGATATTTTTGCATAAGCTAATAATATATAATAAATTGTATACAATATTCATTATTTTCCTAGTTTATGGACATATCTATTACGAACAATCCGGATATAGCATCATGAGTGTAGTGAACAATAGCTTCATTAAAAAAATAGCTCCTTTAATATCTGCCAAGCAATTAGAAGAGTATCAATTTTGAGATAATATATACATATAGTGTAAGTAAACCATCAATAAGATGCAATTACAATACTTATAAAAATGTTGTATATCATCTTATTAAATATGTGTTTGTGTTACATCAAATTAAGTACCTTTACAGCAGTACATGTGATATTGCTACCTAGATCAAGTGCATCTATAAAGGCCTATATCATATGCTCATAGCAATCATTATGGTTGATTTATGAAATTACAGTTTGCAATTTAGTGTAACCTAAACAACAAGTTGTGAATTCCATTCATGCTATAACTATGTTTGAGAGCTCATCAGATTTCCATTTAGCCTTTACGTGTCTGTTTCAAGATTGACCTTATAGGTTACATCTAGTGCGGTGGTCTTAATAATGATATTACTTATTGTAATATACACTTTTCAAAAGTGTATTTTCAATACATAGAAGCCTATATGTCAGTTGGGCCTTTACCGGTTGAAAATTTGACAATGACAAAAAGGGCTTAGAAAATATTAAATTAGATATTACCCTAAAAGACAATTATCCATATGGTAAGAACAATGTTTAACTCATAGTAGACAAGGGTTCGAATGTCCATAGAAGCGATATTTTTATTTTCCTTTACCAAGTCAATTTTTGTTTGGACTACTCGATCAACCAGTTGCAATTTGGTAGAGAAATGTATACCTCGTATCACGCAAGTCATGCCACAAATACCAGGTATTTTTAAGGGAAAAGCCTTAAGCAGGTGATAGGGAATTGTGTGAGGTCTTGTGTATTGCCAAATTGCTGTTGCGAAGAGGTTCCAATAAAGGAAGCAAATTCTCCATCCTTTAAATTTGTTCTTGCAGACCGAGGTAAGTAGAATATTTACAAGTTTGTCAGTTCATTTTGGTAATTTAGTTGAGTAAGATTTGAATGGGTATGGAATGACTGCTTAGATTGTGAACATAGCATCCAAAGATAAACTCATTTACAAAAAACACATCCCCAGATTTTTGTGTGATCCTGATTTCAGGGATAGAAATCCATGAAATAATGTTAAATACATGCAAACTTATTGGTAATAATAATATTTATAAGTCTAAAATAAATTTTAAGCTAGAAAAAGAATCATTTTATGAGGCAGCCATGACTATCGCAACCCATCAAAACAAACAGAGGAGAAGAAAATGGGATTAGGGATGTTTAGGGGGCATTTTGCATAGAAAACCCTAGGAATTTTGAAATTTGCAAAAGCTCTTACATTAAAAATTCACATAAAACCCCCTGAGCCATTTCCCTCTCCCCTCAGGCCTTGGGCTTGTGCCCAAGCCTGACAGGCCATGCTGGAAGCCCAGAGCAAGGCTGACTCATGGGATGGTGATAGAATGGGCTCGGGAGGATCCCAGTAGAATCTACACGAGTTGGGCCAAGTGAGGCCCAGTAGAGATGTGCTGGCAAGGGTGAGCGTTGACAACGACTACGACTAACTCTAGTGACAACTAAATTTGGCCTGGCCGAATAAGATAAACACAAAGAGGAGCGGCTCGAAAGGACAGTAGCCAAGGCTCAATGCCTAAGCTCGAACAGCAGCCTAATACATGGGGAGAGATGATCGTTTGCGGCTGGGCTAAGTAGCCGTTACTGCGTCCGCAAATGATCGATGCATCGTGCGCCTTCAGATTAGGCGGGATGAGAGGGAGCCGTCGGATGGAAAAATTGCCCACGGCTCCCCGCGGGTTCCGTCGATTCAACGATTCGAAGACGACTACTTCAAAAATCTGGCTGACCAAGTCCCTCTCTTTTTGGCTCCCGCTCCCTCTCTCTCTGCTGCCCTCTCTCTCCCGCCATCTCTCTCCCCACTCCGGCTCATTCTCTCCGTCTCATGCCCTCTCCGGCTCCCTCTCCGGCTCCCCCTCCGGCTCTCGCTCTTCCCAACATATCCCAGATCCCTCTCTCTCTCACGCCCTCTGTCTCTCTCTCGTCCTCCAGCTCATTCTCTCTCCCCTGCACCCCCCTCTCTCTCTCTCTCCAGCTTCCTCTCCGGCTCGCGCCCTCTCCCTCTCCCGTCGCTCCGTCCCGAGCCCGCTGCCTCCCTCTTCAGCTCCGGCTCCCTCTCCGGCTCGCGCCCTCTCTCTCTCTCGTCGCTCCGCCTCGAACCCGCTGCCTCTCTCTTCAGCTCCGGCTCCAAAGCTCGCTTCCTCTTCTGGCCCCACAACCCCTGTGCCTCTCCCTCCCTCTCCAGTCCCATTCTCTTCCACTTTGTCTCCCTCTTCTCTGCTCTTCCCCACAAACGATTTAGTTCTCTTCTCCATTGTTCCATTGACAGAACTCCTTCCAGATTCAGGTGAGCGACAAGCTTCCCTTCCCAATTGACATGCTTTTATTGCAACCCACTACCGCACTCACTACAACAAATGTGCTTAATTGAAACTAAGTACCTGCTTGCAATTGTTTAGATCAATAGAACATTCAATTGTGTGACTTTGAATGCTTTCTTTATAATGTATTGTAGTTGAATATATTGAATACTTGTTCTGCATTTTAAATTGTAGTTGTTACCAGACTATTTATATAATCTAGTTATAGAAGACTATATGAGAACAGATGAAAATAACCAAAGTTTGATACAAAATGACTTCCGCACACTACTACCTGATCCAAT
>JAXCLR010000063.1:26990465-27006207 GCA_035584095.1 Annona squamosa | reverse complement strand
GGTTGAGACATATTAAATGGGTTAGGATTAGGATTAGGCTGCAACCCGTTCAACCCGATCCGTTAACACCCCTAGCTCCCACGCCCATCAATTTGAGTCCGAAATGCCGTATGAGATTCGATCCTCCGCAATCCGCAGAAACGTGTGCTGCGCCTCGGTTGGTTGAAGCCATTATTATTGGACGGTTAGGATTTTTTCTAAAAATCTATTTTTTGATGTTTGCAGCAAGATATTCTAATCTTTTTCGATCCTGAAGCCCCAAACATTATCCAGTTTCGACGGACTTGTCTTCTTAGCAGCCATTCCCAATTGCCCCCTTGCTAAAGCTCATGGCTTTAGCTGATTCTTCTTCATCGTCATCGTCATCTTTGATGGACTCTCCTAAAATTTTCAAGACATGCCCTCTCCTTTTCTCTGCATTCCCCAATCTACCCTTTTTTCCCTCTCCTCCATCCCCCAGACACCACCTTCTATCTACTGCCATGGATCGTTTGCTCCATAAGCTCTCAGATTCCCTCTCTCAAGCCCCAAAAACTTTCTTTCGAGCTCTTCTCTCTCCCTTTTCAGATTCTCAACGCCACGTCTTCCCCCGGGTATGTATTTTCTTGTGCTGTTCAAATCTCTGCACCACTATCGCTAGTTCTCGTTCTCGCTTCTGCTCTTCTAGATTGAAATCTTGAAAGATATGTGGGAATGAATTTTTCATCGTTCATAAGCTCCAGCAGTCCTGCGCCACGCTTCTATGTGGTTTTCTGAGTAATAGGCTAATAGCTGAAATGGGTTTGATGATTTCTGATTTGCTTATCACATTTTCTCAGCGACTGTCTGAACTGTTTTTAGTTATTCATTAGTCTATATCTGTCGTGCTGACCTACATTAAAATTTCGAAATATATGTGAATGAATTTTCATGATTCATATGCTCCAGCAGTCCAGCTCCACAGCTCCATCCTTTCATGTGATTTTCTGAGTAATATCTGAAATGGATTTAATCATTTCTGCCAGATTTGCCTACCACATTTACCCAGCCGCTGCCTCAGGCCTATTTTGTTGTTGATGAGTTGATCTATATCTGCCCTTCGATGTTGGGGATGTGCAGAATTCTATTATTGGCCTTAGGAGAAAACGAAAAGAAAAAAAAGGAAAAAAGAAAATAACGTCTCTTCAGTTTCTGCATCAGTTCGTAGCTTGCTTGAGCTGTCATGGCAAAGTGCCAGAACTGTTGCAACAGTTATCGTTGGAATTGGTAATCTCTACTGAAAAATTGTCTTTAGGTCTTCCCTCTGCCCCAGAATAATGTGTAATGTCTGGCTTTCTTTCCACACTGCCCTTTCAAGGAAAGTAGCTTCTGTATCAGTTTCTCCCTTCACGTTGTAGGTACCTTGCTTGTTTTGATGGTAACTGATGATCAAGTGCAAATTGACCTAGGAATTTATGTTCCATTTTTTTCTTCCATTATCTTTTATCGCCAAGCTTTATTATCTTCATTTTTACTCGGTTGAATCACCTTTCAGATCCGTTTCAGACAGAGTGTGGATCGAGGTCCCTTGTCAGCTCACAATTTTGCTGCAATTTTGCCTGGAGATACTGCGGCAGGTGTGGTGGTGGCTAATGGTATCTTGAATTTCTTGAACATCTACAGTTCATTGCTGGTTGTTAGGCTTGTCTTGACATGGTTTCCCAATGCACCTCCTGCAATTGTCAGCCCTCTCAGGTATATTTTCTAAGCATCTCGATTAAAGTTCTGATCCCAACTGATTCAATAAATGGACAACAAAAATTCCACTTTTTGCCATGGCATACTCATTTGAGAGTTAGACATTTTGAGGCCAGTTCTGCAACTCATATTAGAATAAGTTTGTTGTATTTGTTTTGTTTGTGCATGTGAAAGATTGTTGATCTTGCTTCTTACCTGGTTGTAATATGTGGAACCAGATCAATAGGGTTGTGTATGTCCCTTCCAGCCTGCTAGTTATGACTGAACATGATTATTTGATCCTTCAAAAGCTTACTCTATCATTGGCTTGGTTGGCCAGAACAGATAAAACCAACCAAGAAACCTCATTTTAAAGCCTGGTGGTGAGATTATCCTTAGCTGTTTTGAGTTCCTGACAGGCATAGCACCAGTCCTTCCCATGCGTTGAATAATTGACAAATTTTCATTGTTTATATCCAGTTCAAAACTTAACTAGAGTGCTCTTGTCCTTGAAAGATTTGTACAGACACTACTCTAAAATTTACTTTTGGGTGGAATTGTCATGGTGTGTGGTAAAGGCTGCTTATTTAAAATGAATGAAATTCTTATTTTGGTTTCAATCTTAAATCTTATTGGCCTTTAATTACCTATTTGTGGCTAAGTTCATGATGAAAGGTAGGTGTTTCTTTCCAAAATTCAAACTGGTGTTTCAAATTTTATTTTCTACTAGTGCTTTATTGCGTTTGATGTATTTCTCAGTTTGTGGATTCTCTAATTGTTCAGCAAGTCCAATCTTATCATCATGTGCTTCTGTGATGGTTGTAATTGTAACTTCATGTCATTTGATTCAAGCTTAGGCAATCGACTTGAGGATTTTGATAAGATATGGATGCACAATATTGGCACAAAAGCTTAAACTATTGATTGCAATGTGGCAAGGCTTCTTTTACAAATTTATAGCCCAACATCCAAATTTTTTTCTCCAATTCTGAGTTGACTCATTTGTGCAATACCAAAGCTGTCCATTCTTTTTGTAAATATTTCAAAAATAATTAATTTTTTTGATATAATCAATGATTTAAATGCAATTAATAATTTGGATATTTTTTGATTGGAAGATCATGGATTTTTATTTGTTTCATCCATGAAGCAAAGGTTTTCTCCATGCAAGCAAGATTTTTATGGATAATTTCATCATTACTGTTTTTGGGAACAATTTCAATGTCGTTTCTTATATATTTAGGGATAACATGTGACTAATAAGGATCTGCAATGTTATTTAAAGGAAATTCTAGTGGATATATTATGCTTAAAAGGAAAGTAGCACGTCAAAAACTCTGCTTGTCTTCTTCTGCAGTTTATTTATCTAAATGCCATGACACTTTAAGTGGACGAGGGTGTGCTGTGGTAGTGCCTTTTTATGTCAGGTTTTTTGCAATTGACACACATTCTAAAGGCCATTAACTCATTGTTGGGTGTTGAATCCTAAGGACAACTATTAGGTATGGTTTGAATTGATCCAAACTGATCATAATAAAGATCATTAGGAGAGGATTTGATCGATGTGTTTATTTCCTTGATTGAAGAAAAGATGGCTGATCAAATGGCAGAAGATCTAAATTAAAACAAAAGGATAACTATTGGGTATGGTTTGAATTGATCCGGAGTTCCAGACGAATCATCACAAAGCTCATTAGGAGAAGACTCACAACCCATGCCTTAATTTCCTCAATTGAAGAAAATATGGGTGATCAAATAGCCAGGAGATCTAAATTGTTAAAACACAAGTATTCTATGATGAAGGTAAACTAAATAGTCCAATATGGTGATCCAATGTGGGTAACATGATTTAAAATTTTTTTTAAAAAAAATCCATGAAGGAACTGAAACTATCAGAAAAAGTCTCCCACTCAACATTACAATAACATGATACACAAAGATTAGCTGGATCCAAAGGGGAAAAAGATCAAAAGGCGATAATACATCCCACTTGGCGCAGGGTGCTAGTAGTGCTCCTCATGGCACAAGTGCAAGTGGCAGCCTGGGTCCTCTCATACTGCAAGTGCAAGCAAATAAAAACAAAGTTCCAATCTAAGTGGTGTGCTTCTCTTGAAGTTTCCTTCTCAAGTGGCACCCTATTTCTGTGGACTTGGAGCTGCCACCAACCTAGGTTGGAAGAGATTGATGCTGTTTGAACTGATAGACCAATGTCAGTTTAGTTACATAATGGGAAGGGTTTAGACACCCATTGCATCCTTAAATAGGTCTCTAATAGCTAGGTGATTTGACCACATGTAATCTAGCAATATATCATGATTCAAGGATTTCATTGAAAATAGTTTGCGCAAATAACAAACAGCTTGAGCGGAAAAATCACTAAATGATTTAGGAATTCTATTATGGCTCTTAAAGAAAATGTGACCAACTAAAAATGAGGAAAGAATTCACAATTTCAGCTGAAGGCATTCTCAAGCATTGTCCTTTTTTTCTGGCTGTAGGAGATTCTTTGATTGGGAATAATCTTTCCAACTTCATATCAAGGGTCTAAGACCCTCAATTGGAATTGTGCAATACCTCCCAGTTCAAACCTTGGGATAGTTATCCTTCTCTCTCATCTTTTCAACTCTTCTTCACCCCTTGAGCCTCCTTCTAGGAATCGAGTGTCACTCCAAAAATTGTTCTTTTGCCAAGGGAATCTCTGTTTGCAGTTCTTATTGATTGTATTGCCACAATTTTAGGAATGAGACAGGCAAATATAAGTAAACACACCATTAGTCATCTTAAATACTAATGTAAAGGCATTGTAACTTGGAGATAGCATGTTGAAAGCCTTCTACTTCTACACAAATTGTTGGAATCAAAGTGTGCAATCTATCTCATAGAAAACCACCTAGCCCTTCCATTTCCTATGTATATCAACATTGATATTTTAGGTTTAGATCACTGATTGGTATCATAAATTATTGCCTGTTCCATTTCCACACCATGCGAACTTGCAGTTAACCCTTGATAACATTATAATTTACTCATGGTCATTGTTATGTTCTGGCCTTGCAAGATATGGCCTGCAAGGCTAAGAGTATTTCAATTCCTTAATGCAGCAATGCACTTTTCTGACAACTTGTGATGACCACAATATTTCTTCTCTATGTCTATCTAGTCATCTATTTTCTGATTGCATGTTATTGCTTGATTTTTATCTTCAGCACTCTATGCGATCCATATCTCAACATATTTCGTGGGATCATCCCACCACTGGGGGGAACATTGGATTTCTCTCCTATACTAGCATTCCTGGTTCTTAATGCTTTCACCAGTGCCGCTGCTGCACTTCCTGCTGAGCTGCCAGCATCTGGAAGGTCCCAACTGCCTGTTTCTCAGTCAAATCTCTTCAATCTCAAAGCAACACAGGCAAAATGGATGAGAAGGGTGTCCAGAAGGGGACCCAAGGAAATCGATGAGAGCAATTAATTTGTTGTTTTCCATGCAATTCTTTTGCATCATCATGTAATGAGTAGTGAGGGCAATTCTATGTTCTTTATAAGCTGGTTCTTTATTATCCTTGATTTTCAGTCGAGAGATGGCAGTGTATTTCTGGTGGTTCAGACCATCGGTTGGTGCCACATTTGAAGTGGGGAAGCTGGGCTACATCTTCAGGTTTGGCCCCTTTTATGAATGATAGGAATGTGACTGTGTTGCTTTTGCCTTCTTTGCATTGTGGCATCAGTCCTATTTCTAATGCAGCCTGTCAAATGACTGCAATGGCATGAAATTTTTTCCCAGTTTTCCGCCATTTACTGAAGGGCCAAAACCTAATAAAAAGACGCACAATTCCACCATGGTGGAGATTTTGAGGTTGTCTTTGTGCTGTTTTAGAGTTGGTGAATTCTAGCATGCGTTTTTCTTTTCTTTTGTGGATTGGGTAGATGATTTTCTGGTGAAAGGGCTAGTGCTGAAGGATTAGAGTAATTGCGTTATCCCAAAATTTTATTAGTAAGAAACAAAAATATACGACTACTTAATTTCGTGGTTAAAAGTTGCCTTTGTGACTGCGGGAAGTCATTCAACTTGGTCCATTTTGTAATGGGTGGTAGGCGAAATGGGAAGTGGAGAATATAGTTTTTTGAAACGTATTTAAATGCACTTGGCTGCACTTAGCCTTGGTGCACCTGAGTGTGTTAAACTCATTTTAATGACATTTTAGTAATTCATAAACTACGAAAATGCCAATCAATTTTAAATTATTCAATAAAATATCTATAAATATCTAAAAATAGTAAATTTTGATACATTTTTTAAATATGCTTAGATTAATAGTTGTATAAAAAGATTTTCAAAGAAATAAAAAAAGAATTTTTGCACTTGAGTGCACTGGAGCTTAAGTGCACCTGAATACTCTAGGTCAGCACTATTTTTTCATATAATTTGATTTCTTTTTTTATTAGTATATAATTAGACATCTTAACTGCCTGCCCGTTCTACTCTTTTCATTATTATTATTTTTATATTTCAATCATTTGTTTGCAATTTTTTTTACAACTATTCCATTTATTATTATGTTAGGGCGCTCTTACACTTCTAAAAATCTTTCTTATGTCCACTTTTCCCTTACCAAATGTATTTCACCGAAAGTTTAATCTGATTTTGTAAACTGGTAGAATTACAGCAGCTAAAAAGAGGTGGCAGTTGCCCACCTTGTCTTGAATTTTATCAACGTCTGAGTGGTGGCCAGAAGATGATTTGGGTTCAAGAGAGGAATTGGAAGCCAGCAATATCCAAACAACAGCAACTGGATTGCGCATGGGCGCACCTTGAACTTGTTCAGATAGGTCCTTCTGTCTCTCTGTTATGCACATGACTGGAAGACTTCTTTTTCAGTTCCAAGTTAGGCCTTGAATCTCATCAAATAATTCTGCGTTGCTGAGGAGTGGTCCACATCCACGTCAACCATCTGAATATTGTTTTAGCAGAAGCACATCAGCACAGGAATTTAGAAAGCAAAACGTAAATGGTTGTTTACAGTCTCAAGTTGGATTGAGCTGCAAGGGCTGTTACACCTTAGTTGCCCAAAAAAGGGGCCCCACACATGTTAAAATGCAATGAAATTTTATACAATCATTTATTCATATATAAATTATACCTTAGATGGTTTATGTGATAGAATATATTATTTTAAATACAATGGGTGCAGTAGATTATAATTTGATCATCATATGGGGTCCATTTCAACCCCACTATACCATAATTACGGTGCAATGATGATGCATTTGATTATTCATATATAGAGAGAGACAGAGAGGGAGAGAGAGATTATCAAGTGCAACACCAATTGCAGTGCAGTGGTGCTGAAATGGGCTCCACACGATGATAAAATCGAAATCTACTCTACCCATCGTATTTAAAATAATGTATTCTATTATCATCTCAATTTTCATTCCAATCGGATGTGTATGGACCTCATCTGAAAATGTACAAATTTAATATAATGAAATTATTTGATGTAAATAATAATTTTAAATTGATTTTTTTTTACATCTAAATCGTCTAAAGTATGATTTATATATGGATAAATGATGATATAAAGTTTCATTGTATTTTAATATTTGTGGGGCCCTTCTTTGGGCAATTTTATCGCTGTTCTGGTGTAGCGTCACATGTATATATGTAAGAGCTGTTCTAATGCAGCGCGAGCGCCACTGCATCGGAACAACGATACATTTGCCAAAAAATGGGCCCTATACATATTAAAATGTAATGAAACTTTATACAATCATTTATCTATGTAAATTTTATAGAAAATGATTTACATGTTGAAAAAATTATTTTAAAATTGTTATTTACATTAAACTATTTTATTACCTTGAATTTGTACCATTTTCAGATGGGGTCCATATACATATCCGATTGGGATGAAAATTGATATAGTAATAGAATACATTATTCTAAATATAATGGGTGGTGTAGATTATAATTTTATCATCATGTGGGGCTCATTTCGGCAACCCATTTTGGCGCCTTGCACCATAATTTTGGTGGAGTGGCGTTGTATTTGAATATTTTTCATATATATATGGGTCTTGCTTCTATGTAACCGGGTTATATAGAAGTTGACCCATGAAACCTTTCAAAATCTAAGATTTTGATCATTAATAGAGAATTAAATCCATTCATTGTATTTAACATAATTTGTTTATCTAAAAGATCAAGTTTCATCCCAATCAAGTATATTTAAAAACCACATTTGTTCAAAAATATATATTTATATGTAAATTATGAAAAATGTTTGAATCTACTAACACATATATTAGAATGTAATAATACTTTGTAGAATTATTTATTCACATAGAAATGATATTTTGGACAGTTTAGATGTCGAAAATACTACTTTAAAATTGATATTTTAACATTTTTCATAATTTAGTCATGAATATATACATTTTCTAACAAATGTGATCCATTAATATACTTGATTGGGATGAAACTTTATCCCTTAGATAAACAAATGATACTAAATATAATGAATGGATTAGATTTTTTTATCAAAGATCAAAATTGTATTTAACATCACTTGTTTATCTAAGAAACCAAGTTTTATTTTAATCAAGTATGTTTATGGGCCACATTAGTTCAAAAAAATATATATTAATGTGTAAAATGCTTAGATCTATTTACACATGTATTAGAATGTGATAGTACTTTATAAAATTATTTATTCACATAAAAATGATATTTTAGACGGTTTAGATGTTGAAAATACTATTTTAAAAATGCTATTTTAGCATTTTTCATAATTTACGCATGAAGATATATTTTCTAACAAATGTGGCCCATGAACATACTTGATTGGAATGAAACTTTGTCTTCCAAATAAATAAACGATGTTAAATACAATGAATGTATTAGATTTTCTATCAAGAATCAAAATCTTAGATTTTTGAAGGGGTTACGTAGATCTGATTCTATTAGCCCGGTTATACAGAAGTGGAGCTTTATATATATATATATATATATATATATATATAGAGAGAGAGAGAGAGAGAGAGAGAGAGATATATATTCAAGTGCAGCGCCACTGCATCATAAATACGGTGTAGTGATGCTAAAATGGGCCCCACATAATGATAAAATTAAAAATTATTCTGCTCATTGTATTTAGAATAATGTATTATATTATTATATCAATTTTCATCCCAATTAGATATGTGTATAGACCCTATCTGAAAATTGTACAAATTTGACGTACTAAAATAATTTGTTGTAAATAACAACTTTAAAGTGATTTTTTTCAACATATAAGCTAATTGCTATAAAAATTATATATGAATAAATAATTATATAAAGTTTTATTGCATTCTAATATGTATGAAGCATTCCGCATTTTGGGGCAAATGTACTGTTGTTCCAGTGTAGTTGCGCTATACCAAAACAACCCTATATATATATATATAAGAGTTGTTCCGGTGTAGCGCAACTACATTGGAACAATGATACATTTGCCCAAAAATGGACTTCACACATATTAGAATGTAATAAAACTTCTACAATTATTTATCCGTATATAAATTTTACATGTTGAAAATGGTTTACATGTTGAAAAAACTATTTTAAAGTTGTTATTTACATTAAACTTTTTTTATTATATTGAATTTGTACTATTTTCAGATGGGGTCCATACATATATCCGATTGGGATGAAAATTGATATGATAATAGAATACATTCTTCTAAATATAATGAGTGGAGTAGATTATAATTTGATAATCATGTGGGCCTATTACAGCGCCTCTGCACTTGAATATAACTCATATATATAGATATATATTCAAGTGCAATTTCACCGCACTATAATTATGGTGCAATTACCTCAAAATGAATTTCACATATATTAGAATGCAATGAACTTTATACAATTATTTATCAATATATAAATTTTATAGCAAATAGTTTACATGTTGAAAAAATTACTTTAAAGTTGTTATTTATATCAAACTAATTTATTATGTTAAATTTGTACCATTTTCAGATGGGATTCATACACATATTCAATTGAGATGAAAATTAATATGATAAAAGAATATATTATTCTAAATACAATGAGTAGAGTAGATTATAATTTGACCATTATGTGAGGCTCATTTTAGCACCATTGCACCATAATTACGGAGCAGTGACTTTGCACTTAAATACTCCTCATATATATGTGGATTTTGTTCAATTTCAGATGGACTGCATCATAATTGGGTTTCATTTGATCATGAAATCAATATTTATGTTATTAATTATATTTAGAATTATTTACTTTAATATCATACCGATTTTCATCTAAATCAAACAATATATGAGCCTCATCGCAAAATGGTATAAAATTAATGTAATAAATAGTTTAGTATAAATATTAATTTTAAAATTATATTTTCAACATCTAAACCTTCAAAAGTATATTTTTTATTAAGATAAATGATTATATAAAGTATTATTATATTTTAATATATGTGGGACCCATTATATAACAAATCGAACTATAATTATGGTATAATTTGCACTAGATCATTTATATAAGTTTGTTTAGGTTTATTCAAACTGCACTATAATTACAATGCATTTTGTTGTAAAAGGCTCTACATGCAAAGGGTTTTACGGTATAGTCTGATGCACTAGACTATTTTTTATATGTATATATAGAAAATAATCAAGTGCATTTGGACTATGCAGTCCATGCATTATGGGGTCCACTTGATCATGAACAAGAAATCTATTTTACCCATTGTATTTAGAATTATTCACTTTATTAGTATATCAATTTTTATTCAAATCCAACATATGTATGTGCTCCATCTTAAAATGATACAAAATCAACGTAATAAAATAGTTTAACTTAAATATTAAGTTTAAAGTGGTATTTTCAACATTTAAACCATTCAGAGTATAATTTTTATATGGATAAATGATTATATAAAGTTTCATTACATTCTAATATGTCTGGGCCGCTCTGCCTACATAGGATGAGTTCTCATATATATATACATATATATTAGAAATATTCAGATGTAGCATCACTAAAATGGGCCCATATGATCATCAAATCATAATCTACTCCATCCATTGTATTTATAACAATGTATTCTATTACCATACCAATTAGATATGTATATGGGCCAAATCTGAAAATGGCACAAATTTAACATAATAAAATAGTTTGATCTCAATAACAACTTTAAAGTGATCCTTTCAATAAGTAAATGATTTGCTATAAAATTTATATATGGATAATCGTTGAATAAAATAGTTTGATTTAAAAAACAACTTTAAAGTTGTTGATTATCCATATATAAATTTTATAGCAAATGGTTTACATATTGAAAGAATCACTTTAAAGTTGTTATTTAGATCAAACTATTTTATTACGTTGAATTTGTACCATTTTCAGATGGAGCCCATATACATATCTTATTAGGACGAAAATTGGTGTGATAATAGAATACATTATTCTAAATATAATGAGTGGAGTAGATTATGATTTAATAATTATGTGAGGCTCATTTCAGCGATGTTACACCTGAATATTTTTGTATATGTATACAGAGAGAGAGAGAGAGGGAGAGAGAGACATATTCAAGTGCAACGCCACTTCACCTAGTGGTGTCAAAATTGGGCCCATATGATTATGAAATTATAATTTACTTCATCCGTTGTATTTGGAATGATGTATTCTATTATCATACAAATTTTCATCTCAATTGAACATGTGTATAGATCCTATTTGAAAATGGTACAAATTCAATATAATAAAATAGTTAGATGTAAATAATAACTTTAAAATGATTTTTTCAACATACGTACTATTGGCTATAAAATTTATATATGGATAAATAATTGTATAAAGTTTCATTGCATTATAATATATGTGGGCTCATTTTTGGGCAATTGCACCATTATTCTGATGTAGTTGCGTTGCACCGGAACAAGTCTCTCTCTCTCTCTCTCTCTCTCTCTCTATATATATATATATATATATATATGAAAAATATTTAAGTGCAACTTCCCAGCACTATAATTACGATGTAGTTATTTTAAAATTAGCCTATATGATCATAAAATTATAATCTACTCCACTTATTGTATTTAGAATTATGTATTCTATTATTATATTAATTTTTATCCCAATTGGATATGTATATGAAATCCATCTGAAAATTGTACAAATTTAACGTAATAAATTAGTTTAGTGTAAATAACAACTTAAAATTTTTTTTAACATGTAAATCATTTACTATAAAATTTATATATAGATAAATAATTATATAAAATATCAATACATTTAAGTACATGTGGGACCCATTTGGGGCCAATTGCACCACTAATTATGGTGCAGCTTCACTGTACAGGAAAAGTTCATTAAGCGGACCCATGCAACTCTCTCAAAATTTAAGATTTTGATATTTGATAAACATCTAATTCATTTATTGTATTTAATATCATTTTTTTATCTAGAGGATCAAGTTTTATCCCAATTAAGTATATTTCTAGGTTGCATTTGTTAGAAAATGTATATATTCATGTGCAAATTATGAAAAATACTAAAATATCAATTTTAAAGTAGTATTTTCAATATTTAAACCGTCTAAAATATCAATTATATATGAATAAATAATTTTATGAAGTATTATTATATTCTAATACATGTGTAAATAGATTTAAGCGTTTTTAATAATTTACATATGAATATATATTTTTTTGAACAAATGTGGCTCATTAACACACTTGATTGAAATAAAACTTGATTTCATAAATAAACAAATGATGTTAAATTCAATGAATTGATTGAATTTTCCATTCAGAATTAAAATTTTAGATTTTGAAGAGGTTACATAGGTCTACTTTTATGTAATCCGATTACATAGAAGCAGGACCGATATATATTTATGCTTTTAAGTAATCGAGTTACATAGAAGGGAACTCATGTAACCTCGTTAAAATCTAAGATTTTGATTTTTAATAAAAAATTCAATCCATTTATCGTTTTTAACATAATTTTTTTATCTGGGTGACCAAGTTTCATCACAATTAAGTATGTTTATAGGTCACATTTGTTAAAAACATTATATATTCATGTGCAAGTTAAGAAAAATACTTAAATATCAGTTTTAAAGTAGTATTTTCAACATCTAAACTGTCCAAAATATCATTTTCACATGAATAAATAATTTATAAAGTATTATTACATTCTAATACATGTATAAATAGATCTAAACATTTATTATAATTTACATATGAATATATATATACACATTTGAACCAATGTGGCCTATAAAAATACATGACTGGGATGAAACTTGGTCTCCTAAATAAAAAATAATGTTAAATATAATGAATAGATTGAATTTTTCATTAACAATTAAAATTTTAGATTTTGAAAGGGTTGCTGTGTCTGCCGGTTACGTAGGAGCGGAACCGGATATACACATTAAAAGAAGGTGTAATGGGTACCTGAAAGCCAATCTTCTCGTAGAGTTGCTGGGCTGCAATGTTGTCCTTACGTACATGTACAAAAACATCTTTCACACCTGCTCCAACCAGGAAGAATCCATCAGAACCAAATCCAGTCTATGAGTCCATGCTCACATATTAATGTTTGAGTTTGATCGAAGATCACACCATAAGATTCTGCTACTTGAACAGCCAGAAGCAGCATATTGCTTGCAATCCCCTGCCGACGTGCCGATTTCCTCACGCACAGATTGGAAACATACCCACACCTGTTTGCAGCTGTGTTGCAGGTGTAGGTCCTTGAAGCTATTGTGGCCCCGTCTCGAACCTTTTGTGTAATTTGAGCAACATGTGAAAGCAATCAATGAGACCAGAACAGTTCCATATTGATTGGGGAAATTCTGCTATCAGAAAATGAGTCTGCATTTCTGCGTACCGTTGGAAATGTCTCATCAGATGAAAGAGATCGAAAATCGAGGTCTAGTGTCCCAACAACACAGTTCAATGCTGTATTTTTCCTTTCGATTTGATCCTTCTTTACCTAATAGCAGGAGGAGACAGGACAATGTCTGACAAGTAAGCAGAAGGTTGAACACTGTTGTTTCCTCAGTAAATATAATTCAAAAATTAAAGTAATATTTTTATATTGTTACTTATTACTAAAAGATTTAAAAATTGATTATGTGGGCAAATCTGTCTTTAAGAACAAGCCTTGAACCATGAATTATACATTTCATTTTTTTAATTATTTAGATTCACGATTTAAGTATATTCTGATATTTATTTCTACTAACAGTAAAGTCAAGAGGTGCACATGCCAAGAGACATGGCTCGCATGCAAACAGAGGAGGTTCATTTCATTAAATATGTGAAGGTTTCTTGTTTTTTGTTTTTTGTTTTGTTTTGGGTTGGGGGGGGAGGGGGGGATGTTGTGTGGGGGTGTCACCCTTAGCATTCTCATTGAGTACGTAGACTAGACTTATTTTTGTACAGCAAAGCTCTGCTTCAATGATTTTCAGATGCAGCAGACATCTAACAATGCGACAGAAAAAACAGCCCCATGAACCTCATACTTACGGCTATTATGCAAGTGCATTTCTTGCCGAATCTCACCGTGCATCGTTGCTTCAAGGCACGGAATTCCTAGAATGGATTTGGATGAATCAATCAGACTCCTGGACTAATGAACTGGCTGAGGCCTGAGTTTTTCTGATAGCATGGGAACTGATCATGCTTACCTGGTCTGCAAACTGCTGTTTCAAGCTATCAACATACCTGCCAAATGCCACGAAAAGAAAACAAATCCCAAAATCAATGGGTTGGGCAACTTGGATCTTTTTATCAAGAAACAAGGCCAGAGAGAAGAATCTTGGTCTAATTTCCCTGAACATTTCTGCTCATTTGGATTGAAACTTGAATGTTTTCTTGATAATATTAACCTTCCATCGGATTGATCCTCCCACTTTGCTTCTGCCCTCAGCCATGCTGCGGTCTGACAAATATCAAAAGAGTAGTTATTAAGGAAATGAATTAATGAATCAAAATGACTAAACAAGAAACACTGCTGCTATTGTTTCTCACCCAATACTCTTCTACCCAAATGGCTGCTCGAGCGACGTAATTCCCGAATTCCCTCTTGTGCTCGTAATCACTCTCTTCTTGGGTGGGAAGTATTCTGTTGAAGCAAACATCAGAAACGACGGGAATATCAGGAATTTGAGAAGGCCCTTGAGATGCGTCCACCATCTTGCATTGTTGGAAGAACACGGAAGAAGCATTTTTCCTGCAACAATTACCGGCAAGCAAGAAAAACCAAGAAGCACAAATCAGAAAAGCAAATTTAGAAACAGATGATTGAAGCAATTGATGAGATAGAAATGGAAACACCGACAATGAGAGAGAGACGAGCAAGTTGCGGTGTGGATTTCGATGGCGAGGTGCTGAGGTTGCATGAATGGATAATGCTCGAAAGATGGTTGCAGTCGCAGACGACATGGCTCGAGAATTTCGAAATGGTGGATGGAGAAGAGAGAGGGAGGAAGAAAATGCGAATTCGTTGAACCTTTGGATTTTCTTCAAGGTTTTTTTCTCCTTTAAAACTGGGTTCAAAGACGATCAGGAAGAGCAGAGTAGAGCAGGACAGGGCAGTTGCAGTTGTGCGTTGTGTCATATAATGGCTGCTCTGCGTGTGGCCGTGTATGGAGGAGTGTGATCCAGCAGAGTAAAAATAACAACCAAGACACCGGCACCTGGAGTCCGGCTTACGGCTGCCCGACAGTTGGCCACGTGGAGGAGTGGAAGCCCCAGAGGCAAGGCCGAGTTCTCCGTAACAGAGCGTCGTCACTCATCATTTTTAGTGGGGCCCACGCCAGATGAATGGATGGGTTTGGGGTGGCTTGAGGGATTGAGCACCCATATTTTACTACCGGTCGGAAATTCGGTGAGTTCCGACGGGTCAAAAAATATATTTTTTAAATTTTTTTTAAAAATATTTTTATAAACATGTTAATCTAGTTATATTTAATCTATAAATCAAGTTTTACCATTTTTAGATATGTATA
>JAXCLR010000063.1:26964981-26981325 GCA_035584095.1 Annona squamosa | reverse complement strand
CATCCTAAGGGAGATATGATGATCATGTTCATGTTTTTCATATGGCATTATGCATATGAGACCCGTGATGGGTACAGAATTTCATGTTTTCAAGATATACCTTTGAATAAGGTATAAGATGCTTTTCAAGATGATTTGAAATGAAAAATATTGCCTGAAATGAATTGCCTGAAAAATGCAAAATGCTTGCTTATTGAGATTCAACTCACGTTTTCGTTTTCCAAACCCAAAGACAGGTGACGAACAGGATATGGCGAAGGAACAAGCACCGGCATAAGGAATCCAAGGAGAAATTTATGTTATGAAATTATATGAAATGACTATAAATTTATATGCAGTGTTTTATGTTAAATAGATGTAAACTATTCGAATGTTTGTATGGATGACTATGTTTTACACATGTAGAGACATCTGATTGTGGCAAAAGATGAAATGTCACCGAACAGCATGTTTGTATGAAGTGAATGATTCAAAATGACTTAGAAATGTATGAAAATGAATTTATGAGAATATGAAGTGTTATATGAACTCTATATGACCACAATTATCAGGATAAACATCCGATAAATCCCGCCGTATGACAGGGCAACAATCCTTATCACATTTACCAATCGATAGGTCCTGAGGTAAGGATGTGACGCTCGGGCTGGGGCGCCATATATATTCTCAAGATTTCCTTGTTTCTATCATCTTTCACACTAACTAGCTTGAAACCTACTCAAAGTGGCACCCATATGGCATGTTTACCTCTTTTCTCTCAAAAACTTATTGGTCGCAGTCAATGAATTCCTTGTCTATGTGTCGTAATTTTTAAGCATAACAGAAGGTAGACAATTTCCTATACTAAAAATTGATCCACCTACTATGAACCAATCTGGACAAATAATGCCCTCCTCAAGGGTTCAAGGAGATCCAAGACTACTTTAATCTTGACCATTTGTTCCATTGTTTCCATTTGTAGGAACTATTTGTGAGATTCTTCTATCATCTCCCTTAAGTGGTCTTATCAATGAGATAGGTTTCATTGATAATTTGGATCCAAATTGGTGTTCTATAGATGACAATATTAGCTGAATTATTGGAGTTCTCACTTCTATTAGAATCACCAACTACTTCTTGAACATCAATAATACAATTTCCACTTTCCCTTGGTTCTTTTAAATTTAAAATATTTTTTGACGCTAAAACTTTTATTTTGTTTATTCATATGTGTTTATTTTTTTTGTATATTACATGTATTGGAAACTTTCATATCTTGTATTTATATTATACATTTTTTAAAATTTTAATAGTTATATATTCACTTCCAAAAGATATTAAATTTTACAAAATACAAGTTTTTAATAAAATTTATTTGTGATGGCATGAAACAACAATGTCATAAACATAAGGGTGTTAACAGATCAAGTTGGACAGGTTGGAGTCTAATCCTAATTAGTTAATTAACTCATTTAAAAAATCTTGACTCTAACTCATTTAATAAATAGGTTGTTAATGAGTTGTATAGTAAACGACTTCAAGACCTAAACTTTCGCAGATGATGATCTTGCATGGAAGACGAGAGAGTATTTTTAGCATAGAGGAAATAGAAATAAGGCAATAACTGAATAGAATTAGGATAGCAGTTGAAAACTAAAATTAGATAGCAAGAGGAAAACTTAGTGGGAGAATTACGAAGAGTTTACATTTATATATGTAATTTTAATAGATTAAATAAATTACTAAATAGGTTGATGGGTTATAAAATCTCAATCATAATACGTTTGTTTAATTAAATTGTTAAATAGGTTGGCGGATTATAATCCATTTATTCAAAAATCTCAACTCCGATTCATTTATAAATGTGTTGGATAAAAGAATTGACAGGTTAACTATGACAATTAACACCCTTACTTAAACATAGTAAATGTTTTAAATTTTTAAAATTTTTAAAAATTAAAGAACTAAATATTGAAGGGCACTATTTACCCAAGTATATGGTTCCATGCTTATTCTTGATTTTTAATTCTAAAATATTGGAAAAAAAATCTTATCAAACATAAGCATAGCCTTGAAAGAGTAAGGGAATTAATTGAGATATTTGAGCAAAGTCCTGAATTAATGCATCAAAGTGCAAAACACTTTTTTTTTATTTTTTCAATTGTTTTGAAAATTGTTATTCTAAATGTGTTTAATGTTGGAGATACTTCTGTGAAATCTCTTTTTTTTTATGAAACACTTTATTTTTAACATTTAAGTATTTGATGAAAAAGTCACTCTATCTATTATATTTACCATAATTTATATTATCAAAGTATCTCTTTTACTTGTCTAATATCATTGTATATGGGCCTTATTTACGCGTATATATAAAATTAACATAACGAAATGATTTAATAATAAATATCAATTTTAAGTGGTATTTTCAACATTTAATCATATAAAATATTATTACTATGTGGATAAATTATTCTATAACATATTACTATATTTTAATACATACGTGAAATAAATATTTTTCTAATTTACAGATGAATGTTTCTAAGAAAATGCGGCCTATACATATATTTGATTTGGATGAAATTTGGTTTCTTAACTAAACAAATTTATAATGCTAAATATAATGAATAGATTTAATTGTGCATCAATCATCAACATTTCAAAATTGAAGGAAGTTCCTTCAAATCATTTCTATGATATTTAATTTGTAGAATCATTCCAGTTTAGTCTATAAATTGAGTTTTATCCAATCATTCCCGTTTAGTCTATAAATTGAGTTTTATCAGTCTTGAAGATGTGCATATATTTTTTGATTTAACAAAAAATATATGCACATCTCCTAGGAACTAAAAATTAATATATAAATTAAATACACATAGATTAACATCTTTCAAAAAATGAACATAGACTAACATCATAAAAATTTTAAAATTAAAAAAATGAGCTTCGCACCCTAAAGATTGGATCAAGACTCATTTGAGCATAGCAGTCTCGAGCGAGAGCAAATCGCGTAGGGACTAGTCCTACAATATGAGGTGGATTGGAATAGTGCAACAACTATTCCAATGCAACAATTCATGGTCCTCATTATACCATCTCAACCTTTACATACCCCAACTTTCCTTGTATTCTACACCCGCCCTTGAATAGCACCATAACAGCTTTGGCCTATTGTCTTAAAACAATTGAGGGACTATTCTAATCGGCTTCCACTGCAGTATACATATGATCACATGTGAGTGCATAGATTGAGGTGATTGAGCATTACGCTATGCCCGTGTTGGGTGAGCTGTGCACATTGATTATGGCAAAGTTATAGAATGACTAAGGGATTACCGTGCAAGAGATGCATCGAGCGAGAATACTAGATGTGTTGGACGGATCGGGCATGTCAAGCCTCCTACCTCGATCACAACGAGACGCCAGTCAAATGGTTTTAGGGGCGGTCCAATATCATTATATAATATAATTACTTAAACAATCATACTGAATGCAATTATAATCTAATAAGCAAATGAAAAACATGATGGAAACAACAATGCATAATGATCTATTACAACTGTTGTTTTGAATCATAAATACAAGCAGCAGCTTTTTATATTTTCTATCACTGTTTTCAGGTGTGTTTGTTTTTCTCACTAGAAATTCTTTGTTTATAATATAATTATGAATTCTTCCTATTAATTTTACTTATACAAATAAAAATTCAAAATATTTAATTATATTTACATATTTTATTTAAAATTTTACTCATGTTGTTTTGAATTTCATTAAAGGGGTCATTAGTCTCATATAAAATGATGAATATGCCAAAGTCGTAATATGATTTAGGGGTTGATTTTCTTAAATAGACATTCAAATAATATATGATTTTATAAAGATAAAAGTACTAAAAATGTAAATTTTTAGCTATATAATCATAATTAAAAATGCGTATATTTATCATTTCACAATGGGGCTAACACTAACTTGAATAAATCCCTAACAACTTGAATGTAAATGAAATTTTAGAAAAATACATGAGTATATTTGAAATTTTAAAGAGTTCATGGTATAAGTAAACAAAAATAAAAATTTATAAAATACAAAAAGATTTATTTTTTAAAATATTCACTTATCTAGATAAGCAATGGAGGAAGTTCTTGATAGATGATTATATCCATGCCTATTACAAAATGGTAAATATCCTTTCACCTTTTCTAATAGGCTTTGATATGAATTTTATTAAGTATATTGAGATTGATGTCATATGCAAGACTTCTCATCAGAAAATTTGATTCCGTATAAAACTTACTGACTAGTTTAGACAATATTTTTTAAAGATTGATTAAAAGTTCTGATTATTGCTTTAGGTGAAAAGTAGGATATGCGTGGGATCTTGTTTGTGCCCTAGCAGTGACCTTTTCTTATACTATTAATGTTGAAAGAGTAGCATTCAAAGAACTTAAAGCAAAAGAAACAGATTTATGTGGTGTAGTTTAACTTACTCTGTGGAGGTAAACCCACTTTAATCATACTTAGGATTATCGGATTTCACTATTTATAACTGGTTGCAATAGCCGGAAGATAAATCTACGTACATTACACAATGCACCAACTTGCTAAATTTTGCAAGATATGCCTAGATAGGCTTGGTTGTCAGTCCTCCCCCTCAAGTTAGTGAGTAAATATTTATGAAACTCATTTTCTTTAATATCTATTCAAAGTGTCTTCTAGGTAATGCTTTAGGGAAGATGTTTGCAAGGCTCGTTATGTATGGAGTTTCAACAATCCTTGCTTGAATTTTGTCTCGAATATAAAGATAACCAACTTTTATATGTTTCGTTCTTTCATGAAAAATTGAATTTAATGCTTTGTGTATTGCTACTTGATGATTATAAAACAATTTCATTTGACTTTCTTAGAATGAGTAATTTCAATTTCTAGAAAATACTTGAGCTTATTAAGTCCTTCATGTTGAATTTTTTTACTAAAATATTTTTTAAGATCTGAAATTCTAGCATTGTCATTGACTCAATTCTAATAATAACTATATCATCAATATAAATTAAGACGACTATCATCGAGATTGTTTCTTGTCACAAACATTGAAAATTCTGAGGTACATTTAATAAAACCAAACTTTCTTCAAATAAATAAATAAAACCAAACTTAATAAATGTAGTGCTAAGTTTGCTATGTCATGCCTTAGGAGATTGCTTCAAATGGTATATTGATTTATTCAACTTACATGCCAAATGCCTTCTTGCTTCTGACTTATGTCCTAGAAGAAGATTCATACACACTTCTTCTTTTAGATTTTTCTGCAAAAAAGCAATTTTTACATCCATCTTAAATAAAGACCATTCACAATTTACAACTGCAAATATTAGAATTTTGATTTTAACAATTGGTGTAAATATATCTTTATAGTCAATACCATAAGTTTGGGTAAATACTTTAGCTACAAGTCTGGTGTTATATCTTTTCACAGATCCATCTTCTTTTTATTTAATTCTATATACCGATTTGCAACCCACTAGTCTTTTTTCTGTAATAGTTTATAATATCCCATATATGATTTTTATCAAAGGCTTAAAGTTCTTCTTCTATAGTCTTTATTTTGACATGTTAATAACTTCTTAGAAACTAGTCACTCTTTTTTAGAAGAAATGATAGTTAAAAAGGTGGAGTATCTAGGCGACATATTATCATAGCATATATAATCTTGAATAGAAAAATAGTAGCATGATAAATGAAAAAATCTTACAGTCTAGGTGTTTTTGCCCCTAATTTTCTAATTTATTTTAAAAATGTAGAGTATATTCTTTTTGACATAAGAATAAAAATGGAAGGTGGTTTTGAAACACATGAAGATCTATGAGGAAGACTGATAGGGTCTTTGGAAGGTTCTTCTGTTGACTCTAAAGTCACTTTAGGAGGTTCTTCCCTCATAGTTGACTTTGATGTCATTATATCATTAACTACTAATGGTTTAGGAAAAAATTCCCTATGACTGTTTAGAGACAAATATGTTTTTATATTTGGGATGTAATATTTGAATCATTTTTTAGTGGAGGAGTAACCAATAAAGACACATTTTTTAGCATGAGAATCAAGCTTACCATTATTTTGAATGTGAACATAACAGAGATAACCAAAGACACGAAAGTGAGAGATGTCAAATTTTTTTGCCTTGTAGGATTTTTGGTTTAAAATTTTACAATATGACTTTGCAAATGATTAATAAGGTAACACTCGTAAGAACAACATCTAACTGATATTGTTTAGAAATATTCATTTGAAATAACAAGGCTCTAGTTACTTCTAATATCTACCTATTTTTCCTTTTTCTAATCCCATTTTGTTGGGGTGTGCCTACACATGAAGTTTAATGAACAATTCTATGAGATGTAAGAAAAGAAGACAATGAGTGATTGACATATTTAGTACCGTTGACAATTCTTAGTGCCTTTAGTCGAGCACTAAATTGTGTTAAAATCATTTTATAGAAGTCTTAAAGAACCTGCAAAATATTAGTTTTGGATTTCAATAGATATATCCAAGTTGAGCAAGACTTGTCATCAATAAAGATAACAAAGTATATAAACTCTCTCAAAGGTCAATTGGAGTAGGTCTCCAAACATATGAATGGATTAACTCCAAGTATTTATTTGAAAAACTTTAATGCTTTGGAAATAACAGTCTTTGCTATTTAGAAAAATGACAAGCTTCATAATCGTAAGTTGAAATAGAAAGATCAAAAGTGTTTAATATTTGATTAGATGTGTGTCCCGATCTTTAATGAAACGATAATGAGAGGTTTGCCTATTTTCTTTCAATAAATGCTCTTTGTGAATCATCTAGGATATAGAGACCTTGACTAATTCTTTCTTTATCAAATTTTGTACCCATGAACTTGTTCTAAAAAAGTATGAAGTTGGGAGAAAAGATAATATTGCAATTCAAGTCACTAGTAATCTTGCTGATAGATAACAAGTTAGATGTCAATGATGGAATAAACAAAACATCAAAAGTATATGAGAGTAGTTGAGTTTTTCCAACTTCTTGAATGAGAACTTTTTGTTCACTGGCAATAGTAATTGGAGATAGTGCAAATTTAGAGTGGGCTTTTAGGTAATCAATATTGCTATTCATATAATCAGTAGCACCAAATCACCCAACTATCTCTATGAGAGAAAAATGATAGAGCCATACTAAACGGTTGAGCAAATGACATGGAAGAATCTTGGTGGAATTAGTTGTGGTAATTTGCTAAATAAGAACTTGGAGCTAGTTGGAAAGATTTTCTATCATAGTTTGAGCAGGAGAAATATTGACTTAAGCTATTACTTTGTACCTAACCTTGTAGAGGATCACAAGTGTCCTCACATGTGTGGTGAATTTTATGTAGGATTGTGGGAGTTTAAAAATGAGGAAAAGACAAAGTTGTAGTAGTGAGAGGAGCTTTTTTCTAATATCCTGTAAATGATCTCTTGAAGATCGTTCTTAGTCCTTTTATAAGACATCACTGGTGCCATTAAGGATATCTCCACCATGTGCAATTTTATTAAAAGTGCACAAAGTACTTAGTCATTGGGTATAGGTAGCAACGAAAAAGTGGAAAGTCGTGAGAGAAATTTAGGGTTAATGAGGGTGCTTGTGTCTTCCCCTTTTTCTCTTCTATCACATTTTGTTTAGGGAAGTGGGGATAATGGGAGGTTGTAGGTATTGGTTATTTATTATTAATTTGAAATTGGCTGGATTATTAATATTTTGAAATGTGTTGGGGGGAATAGTTGTGACATTTCTATTTATGGGCTCTGTTTTAGCATCGTGTGAAGTTAGTGATATTATTAGTATTTTGGTTCTGTTTGGGTCCTATTTGAATCCCAATTTTTTTAGTCTAGCTAATTGTCTTCTAGTATTTTTGCTTCTTTAGGAGCTCTATTGTTTTACATTGTTGCAAGGCGTTGTGGTTGCATCCATTGTTATTTAAAATGAGAGAATTGAGATCGTCAAATTTGCAAAGGTAGAAGAGGGGATGAAAATCTGAAATGGCAGGAAATGAAGTTAGGAAAAGCTTCATTGAGGATTGATCCACCACATGTGCTAGTATTTAATTTTGCTAGGGATGAATCACAGGCAACTTGTATTGGGTTGGTGTTCTACATTCCTGAAAGGTATGTTATTATTATTCCTTCCAAAAGTGACAGAGTTCATGAGCATCGAGAGGGAACCTTTGTTGTCTTTGAGGACATGTTTAAAGTTGGTATTTATTTACTCATCGAGGATTTTTTAAGGAAATTTTGAATGTATACAATATATGTCCGACTAAACTAACATTGAATGCATGAAATTGGGTTTTAGAATTTGAAATATTTAGGAAAAAGCATAGTGTATTGATGAACTAGAATGTGTTTTCCAAATTTGCAACATTAATGAATCTAGGTGGATATGGCTTTTATCATTTTATGCTTGTGATGGGCAATGCTAGTTGATAGGGAAGGCATCATCCATGTATCATAGGTGGAAAGGTTGCTTTTTGTATATTTGTTTAAGTGTGGAATGGGAAAGTTGTGAGTAGCTAGTGTGTGGAACCATAAACCATTCATGGAGACACCTCTGTTATCTAATGAGGAGGGATGGACTATTTAAAAACCGACAGATTTATTAGAGAGAATAGTTAGCCATTTGAGATAAAAAATTTTAGCATATGGGGTTACTGTCAAGTTGGGTGGGGAGTATGATGTTGAGAGAGTTTCAAAATTCGTGAGAGAGCTGACTATAGAAATAATAGTGAAAATTTTGATGAAATGTCCAAGGTTTAAAGGAAGTAAAGATCTACTGAAGTTGTTGATATTTTAGAAATAGAAGATGATAAGTTACAAAAGGGAAAAGGGGTGGGGCTTGAAAGCATAGAGGAGATCACTGCAGAGAAGGAATTTATTAGTAAGGAAAAAGGGTTGTTGCTATGGGAAAAGCTGTGATTCAGAAAATTGTTATGCTTGTTACTTTGTAGCATTTGTGCTACCTTGAAACTTGATTATCTAGGTATCCACTTAGAGATTCTAAATGGGCTTTTTTTGCTAAAGAGGAAGAGATGAGAAATGTGGAAAATCTGGAGAAGACATGAGATCATCTGTTAAGAGGGTATGTGGATGATATTAGGTCTATATACATGATGGATTGCCATTTTCATGATATAGTAAAGAAGTTGAACAAGTCTCCAGATGATCTGTATGTGTACCTTAGTTTGGGAAGTGCCTACGTTGAGCAAACAAAGAGGGCTAAGTGAGAGGGAGACAATTTAAGGGAGAAGTGCATTAAGATCATGGTTGACTCTGACAAAAAAAACTTCATATAGTTAATGCGGAAAATCATAGGCAATGAGAATGCTATAAAACATTAGAGAAGCAGAAAAATCTAAAGAGAACATCTGGGCAAGGGAAATACAACTGAAGTCGAAAGATGAGGAGATATAAAGATTGAAATTGGTATTGTTAAAAAAATGAAGAGATAGAGACTAGAAGGATTGAGTTTAGAAAAAAGGTGTTTTAAGAAAGATTTTAATGTATGCATTGAAAAAGTTCTAGCTATTGATGTTGAGTTTGACATTGCTAAAAGTGGAGACTATGACTTGTCAGCTAGTGAGGAAGGTAATGAAGGAGAAGAAGAGACTGCTTCTTAGGATTTAGCAAATAAACGAAGTTGTTAAGAAGATTTTTTTAAGGAAGAAGTAATATGAAAAGATTTGTATTGAAAGTTTATGGTGCCCCTAAGGGCTGAGATGTAATCGTGAAATTTCTTTTGTGGGAACGTGTAGATCTTTACTATGATTGTAAGAATTTTTTATGTTTTAAAGAGGCAATGGCGTTTATTTTGTGAGACCTGTTTCCTTTTTGCTTTAAAGGCGCAACGACCTATTTGTTGTTCTTAGGATCCTTTTGATTTGAGGCCACAATGGACTCTTTGTGAGTTATAGGAACTCTTTATGGGCACAAGACCTCTTTGTGGGTTATAGGAACCTGTTGAGAGTGAAAAAACTTCTTTGTGGGTTATAAGAATCCTTTGAGGGCATAATGATCTTTTTGTGGGTTATAAGACCCTTTGTGGGTGTAATAGCCTTTTTATGGATCATTAGACTCTTTCTAGGAGAAAAATGCTCCAAGTTTTGAGTATTCCATACTCTTAGTATGAGGTGACCATCCATTTTTTCAAGTGTGTATGATCCATGGTTAAATGATTTTTTTTATGTAGAATGGTAAACACTAATTTGGTGAAAATTTATGATTGTTATATTCTGATGGAAAGATTGCATTACAAAGAACTGAATCACCCATAACATAAGATTTGGAGCTAACTTTTTTGTTAAAATGTTGAGCTAGTTGATGTTAATTGAGGCAAAGTCTTTGTGTGGCCTCATCTCGGAGTTCATTTAAGAAATTTAACTTTTCTTCTAGTGTTTGTGTATTATTCATTGGAGATTTATGGGAGGTGCAGCAGTTGGAATGGGATATCTCAATTGGTATTACTATCTCTGTGTCATATACTAGTTTAAACAGAGTATATGCTATTACTTTTCTAGGTGTTATGTTATAAGCTCAAATCATACTAGGTAAGATTTCTAGCCAAATTTTATGTTTTCCTTCTAGCCTTCTTTGTAAAGCTTTTTTGAGAGTTTTGTTTGTACTTTTTCCTTTTCCATTGCATTAGGAGTAGGCAATGGAAGCAAATTTATGTTGAATATTTTTGCCATCACAAAAGTCTTTAGAGTATTGACTATCAAATTGCCTTCCATTCTCTGTGATAATAATTTGGAGTCGACTAATCCTACGTACTATTTTTTTAAAGCCTTCAAAGTGTTTCGAAAAAACCTACATACTATAAGGTGCCATATGAAATTAATTATTTGTATTGATATAATATTACATAGAAGTTTTGGCTCTACCATTTCAAGAAATAATTGATGGAAACAACAATAAATTTAGGATTTCGAGGGAAATTGGTATCGGGCTTACTAGATCAATAACCCATTGTCGAAATGACCATAACTCAAAATGGATTGTAATAAGGTTGTATGGATATGAGAAAATGGGGCATACTATTGACATGTAGTATATTTGTAGGCATATTCTTTTGCATCCTTTTGAATAATAAGCCAATAGAATCTTATACGGAGAACTTGGTGTGTAAACATGTGCCATCCATCCCAAATAGTTGCTGCAACATCCATGATTCAATTCTTCTAAAATATTGGAACATCTGACGGTGAAATGCAATGAAGCAGTGTGTTGGATATTAACTTGCGGTAGAGCCCTTCATTTGTTAATGTATAGTGAACTGCTTGCCTTTTTATTCATTTAGCATTCTTGTTATCATTACATAAATGATTATGTGATAGGTATTGAATAATTGGAGTCTTTCTAGCTAGGAGAGGTCGTGTCTACATTATGCATTTATGTAGGGGTAGTTCTTAGTTGTTTGAGGTGACAAATAAGTATAGGTATGTTAAACAATGTGCTAGAGTTCAATTTCGCTAGAGCATTAGTATAAGCATTTTGTTATTGTGGTTTTTTTTTTTGATAAAAAAACGGGATATTTATTTTATGAGACTTGTGAACTTTTATGAAATCCTCCTTTTCCTTCTTTTTTGATTGGTTTCGATAATGATAAAATGTATGGTTTATGCTATTGATTTTGCTATTGTGAAATTGTATTTTAGATTTTTTGAAAGGAGTGGTGCATTTGCAGAATTGTCACTTTTGAGTTTTTGATGCTAATTGTGATGGGATTGAACTTGAAATAAAGAGATATCACGAAAATGGAATATGCTAGTTGATATGCATGGAATAATCTTGGAATATGTTTACTTGATAAACCTCATTTAGAATGATCATGAAATATGCTTTTGGAGTTGAGGTTAATTTTACAATAAGCTTGGCACATTCATTTGTACTTATATTAAGTGGATTAAGATAACTTTTTCTTAAAAATTTAAATTCTGAAAAACAGGAAAAAGGTCTACCTTTTGGGAGAAAAAGGTCGACCTTTTCATTTAGAAACCACTCTGTCTTAATAGGAACAACAAAATATCGACCTTTTTTCCGAAAAGGTCAACCTTTTAGTTTGAAAAATGGAAACCTTTTCTGGGTGCCAAAAATTCAAATTTGGAAGAGTTTGGATATGCATGGAGATTGCTCACAACCTCACCGCAAGTATATGAGTTGCAAATTGTAGTATATAAGTATCCATCTATGGAGAATTCAAAACTTAAGACATTGGATTCAAACACTTATATTAAACAGAAAAATGATAAACTGAAATGAAAGAAGTAACAAAAGAATAGGTTGATCTTAAGAACATAGAACGAGAATTAAAAGTCAAAAAATGCGAGTACCTGCGATATAGGGTTTCACATACATTGTTTGCAACGGATATGTGGATTGCTTATTTAATCAGGATATCATGTGTTAAAGAAGAACTATCCCTATATTATCCTCACACATTCTTTTGAAACCTACAAAGCTTACCCTAATCTTTTTAACCACTTATTTTCATAGAATTAAGTCAATTAGAATCCATTAAGTTCCATAAAAGTTCATAGGATTTCTTAAGGTCATCATGCTTATTTTCATAATCTTAGATTTCCAGCTTTAATATCTTGATTATCATATATTAGACTTTTACCTTTTAATTTTATTACTTAATATATAGAATCATGTTAAAGTGTGGTACCATGCACCCAACAAGCATTAAGATCACAATATATTAAATTAATAAAAAATACTTTAAATAATCAAACCACAATATCCGCTACGTTGAACATATGCTACATAAATAATGGGTTTAGCCTAGCATGTTTATAATTAAAATTAAACAAAAAATATTATACTAATATCCATCATAAACAAGACAATTAAAATAAAAAAAAGAAAGAAAGGGAAAACTTATTAATTGGAAGCCCATATGGTATTTCGACCACTCCAAACAACTCACCGCCTTGCTTTTCACCTCATGCTCTTCACTCATCTTACTCCTAGACCTCAACCCTAGCCCTAAGAATATTCTAAGATGCCTTAGGATGTTCCCAAGAGATGTTTATATAGAGTACGGAGGAGTACTTATGCACACATTTTAAAAAGGATTAGGAATTGCACAATCAGTGCACAACATAGCTTGGGCCATGTTAACCTTGCTTGAACAAGGCCTAAGCCATGTTTAGAACAACCCAATAGACCTGGGCTATGTTGGTCTTTGGTTTCATGTATTTTTCCCGGTTTTGTGAAGTTTTTTTGCCTATTTCTCCCCGAATCGTGTCGAAATTTCCTTGACACATTCTATGTTGATTTAATCCTTGATATTCCTCCTTTCAACCTTTCAAAATCATTAAGTAAAATGTGATCTTGGTTATTGAGTTTTGAAATTCTTGAAATAGATACACGTTGTGCCAAAATGAACGGACAATCTTCAACTGCTCATAACTTTTGATCTAGGAGTTATGGGAGCCACAACTTATCAACACTTTCAAGCTTGTTGATGTGGAAATTAGGACTTGCCTAGTTGAACTCATTTTTTAGGTCAAAGTCTATTGTTTTTGTATGATTCAGGGCTCTGAATTTGCACATATTTTTCTATTTTGCATAAATCAGCCATTTTTAGGGTTCCAAATTTGCAAGTATTTTTCTACTTTACATAATCAACCATTTGTGAGTGTTTTATGCTAAGTAAAGTCAAATAAGTAAAATATGATTTAAAAATACCTTAAATACTCAAATTCTTCTCAATTATATATTCAAAATTTATAATATAAAACTGACTCAACATATACCCCCACACTTGAATCTTCGCTTGTCCTCAAGCAAATACAGAATAATCAAATCACAAATTTTCAAAAATTGGCCTTTTAAGAACTTTCATCAAAAAGCAAATGCAAATAAAAAATCATTGAGAATATCAAATCAAAAACTTTGAAATATAGAATTTGTCAAAATTCCAGATCAAAAATCTATTCTCACTTGATTAACATTGTACACACTATTACTTTTTTTATTTTTGATCATTAAGAGTTCAAAACTCTTGCAATACAAACTCTTATTTTTCAGTTATCCTCTTCTTTTTATCTAGTTGTTCAATATACACATTTAAGCGCTCAATTAATTGTAGTAATATAAAAAATACCTTCAAATGCATCTCATCAAATCTTGGCATCAATATTTCTTCCACCGAGTCACTTGACTAGATCATGGAATTATAAGGACTTAATAAGACAATGGTAAAGTTAAGATCAGGCATTAGAAATTTAGAATTGAACCGTCTCCAAATTACTTTGAGACTTATATGCTCAAGGAAATAAAATCACCCCACACTCAGTGCTTTTATTATTTTTTTAAAGCCTGCTCTTACCTTAGTTCAATATTTTTTTTAAAAATCAAGTTTAACGACTCCTCACCATATTTCGAGTATTTAAGGAATTTTTTTATTTTTATTTTTTATAAAGAACTCTTTCATCATATTTCAGGATATCTAGAGAGTCATTTTCATTATTAAATAAGTCATGTGGTTAACCTTATTCCCATTATGCTTTTCAGCTCCATATTCAAATTTAAAGCCAATTCAATTCAAAATGTGGCAATTAATGTCTAGAAAGAAATTTTAAGCTCAAAGGGGTGAATAACAATAATACTCTCAGAGATAGGCTCATCGGACAAATGAATGTCTTAGTCATGTTCCATAAACAAGTCAAGTTGAGAATTAGTTTTGGAAATCCTTTAACGAGAATGATATTTTCATGTTTATGAAAAAAATTACCTTTTTATTTTATCACGTATGTTATTAAAAATAACTTTTGACAAATTAGAGAAAATTACTTAAGGTTTGAATGAAAGCAGAAATAGTTTCTCAATATATCAGTTTCATCAAGTAATATAGGACAAAAATATAGGCATTTTCAACAAGTACATGCTCAAAAATAAATTTAACATCTCACTAGAATTTAGTTATTCACCTAACTCAAAGTGTTTAAATTTCTAAATATGATCTTCTTAAAGGAACAACAAGAGTTTAAAATGGGGTATAAATCAATCCAAAGTCAATACTCATGTGCATTTTCAACAAAATTCATCAAAGTTTCAAAAAAATATGAAAAATTTAGCACAATATCCATTCAAAACATACAGTATTCTTTCAATCAAATAGATAATTAAAGAGATAATGCAACACATCCATCCCCACACTTAAAATTAACATTGTCATCAATGTTAAGGGCAGCTCATTTAATTAAGCATGAATCAATAAGTGAGTGCTTTCAGTGATATTTATTAACGTCCTTGTTAACTTGCAGAGGCTTTCAAATTACATTCTTCCTAAGTGAGTTCTTGCAAAACACCAAACGAAAACTCCAAATCGAAAAGCATCAAAATCTAAAAAACATAAAATAAAAATAGTAGAAAGAAATTAATACTTCCCTAACTAAATCCTGAGTTGCCTCCCAAGTAGGGCTAAGTTTAATATCTTTAGCTAGACTGGTTGAAATTGCATCAACCAACACGCAATCTTTCAAATGCAAATTCATGCTAGTCTTTCTCAAAGTTCTGTTGTGGTGTGAAATTTGGACTATCTCCATACGTGATATCTATCATCTCCTTTTACAACATTATCTTATTACGGTTTCCTGCAAAATCATAGATGTTGTTAGTATTTGAAAATAGATTTAAATAAAATGAGAGAGAAATTTTTGTAAAGTTGTAATCATTGATATTCATCTCTTTAGGATTTATGCAATGTTCAGTGGCTCTCTGTGGAAAAATAAATGATGGCATGTGTAGCTCTGTTAGTATAGATGACTCCTTGATTCTTATTTCTTTGAATGAGCTAGTTGCTTTAATTTTCTCGCTGCTTTAATCTTCTTTAAGATTTGATTGATTTTGAATTTTCTCTTTGTCATTATCCTACACCTCACCTTCCTCATGATTCTCATCATGTAGAATGACTTCGTGATATGGCTAGTTTGGAATCTACACTTGTTCATTTGCATGCTTCTCATCTTCTATTTGATCTTTATTAATCAAGATATTTTCATCATAATGCTCAAAACATTCATAGAGTCCTTGCATGGTTGACTAGGAGGTTTCTCAGATTTCTCATTTAGATGATTGACTTGATGTGCAACTTGTTTGCCTAAAATCAAAAGATGCTCATTTAGTTGATCAAGTCTTTGGTTCATTACAATAACTTGTTTTAACAAGGATTCTATAAGTTGTGGTGGAATAATCGGTTGTTGTGGAATGGGTGAAGAAAAATTTTTCAATCTGTGGCGCCCCGAACCGAGGTGCCTAGAAGCCTTACTCCGGGATCGTTTTGATTAGTAAACGTGACTCAGGATTG